>SJYT01082071.1:428834-535268 GCA_006410635.1 Cephalophus harveyi | reverse complement strand
AGCACTTTCACAGCATCATCTTTCAGGATTTGAAACAGCTCAACTGGAATTCCATCACCTCCACTAGCTTTGTTCGTAGTGATGCTTTCTAAGGCCCACTTGACTTCCCATTCCAGGATGTCTGGCTCTAGGTGAGTGATCACACCATCATGATTATCTGGGTTGTGAAGATCTTTTTTGTACAGTTCTTCTGTGTATTCTTGCCACCTCTTCTTAATATCTTCTGCTTCTGTTAGGTCCATACCATTTCTGTCCTTTATCGAGCCCATCCTTGCATGAAATGTTCCCTTGGTATCTCTGATTTTCTTGAAGAGATCTCTAGTCTTTCCCATTCTGTTCTTTTCCTCTATGTCTTTGCATTGATCGCTGAAGAAGACTTTCTTATCTCTTCTTGCTGTTCTTTGAAACTCTGCATTCAGATCCTTATATCTTTCCTTTATTCAGCCTTAAACGGAAGGAAATTTTGACACATGCCACAACATGGATCAACCTTGAGGGCATTAGGCTGAGTGAAATAAGCTGGTTACAGAAGGACAAATACTGTATGATGCCCCTTATTTGACATACCTATTAATACAATAGACAGTTCATAGAGACAGAAAGTAGAACGGCAGTTGCCAGCAGCTGTAGGAGACGGGAATGAGTGGTGGTCATTTAGAGTACGAAGTTTCAGTTTTGTAAGATAAAAAGGGTTCTAGAGATTGGTTAACTAACAATGTGAATGTTTTTAACACCACTGAACTAAAGAGCCACTGAACTAAATAATTAAACATAGTTAAGATGGGGAACTTCCCTGGTGGTCCGTGGCTAAGACTTCACACTCCCAATGCAGGGGACTTGGGGTCAGTCCCTGTTCAGGGAACTCGATCCCACATGGTGCAACTAGGACCTACTGCAGCCAAATAAATACTTTTTTAAAGAATCTAGTGCATAGATGTGATCAAAATTCAGTGAGTCAGGATATGGGGAAAAAAGAGGGGAAATGGTTAAGATAGTACCTTTTGTTATCCGGATTTTACCATGATTTTTAATTTTTTTTAAAAGAAATAAAGCAAACAGAGGAGGGAGAGAGAGAGACAGCATGAACCTTGGGATTCAAACTTAGCTGCACCTGAGAATCATTTGGAAATTTTTAAAAATACAGCACAGTCTCATTTTAATGCAAATTTGCAGTAACAAAATGCAGGTATGACTAATGTTTCATTTATGCATAAAATTTCAAATAATGTGACTCCCTTGAGATTTTAAAAGTTAAACAAGACTCACAGTTTCAACTCAGAGGGAATGATAAATGCCAGGTGGCAGTGTTAACATGAGTTGCAAACAGAAACGCAGTGCTACTGTGGGAAATACATCAAGAAATATACATTTTCATTATGGAATGCTGTCAGAAATGTCACCCTCATTAAACTGCACCATTCTCTACTGAATCCTAGGCCCCTCGAGGAACAGTATGATTGGATAAGTTTAGAGATGAATCCAAGCAATTTGTATTTTTAAAAGCTCCCTAAGATTTCTAAGACTGATGGTGTGTACATCAATGCTTGAAAACCAGTGGTCCTCCAGAAAGGAATAAGCACTTTCATTCTGTTAAAAAAAATTATTTACACATATTACGGGCTAAGTTCTAGGGATATAAAATGAAGCAGAAATATAATGACCACATGGATCTTACATTCTAGTGAAGAAGTCAGGTGATTAAATAAGCAGTTGCAATAAAGGATCCTACACCTATGATGAGGCTTCCAGGTCATTGGAAGCATACATGAGGCACTTCATTGAAGAGGGTGTATGAGCTGATACCCAGTGGTTGGGAAGAAACCACCTAAAGAAGGAGGAAGAGTATTTCGAGGGAATAGAGAATCCAGTGAGACCCAGAACAGAATAAAGAGCATTGAAGCCAAGTGACCAAAATGAGTTCAAAGTGGCTTAAATTCTGAGTAGCGAAGGAGAAGTGATGGGTAAAGCTATGAGATGGGTAGAGGCCAGTTCAGGGTGGACCTGGTAAGCCTGTGGGGAGCTTGGCCCTCATCCTAAATGAAAGTGAGGGAAAAAAAGGATCTCTCTCTGATTGTAGCATGCAGTATGGAATGGGTTGAATTGGAGGAGAGGCGACTGTGAAGAGAAGCTCCCAGCAGCCATGGTCCAGTTGAGAAGGAACAGAGGCAAGTCTGGTCACAACAATAAGAAACTTAGGAGAAATAAACCTTGGTGATGAATTAGAAGTGAAAGGGGAAAAGGAGATGTTAAGAGCGATTCCCAAGTATCTAGCAATTGTGGTACCTGTTGGGCTTCCCTAGTGGCTCAGAGGATAAAGTGTCTGCCTGCAATGCAGGAGACCCGGGTTCGATCCCTTGGTTGGGAAGATCCCCTGGAGAAGGAAATGGCAACTCATTCCAGTATTCTTGCCTGGAGAATCCCATGGACAGAGAATCCCATGGACAGAAGAGCCTGGTGGGCTACAGTCCACAGGATCACAAAGAGACAGGACTAAGCGACTTCACTTTCTTTCACTTTCACTTTTATTTTCACTTTCTTTATGGTGATTATACAGTGGAAGTGACAAACAGATTCAAGGGATTAGATCTGATAAGAGTACCTGAAGAACTATGGACAGAGGTTCGTGACATTGTACAGGAGGCAGTAATCAAGACCATCCCCCTAAAAAGGAAATGCGAAAAGGCAAAATGGTTGTCTGAGAAGGCCTTATAAATAGCTGAGAAAAGAAGAGAAGTGAAAGGCACAGGAGAAAAGATATGCCCATTTGAATGCAGTTCCAAAGAATAGCAAGGAGAGATAACAAAGCCTTCCTCAGCAATCAATGCAAATAAATAGATGAAAACAATAGAATGGGAAAGTCTAGCGATCTCTTCAAGAAAGTTGGAGATACCAAGGGAACATTTCATGCAAAGATGAGCACAGTAAAGGACAGAAATGGTATGGACCTAAGAGAAGCAGAAGATATGAAGAAGAGGTGGCAAGAATACACAGAAGAACTGTAAAAAAAATATCTTCATGACCTAGATAACCACGATGGTGTGACCACTTACCTAGAGCCAGACATCCTGGAATGGGAAGTCAAGTGGGCCTTAGAAAGCATCACTACGAACAAAGCTAGTGGAGGTGATGGAATTCCAGTTGAGCTGTTTCAAATCCTGAAAGATGATGCTGTGAAAGTGCTGCACTCAATCTGCCAGCAAATTTGGAAAACTCAGCAGTGGCCACAGGACTGGAAAAGGTCAGTTTTCATTCCAATCCCAAAGAAAGGCAATGCNAACAAAGCTAGTGGAGGTGATGGAATTCCAGTTGAGCTATTTCAAGTCCTGAAAGATGATGCTGTGAAAGTGCTGCACTCAATACACCAGCAAATTTGGAAAACTCAGCAGTGGCCACAGGACTGGAAAAGGTCAGTTGTTATTCCAACCCCAAAGAAAGGCAATGCCAAAGAATGTTAAAACTACCACACAATTGCACTCATCTCACAAGCTAGCAAAGTAATGCTCAAAATTTTCCAAGCTAGGCTTTAACAGTATGTGAACAGAGAACTTCCAGATGTTCAAGCTGGATTTAGAAAAGGCAGAGGAACAAGAGATCAAATTGCCAACCAGAAAAACATCAACTTTTGCTTTATTGACTACACCAAAGCTTTTGACTGTCTGGATCATAATAAACTGTGGAAAATTTTTAAAAAGATGGGAATACCAGACCACCTGACCTGCCTCCTGAGAAATCTGTATGCAGGTCAAGAAGCAACAGTTAGAATTGAACATGGGACAACAGATGGGTTCCAAACCAGGAAAGGAGTACATCAAGGCTGTATATTGTCACCCTACTTATTTAACTTATATGCAGAGTACATTATGTGAAATGCTGGACTGAATGAAGCACAAGCTGGAATCAAGATTGCCAGGAGATATATCAATAACCTCAGATATGCAGATGACACCACCCTTATGGCAGAAAGCGAAGAAGAACTAAAGAGCCTCATGATGAAAGTGAAAGAGGAGAGTGAAAAGATTGGCTTAAAGCTCAACATTCAGAAAACTAAGGTCATGGCATCCGGTCCCATCACTTCATGGCAAACAGATGGGGAAACAGTGGAAACAGTGACAGACTTTATTTTGGGGGGATCCAAAATCACTGCAGATGGTGATTTCAGCCAGGAAATTAAAAGATGCTTGCTCCTTGGGAGAAAAGCTCTGACCAACCTAGACAGCATATTAAAAAGCAGAGAAATTACTTTACCAACAATGGTCTGTCTAGTCAAAGCTATGGTTTTTCCAGTAGTCATGTATGGATGTGAGAGTTGGCCTATAAAGAAAACAGAGCGCCGAAGAATTGATGCTTTTGAATTGTGGTGTTAGAGAAGATTCTTGAGAGTCCCTTGGACTTCAAGGAGATCCAACCAGTCCATCCTAAAGGAAATCCGTCCTGAATATTCATTGGAAGGACTGATGCTGAAGCTGAAACTCCAATACTTGGGCCACTTGATGCGAAGAACGACTCATTTGAAAAGACCCTGATTTGGGGAAAGATTGAAGGCGGAAGAAGGGGATAACAGAGGATGAGACGGTTGGATGGCATCACCGATGCGATGGACATGAGTTTGAGCAAGCTCCGGGAGTTTGTGATGGACAGGGAGGTCTGGCATGCTGCAGTCCTTGGGGTCGAAAAGAGTCAGTCACGACTAAGCGACTGAACTGAACTGACTATGGTTTTTGAGCATTGAGGGGAAAGATGGGGCATTCATTAGGAAAGGCTGAATATTAAGTGTCTGTTGTCCAGGATGCGGATGGTACCAGATTGGAGAAGTTTCTTCACTAGAAAGTGACTGGCTGGTCTTTGAGACCTTGATTGTAGATGAGATTGCTTCAATCATTATTTGCAGGGTAATAAGAGAGTGGACTAGAAGAGAACCCTGGAAGATACCACGGATGCCTTGGGAGGGTGTGCATAGGTGGGAGGAAGCCCAGAGGAGTGTGCTGAGTTGGAAGTCCAAAAGGGTGTTTCAGGGAGGAACCGTCAGTGATGGTTTCCAAAAGTAAGATGAAGACCTGAAAGTGCCTATTGGATTTAGCAACAGAAGGTCTCTGGCAACTGATCTGGGGGTTTGGGTGAGCGGTGGGAGCAGACATTGAATTAGGGTGAGCTGAGGGTGAGAGAGGTGGTCATGGGGGACATGAGTGCCCTGACTCTTCTAAAAGCTTGGCTCTGAAAGAGGGCTGGAGAGAGGAAAAGGGGTTGATGAGATGCTTGCTCTTGCTTTGGGGGGGGGGGTGGCATTTTGTTAGTATTAAGCTTGGTGAGGCTTAGACATGTTTAATGGTGATGGAAAGGATCCAGAAGAGAAAGGGGGTCATTGGGAGCGTTCACTGAGGTGTGAGCCCAGACTGCAGTTCAGTCAAACTTGAACTTGAGAGCATCACTTAATCTGTCTGAGTTACAGCATCTTTTTTTTTTTTTTTCTCTTTTTTAAAAGAAAAAAAGAAAAACACTTTATTTCCTTAAATATAAAGGGACAGAGAGGCCTGGAGTGCAGCAGTCCATGGGGTCGCAGAGTGACTTAGCAACTAAACAACAAAAACTTCATTGTGTCAGTTTAAAAGTTCCATGCCAACCCATCCTCATGTCATGTCTGTGCAGTGGGCTGGCTCCACCGCACACCCTGAGGCTGAGCTGGTCAGGCCCAGCTGGCCTTCACCTCCCCTGCTCCAGGCCCCAGCCTACCAGAGTCATGTCAGCAATGCCTGGCGTGGCATCTCCTTCTGCTGGGGTGTGAGACAGGTAGGGAACAGGCTGGTGCAGAAAATGAAGACATCCCGTTCTTGTTGGGGTTCTCTGGTAACAACGTCCCCTTACCCGGCACCTTCTTGTAGTCCTTGGGGTGGACAGTGTTACTGGTGGGGATGTTGAGCAGACAGTCATCTAGGGTCTTCACCTCCATGGAGTAGGGGGTCAGAGCCTTGCTCAAGGAGATGGACATCACAAAGAAGAGGTGGTCATTCTCCCTGCGGAAGCAAGGGTGCAGTTTCTCCTTTATGATGAAGATGATGTCAGCTGAGATGATGTTGGGATTCTGGTCCCCTTCCTTCTCGAAGGTGATATGTGTGCCCTGCCTTCAACCAGTCTTTACGTCATCCTTGAGGATCTCATCCCTGATGGTAGAGGAGTACCCATCCTCGTTCAGCACTCTTTAGGAGGTCTAATTTTCTGGGTTCAGTCAAAGAATAGGGTAGGTTTTCTCTCTGTCTATGGTTTTCAAACTGCACCCCTCAAAGCTGTCTCAGGGCACTCATCAGGGCAGCTTCAGCCACAGCAACCTCTCATGTGTTTTCAAACAGCTTGTAGTTTTTAGCAACTTAATACTGATACATGTACATATCTTGGAAAAGCAAAATAACAGTAAAAGAAGTATCATAAAAATAGCAACTCCTGCTCCACACCTGCTCACTCTCAGTCACTCCCGGTTCTTATGGATATTTATGACAGTTAGATGCACTGATTTCTGTTAGACCCCATCCCCTCTTCACCTGAGTCTGTTCTCTCGTAATGCTATCCCAGTTTTTGGCTAATTATAAGTGGGCAAATTTAACTCATCGACTGTCTCCTTTTACCAGGAACTCCCGTTTCTCCTGCCAGCAGGATTTGCCTCTTTTTGCTGCCTTTACCTTGATTTCCATTAATGCTTGCTATTTTTTGAAAATGTTCCACCACCTCACAAACCTGCCAGCGTGTTCCCTGTGCTGATTTAACGAGGAGCCTCCCCTCCCAGAGACTCTGTGGCTCCTGGTCTGTCATCCCAGGACCAGTGCCCAGTCCCGCCTGTGTTGGAGCCTGTCCCCAGTGCCCTGTCTTCCTCTTGCTTGGTTTACACCCTGGTTTTAATGTAACCCATCCTCCTGTAGCTTGCGAGACTGTGTTTCGAGCACTGCCTAACTGAGGATATGTCTATTTCACTCTCACATTTGATGGATGGATGGTTAGCTGATTTTAGAATTCTGACTTGAAAAATATTTTCCTTGAAAAATTGTTAAGGCCACTATTGCCTGGCTTCTGTTTTTATTGTTGAGATGTCTGATGCTATTATGATTTCCTATCCTTTAGCCCCAGGGCTTCCCTGATAGCTCAGTTGGTAAAGAATCCTCCTTTAATGCAGGAGGCCCCGGTTCAATTTCTGGGTTGAGAAGTTCCCCTAGAGAAGTCATAGGCTACCCACTCCAGTATTCTTGGGCTTCCCTTGTGGCTCAGCTGGGAAAGAATTCACCTTCAATGTGGGAGACCTGGGTTCGATCCCTGGGTTGGGAAGATCTCCTGGAGAAGGGAACAGCTACCCACTCCAGTGTTCTGGAATGCTGTATTAGTTTCAGGCATATGGGCTTCCCAGGAGGCACAGTGGTAAAGAATCCACCTCCCAGTGCAGGAGACACAAGAGACTTTGGTTCTATCTCTGGGTCTGGAAGATCCCCTGGAGAAGGAAATGGCAACCCACTCCAGTATTCTTGCCTAGAAAATTCCATGGACAGAGGTTTTTTTTTTCTTTGTTTTTCCCTCTCACTCTCTCCCCCTTCTTGAGATTAATCAACTTTATATTCTAACCCTTCTGTTAATTTTTTTAATGTGGCTACTCTATATTTAATTTGAAAAATTACTTCCATTTTTATAACCATTTATTATTGTGTCGTGGATACAATTTATTCTCTTCTCTCTCTAAGGATGTTACTGCCTCCCTAACCCGAACTGTACAAATCCTAATTATCCTTCAATTTTGTTGTTGTTGTTATTTAGCTGCTAAGTCATGTCCAGCTCTTTGCAACTCCCTGGACTATAATCTTCCAGGCTCTTCTATGCATGGGATTTCCCAGGAAAGAATACTGGAGAGGGAAATCCTTATCCAGGGGATCTTCCCGGCCCAGGGATCAAACCTACATCTCCTGCTTGGTAGGCAGATTCATGATCACTGAACCACCTGGAATGCCAACTGTCCTTCAAGGTTCCACTCAAAACCTTACCTTTTATGAGACCTTCTCCAATCAGTCCAACTCTTGCCACTAGATAGGAATTCTATAGCACTATTATATTCCACACTACTTAACAGGTAATTTTATTTAAACTTGCATTACTTACTTTTGAGGAATCAGTCTTATCTCCCCAATTTTACCATAATCTTTTGAAAAGAGGGACTATTTACTTGTTTTATGTCAGCTACAGTGCCTTGTCTAGAATTGTGACTATTAACAATTGATTAACAGGTGATTATTGATTCGAATTAAATGATAAGCCATCCTTATCCCACCAAACCAACCTATCCCAGTGAGAGTTCTTTAAAGAGCACCAAGAACATAGGTATTTTTTAAATTATGTAAGTGTAGAACTTACAGATTTTTATAGCTTTCCCTGTCTTTCACAGTGTTTCAGTTCAGTTCAGTCGCTCAGTCATGTTCGACTCTTTGCGACCCCATGGACTGCAGCACGCCAGGCCTCCCTGTCCATCACCAACTCCCAAAGTTTACCCAAACTCATGTCCATTGAGTCAGTGATGCCATCCAGCCATCTCATCCTCTGTTGTCCTCTTCTCCTCACACCTTCAATCTTTCGCAATATCAGGGTCTTTTCAAATGAGTCAGCTCTTTGCATCAGATGGCCAAAATCCTGGAGTTTTGGCTTTAACATCAGTCCTTCCAATGAATACCCAGGACTGATCTCCTTTAGAATGGACTGGTTGGATCGCTTCACAGTCCAAGGGACTCTCAATAGTCTTCTCCAACACCACAGTTCAAGAGCATCAATTCTTCTGCACTCAGCTTTCTTTATAGTCCAACTCTCACATCCATACATGACCACTGGAAAAACCATAGCTTTGACTAGACAGACCTTTGTGGACAAAGTAATATCTCTGCTTTTTAATATGCTGTCTGCTGCTGCTGCTGCTGCTGCTAAGTCGCTTCAGTCGTGTCCGACTCTGTGTGACCCCATAGACAGCACCCCACCAGGCTCCCCCGTCCCTGGGATTCTCCAGGCAAGAACACTGGAGTGGGTTGCCATTTCCTTCTCCAATGCATGAAAATGAAAAGTGAAAGTGAAGTCGCTCAGTCGTGTCCGACTCTTAGCGACCCCATGGACTGCAGCCCACCAGGCTCCTCCATCCATGAGATTTTCCAGGCATGAGTACTGGAGTGGGGTGCCATTGCCTTCTCCGAATATGCTGTCTAGGTTGGTCATAACTTTCCTTCCAAGGAGTAAGCGTCTTTTAATTTCATGGCTTCAGTCACCATCTGCAGTGATTTTGGAGCCCCCAAAAATAAAGTCAGCCACTGTTTCCCCATCTATCTGCCATGAAGTGATGGGACTGGATGCCATGATCTTAGTTTTCTGAATGTTATTTCAGCTACACCTAATTCACCATGATATTTTAGTGAATTCCTTTTATTAAGTGTTCCCTGAAGCTCTCAACATAAATTTCATAGGAAAAGCACAACTTTCTTTTCTCAGTCATACTTCATTGATTTAGGAAATATTTAATTGAATTATGCACTTGAAACAACCAAGAATAATGGACACAAGCAGGGTTGGAACCAAACACATTGAAATCTTGGCCAACATGATTCAGGGTGGTAGGACCTGAGGGGCTTGGGTGTGCTAGGGAGTAACTTGCCAGCTTCAGGCCTTTGTCCTGCAAGGAATCAATGGTGTTAGACTGTCATGTCAGCCAAGTGCAAGCAGTCAAGAGAGTGTCTACTATCCTCTATTCTTGGTGTACTAAGAAGAGGTCTTTGGCAGAAATGGATTTGTGCTCATCATCTGTCTTGGGTCCCTTTCCTATCAAGGGTGTATATGGGTCATATACCCAAGCCAGCTGACATGGCTTAGTACATAGTCTTTGATATGAAAACAACTCAGGTTTACTGACTCAGGGACCAATCATCTTAGGCTCATTAGAACCAAAATCTACCCACCTGATCTGTAATCCCCTGACCATGAATCCTCAAAGGGCCACAGAGCTCTGCTGGGCCTAGAAATCATGCCTTTTCCATCTCTGGGATATAGTCCCACTCTGAGTGTGGGCTTAGTCATGTCTGACTCTTCGCAACTCCATTGACTGTAACTCAGAAGTTTTCTCTGTCCTTGGGATTTTCTTGGCAAGAATACTGGAGTGGGTTGCTGTTTCCTATTCCAGGGAATCTTCCCAACCCAGGGATCGAACCGGCATCTCTTGCATCTCCGGCACTAGCAGGCAGATTCTTTACCAACACGCCATCTGGGCATTCTCTCCTCCCCTGCACTGTTCATTACCCAGCCATACTTGTTCACCATCTGCCACTTAGACAGCCACTGCACTTCGGATGCAGAGAAGGCAATGGCACCCCACTCCAGTACTCTTGCCTGGAAACTCCCATGGATGGAGGAGCCTGGTAGGCTGCAGTCCATGGGGTCGCTGAGTCAGACACGACTGAGCGACTTCACTTTCACTTTTCACTTCCATGCATTGGAGAAGGAAATGGCAACCCACTCCAGTGTTCTTGCCTGGAGAATTCCAGGGATGGCAGAGCCCAATGGTCTGCCATCTGTGGGGTCGCACAGAGTCGGACACGACTGAAGCAACTTAGCAGCAGCAGCAGCAGCACTTAGGATGAGCCAAACATCGATTCTCAGAGAGGAGATATCTGAGTTGACTTTGTATGGCCCCCTGCCACAACATGAATCATTTTTTATAATAGTCAGGGGAAACTTGGAAATCCTCCTTGTGTTACATTCCCTTTGGAAGGCTAACCTCTAAGTTTAATTTCAAGGTGGGTGTCCTCAGTTGCGTCCAACTCTTTGCAACCCCACGGACTGTATCTCGCCAGGCTCCTCTGTCCATAGAATTTCTCAGGCAAGAATATTGGAACCGGTTGCTATTTCCTATTTCAGGGGATCTTCCTGACCCAGGGATCAAGCCAGCAACTGTTACATCTCCTGTGTTAGGAGGCAGATTCGTTACCAGTGTGCCACCTGGGAAGCCCACTGGTATTAATGACATTAAATACTTGTCTTTCCTACTGATCATACTCAAGGGACTGATATCACTGTTTTGTGAGCCTTCATGATCACAAACATGAAGGAAGCTGCCCCTGGTCACCATCCCTGAAAAAAGAAGGTGGTTGTTCAATCACTCAGTCATGTCCAACACTATGCACTCCCATGCCTACCTCACACCGGCTTCCCTGTCCTTCACTGTCTCCTGGAGTTTGCTCATATTCATGTCCATTGAGTTGGTGATGCTATCTAACCCATCTCATCCTCTGCCGCCCTCTTCTCCTTTTGCCTTTAGTCTTTCTCAGCATCAGAGTCTTTTTCAATGAGTCAGCTCTTTGCATCAGGTGGCCAAAGTACTGGTGCTTCAGCTTCAGCATCAATCCTTCCAATGAATCTTCAGGGTTGATCTCCTTTAGAAATGACTGGTTTATCTCCATGCAGTGCAGGGGACCCTCAAGAGTCTTCTCCAGCACCTCAGTTCAAAAGCATCAGTTCTTCGGTGCTCAGCCTACTTCATGGTCCAGCACTCACATCGGTACAAGACTACTGGAAAAGCCATAGTTTTGATTATATAGATCTTTGTCAGCAGAGTGATGTCTTTGCTTTCTGTCATAGCTTTCCTTTCAAGAAACAAAGGTCTTTTAATTTCATGGCTGCAGTCACCATCTGCAATGATTTTGGAGCCCAAGAAAATAATTTCTTCCAGCAATCTTGATTCCAACCTGTGCTTTATCCAGTCCAGCATTTCGCATAATGTACTCTGCATATAAGTTAAATAAATAGGGTGACAATATGGGAGAAATCTCAATAACCTCAGATATGCAGATGACACCACCCTTATGGCAGAAAGTGAAAAGGAACTAAAAAGCCTCTTGATGAAAGTGAAAGGGGAGAGTGAAAAAGTTGGCTTAAAGCTCAACATTCAGAAAACGAAGATCATGGCATCTGGTCCCATCACTTCATGGCAAATAGATGGAGAAACAGTGGAAACAGTGTCAGACTTTATTTTGGGGGGCTCCAAAATCACTGCAGATGGTGATTGCACCCATGAAATTAAAAGACGCTTACTCCTTGGAAGGAAAGTTATGACCAACCTAGACAGCAAATTAAAAAGCAGAGACATTACTTTGCCAACAAAGGTCCCATCTAGTCAAGGCTATGGTTTTTCCAATGGTCATGTATGAATGTGAGAGTTGGACTGTGAAGAAAGCTGAGCGCTGAAGAATTGATGCTTTTGAACTGTGGTGTTGGAGAAGACTCTTGAGAGTCCCTTGGACTGCAAGGAGATCCAACCAGTCCATCCTAAAGGAGATTAGTCCTGGGTGTTCATTAAAAGGACTGATGCTGAAGCTGAAACCCCAACACTTTGGCCACCTCATGCAAAGAGTTGACTTTGGAAAAGACACTGATGCTGGGAGGGATTAGGGGCAGGAGGAGAAGGGAATGACAGAGGATGAGATGGTTGGATGGCATCACCGACTCGATGGACATGAGGGAGGCCTGGTGTGCTGCAATTCATGGGGTCACGAAGAGTTGGACACAACTGAGTGACTGAACTGAATTGATACAGCCTTGACGTACTCCTTTCCCAATTTGGAACCAGTCTGTTGTTCCATGTCTGGTTCTAACTGTTGCTTCTTGACCTGCATACAGGTTTCTCAAGAGACAGGTAAGGTGGTCTGGTATTCCCATCTCTTTAAAAATTTTCCACAGTTTGTTATGATCCACACAGTCAAAGGCTTTAGCGTAATGAATGAAGCAGATGTTTTCCTGAAATTCCCTTGCTTTCTCTGTAATCCAATGGATGTTGGCAATTTGATCTCTGATTTCTCTGCCTTTTCTAAACGCAGCTTGTACATCTGGAAGTTCTCTTTTCATATTCTGCTGAAGGCTAGCTTGAAGGACTTTGAGCATAACCTTACTAGCGTGTGAAACAAGCACGATTGTCCAGTAATTTGAACATTCTTTGTCACTGCCTTTCTTTGGAATTGGAATGAAAACTGACTTTTCCAGTCCTGTGGTCACTGCTAAGTTTTCCAAATTTGCTGGCCTATTGAGTGCAGCACTTTAACGCTTCATCTTTTAGGATCTGAAATAGCTCAGCTGGAATTACCATCACCTCCACTAGCTTTGTCTGTAGTGATGTTTCCTAAGGCCCACTTGACTTTGAACTCCAGAATGTCTGGCTGGCTCTAGGTGAGTGACCACACCATAGTTCTCTGGGTTATTAAGATCTTTTTTGTATAGTTCTGTGTATTCCTGCCAACTCTTTGAATTACCATCACCTCCACTAGCTTTGTCTGTAGTGATGTTTCCTAAGGCCCACTTGACTTTGAACTCCAGAATGTCTGGCTGGCTCTAGGTGAGTGACCACACCATAGTTCTCTGGGTTATTAAGATCTTTTTTGTATAGTTCTGTGTATTCCTGCTAACTCTTCTTAACCCCTTCTGCCTCTGTTAGGTCCTTACCATTTCTGCTCTGTATCGTGTCCATTCTTGCACGGAATATTCCTTTGCTATCTCTAATTTTCTTGAAGAGATCTCTAGTCTTTCCCATTCTGTTGTTTTCTTCTATTTCTTTGCATTGTTCATTGATGAAGACCTTCTTATCTTTCCTTGTGCTTCTCTGGAAAGAAGGAAGCCTCTTTTGCAAATAGGGGCTGGAGAAAAGTGCATGGAAAGTGCAACTGAACTATTGTATGAAAATCAAAGGGCAAACAGAAATATCATGTCAGTTAGATGAAAGTTCCGTTCATAGAAAGCCAAAATGGGGTCAATTCAGTTGAATCAGTTTCTTGGTAAATTTAGTGATTTGACTGTTCTGCCTGTTGCTGGTTTAGAAGCAGCATAGAGTTCAGCAAACAGCGATCAGTTTTCCGTTTCTTCTGTGGATGAAATGAACAAAGGCAAGTTGCATTTTAGATTGATGCAAAGAACAATCAAAGTAAATTTACAATTGCAGCCAATCTCCTTTGACTCTTGTTTTCATTTTTCTCCTTGATTGTGGCATTTTCATGTTATTAATAGGTGGCTTGGGCTGCGGCTGTTCTCCACCTTGGTGTATTTGACTTGTTCTGGTTCCATCTTTGCTCCCCTGCTCACTTGCTGGTGTCTGGGCCACATTGGGCCCTGCTGTGAGCTTGGGCTGTGATGGCTATGGCAGCATGTCCTCTCACGTCCCTTTCCTTGGCCTGGCTCATCCAGCCCAGCAGAATGATGCTTTCCGCTCCTGGGCAGGGCAGCAGGCAGCTGTCTGCAGAGCCAGCCACTTAGTCCTCTGTTCACACCCTCTGCCCCTCCACCTCCTCCCCTCCATCCTCTTCTGCCTGAGCAAGGTTGGCTTTTGTTTTCTCAAGCAGTTTTTCAAACACCAGTGATCCTTCCCTTAGATTCTGGAAAGGTGATGTTGGGAAACGTTTGTCTGCAGGTGTTTCCTCAGCTCCTTCTCTCTTAAGCCACTGAGCTCTTGGATCTGCTCATGCTTCTTGTGATCACCTCTCAGATGACGTGGGGACAGGACCTTCCACACGTGAAATGACCAGCTAAAAAGGCCCTCATGGAGAAAATGTACAGTTAACACCATTGATAAAATAGTCAAAATGTATTAGATGTGCCCAAGAAATGAATGCCACTGCCTGATCCCAGAGACAACTTCATTTGGAGGCAAATTTTTTAAAAATATGTTTTGGGGGTTCTCTTTGAGTGTCTAGGCCCCTGAGAAGAAAGGCCTAGAGACTCCCTGGTCTAGAGACTTCCTTCTTTTACTAACCAAGTAGCAGAATCCCTTAGGTGGTCACCGTGGAACTGGGGCTTCTTCAGATCAAATGGTCCCACCATGACCTTCTCCGAAACCAACCATTCCATACCCAACACGGACCAAAGGAATAATCCACAGTGGCCAATCCCTGTGCTGGGAGCCTCATGCAGTGCTTTCTTCAGTGGACTAGATTGAAGGGCTTTGGTAGAAAGACGTTGCTAAAATATAATAATAAATAAAAGGACTCCACCCCTTCCTGCCTCTGCTAAAAACAAACAAACAGAAAAAAACTGGGTAGAGGGGGATAAAAATGATCTGTCTCAACCCAAGAAGATAATAACACTGCCTCTCTTTCCTTGTTTTAGGGAATGCTGTCGATTTTTTGGAGACAATGGCTTGACTTTGAAGGTGTTTTTTTCCAAGGCAGCACCCTTTGGTGTTCTTTGGACACTCACAAACTACCTGTACTTACATGCAATAAAGAAAATAAACACTACGGATGTCTCCGTATTGTTCTGCTGCAACAAAGCTTTTGTGTTCTTGCTCTCATGGATCGTTCTCAGGGACAGGTTCATGGGAGTGAGGGTAAGTTCCTTATTCTCTGTCTTCCTCCCTCACTCAGTCATGCCAGCCAAAACCTGCCCATCGGCTTGCTTAACTCCATGTGCTGGACCGTTCAGCCTAAGCTGCTAACCACCCTCCTTCTGATTTGCAGCAGAAAAGGAGCCCAGCCAAGGGCCAGGCTCTCGGGGTGCCTTGCAAACCTTCTTGCTTGCGAACCATTCTAGACAAGCGTTCATTAAAGCACCTTTCATTTCAAGCATTTCAACAAGCATTCCCTAAAGTGTGTGCCAGTTGGGGTCCCCCCTTAGGGAAGGGGTGATGTATTCAGCCTGCCTCTCACAGTCCCTGCAGCCCAGAGCCCTCAGCTAACACTGCCATAACACTGATATCTAAAACTAAATGTCCTCATCCACGTGGACATGCCCTCTTGGTGGGCCATTTATCTGGACGGTGCGTTCAATGCCCGAGTGGGCCAGACACACTTAGAAAGTGAAAGTTGCTTAGTCGTGTCTGACTCTTTGCGACCCCATGGACTGTAGCCCCCCAGGCTCCTCTGTCCATGGGGATTCTCCAGGCAAGGATACTGGAATGGGTAGCCATGCCTTCCTCCAGGGGATCTTCCCAACCCAGGGATCGAACCCAGGTCTCCTGCATTGCAGGTGGATTCTTTACCAGCTGAGCCACCAGGGAAGCCCCGTTCAAATTCTGAACACACTTAAGACCCACTAAAGCTCAGTTCAAATTTTGAAGCAAGTTTCACTTGCTTCAACCCCAGAGGAAGGGAGAATGCAAAGATACCCCTTGAATTACCTCTTGTTGTCACCTCTGAGATTGAGTGAATTCCCTTAAAATAGAGTCACACTTAGCTAGTCATATTTTAGAACAATTATGTGAAATATGATAAATGTGCTATCAAACACGAGTCTACAGATAGAGGAGTCCACCCAGGATGAAAGGAATAGGCGACATTTAGCCTTGGAAAATGGCAACCCACTCCAGTATTCTTGTCTGGACAGTTCCATGGATAGAGGAGCCTGGCAGGCTACAGTCCGTGGGGTTGCAGAGTCAGACAGGACTTGTGATAGAATCCTGTTGCCTTCTGCTTGTCGCCCTCTGGTGGCCAGAAGCTACCACTGCCGCACTAGCACTTTGTCACAAACAGGAACAGAAAGGATTTGACCAGGCTAGATCTCTGGTAGTCAGAATGCATCCCTTACTCCTTCCTGCACCCTCAGAACATATAGGAAGGCCAGGAAGCTAAGAGTCCTTTTGGACAGCAGTCCCATTAGAGGGAACCCCGCTGGCACCCAGCAAAGGGGCAGATCCCAGGCTCTCTGCTTGTGTCCTTGGCTCACTGTCCTGGGAACAATGACATCACCTTCACGGTGGCTTCACGCCCACCTAGTTACTCAAACAGCAGTGGGGACGTGAGTCAACTGCTGAGTTGTATTTTTAGCTTGCAGTAGGGGGAAAATTTGTTTTGAGGCTTCGTGTTAATTTTGGAATAAGAACTCAGCTCACTGTGCTACCACCCAGAAAAGCTCTGAGCAAATAAACTATAGAATACATCTCCACAAGAGGTACAGCCAGCAGCAATCTGTCCAACAGCCTGCCTGACTGGATATTGAAGGCTCAGATGTGCTGGGGCCCATGGTGGCTTTCTTTTGAGGCCAAGAGCCAAGAAAATGCATGGCGGAGCACTCTCGGGGCGTGACTCTAAAAGCCCAAGGCAGATTCTGGATGGGAACATTATTGGGGAAAGACGCTGCAAGGTTCATTGTGCATCGTGCGGAAGAAAACGTTTTTGAGGTTAAGAGAAGGAGGTGTGAAAATGCTGACTCACAGAGAGCAGAGTGACACACCCAGATCTCTCTCTCATTGCTATGCAAGGTCCCCCTCACATCCCTGAGCTGTGATTCGGTCCTGCCATCCTGGCCACTGGCTTGGTCTGCACTGACCCCTGCAGACTCAGCAGATTTTCATATCGAGGCCTTCGGCGCGAGGCCAGCACTGAAATAAAGATCCAGGAGCCGGTGCTGGGGATGAAATTTACCAACCTGTAAAGCACCATGCGGTTCGAAGTCTCTCTGATAATCGTCACCCCTCCTAGAAGTGACGTGTCCTCCAAGATCGTCCCACTCCAAGTCAAGGTGGAGCACCCTCTTCTTATCGTCAGGAGTTTAGAGAGCTTGAAAAAAATATGTAAGGTGCCAGCAGCTGGGCAGAGTGACAGAGGTCACCCTGGGGAGACAGATGGAGATTTGAGCCCAGGATGAGGCCTAACACGCACGCTTCTCTGAGACTTCTCTCGGACTGCTAGGTTAGCTGCCCACCACCTGCTGGGTCATCGCCAGAGACTGAAGGGAACGGACACTCATTTCCATCCTGATGGCTGAGCACACTGGCCTGAGAGTCATCCAGACACACAGAACAGGTGTTTGTGGAGCAGGCCACATAGAGGGCCTGCATTATTAAGGCCGTGACTCAAATCACAAGAGTTTGTGGTTCCTGGAAAACAGCAGCAGGTCTGCGTCAGGAGGACAGACCAGGAAGAGCAAATGTTTATCTTCAAATGCTGGGGAGGTTGTGGCCACACATGGCATCAGAGGCTAGTGTTTGAGAGGAGCCCAATCTGGCCCCCATGTCACCCCCTGACTCTGCTTTCGCATGTGTCCTGGCTCTCCAGGCTCAGGGGTCAAAACGCAACAAGGAGGTGCTAAATCCTAGAGTTGAGGGACAAGGGTTTGGGTCCACTCTCATAAGCTGTTGAATGTTAAGCTAGTTACTTAACATCTCTGAGCCTTAATGACCTCATTTTAAAATACAGTTGTTGGCGACTTCCTGGTGGTTAAGACTCCACCCTTCCAATGCAGGGGGTACAAATTCAATCCCTGGCCAGGGTACTAGGAACCCACATGCATGGGGTGAGGCCAAAAAATAAAATAGAACATTAGTACTCATCTTATAGAATAGTTGTAAGAATAAAATAAAGTGATGCATGCCTGACACATGAAACCCCATACATGTTATCTTCTCTCACTACTGTTATGCTTCTTACTCCTTCTCAAGTAGAGGGGTTTGATGGACCAGCCTACTTCTTTGGATGATAGTGTCAGAGGCTGACAGACACTTAGGAAGGCAGTTGGGTGCAGCAAAAGCAGCAGGAGAATGAGAGCAAGTAGAATTCTGGAGATAGGAGAGATGGCCCCTCCTAAGCCAGAGGCCACCCAGCTGTGGTCAGCAGCTGGATAAAGGCCATGCCACCCCCAGTCCACATCTCAGAGGAGAGGGTAGATGGCATTCTCAGCTGTTCAGAACCACCCACTCCAGCTAGAGCGTGCAAACCAGGAGGGCTGGAGAAGCAGCAAGGAGGGCAGCTAAGAGATCATCTGAGTGGCCTCAAACCCCAGCAGCATGGTCCTGGGGAGCCTAGACCTTTTCCAAGAGCAGGTCCCACCTCAGTCTGACCCCAGCTGATGTTTTCCATAATTCACCCACTTGCAGCCTTTGGTTCAGTGCCACCCCTGAACGGTAACCCCTAGTGCTGACCTCGACTCCACCTTCTGTTTGGGAGTCTGTCCCCCGCCACCTGAGCACAGCAGGGGAAGGCACAGGGCACACAGAGTATGGGGGAGCGTGGGGTGGGGGGCTCAGGACCCAGACGCCTTTCCAGCCTCTGAAACAAGTGGGGTGAACTAGAGGGTCTGCTAATTCCTCCAGACTCTCTTGGCATCGGTAAGGGCAGTGCAGGACTTAGGAGGGAAAGGGTTGAGGGAAATAGCCATAAAAACTAGCCTGTCCTTTCCCTTTTTTAAATTTCTCCAAACTGTACAAATCTAAAACCTATCACAAACGAGGCTCTGCTTGGCAGAGGGCATGCAGCCCATCACATTTCTAGCGGGAGTGGGAAGCAGTGTTGGTCTGAGAGGCATGCAGACTCCCCCAAGGGCTGCCCCTGCCTCGTCCCTTCCATGGTGCCCCTTTCCTCTCAGCCTGACGTCTGATGGGGAGCAGTGTGGGCTGGGGTGGGGGGTACGGGTGCATCAGGGAGCTGCTGGAGCCCTGAATCCAGAGCCTTGGGAGTGGGGCAGGCTATAACGACACAAGCAAGACCATCATCAAGAGGTTAAACGGTAACATGCTGGCCTCGGGGTCTCCCACGTCCATGCTTCTTCCTCTTCTCCAGCTCATTTTTCCCAGAGTAGAGATGGCGGTTCTCCTCTTGATCTCAGGCCACTGTCAGCCATTTGTCTGGATCCCCAAGTCTTTGTTCAGTGTGATACACTGGGGATGCAACAGGAAACAGTGAGAAAGCAGGGGTGCGGGGAAGTAGGGATATCCACTTTATTCCATCCTGAGACTCAGCATTCTCCCCCAGGGAGACTGCAATCTAGAAGATGAGGACTATGTGAAACCACAGAAAACGCAGGACCAGCCTTACTGGAGAGTTTCTCTTACAACAGGAAGTAGGCTGGGAGACATTTCCACATGTAAACCAAAAGCCAGATATTTTAGAATATAAAGTGTGAACGCCACGCTTATTTTTTTAAAGAGATTTGGCATCGTCAAAGGAATTTCAGGCTTGGGGAAGGATGATCAGGTCTTCCTCTGAGATCCATAGTGTATGTTTCAACTCTGCTCTGCTTTCAGGGATATCAGACGCAAGGAAAACCACCAGCTTCCCCTCTGGCATGGAGGTCAGAGCCCAGGTTCAGGGTCGGGAGTCCCAGGGAGCTGCCGATGCCCAGACAGTATGCCCTAGAATCGAGTTGCTTAAACCTGTGACTCATGGAGAGGACCTCCAAGAGGAGAGGCTCTGGATGTGAGCAGCTGGGGGGTGAGCACTGTCCACAGTGTCATCTGCCAGAATGAACTCGCTGGTCTGGACTTGGCAAATGTTGACTGGGAAGCCAGTGGCCACCCACACTTTCTATTTCTTGCCCCTCCCCTCAGCTCTTCTGCATAGCACAGCTCAGATGGAAGCTTTTAGCTCTTTATGATTTGATCAATTGAGAAAGGAGAATAAGGAGGTCCGAAATCTGCCCTCTAAATTTTCAGGGAAGAATAACCCTGGTTCCCCTTCCCTTCCTTAAATTTCATCTTTATGTTTGGAAAGACTCAGGTGCCTTTGGAGATGTGCCATGGCACCTGGAGTGGAGCTGTGTTCTTCCCCGCCCACCCCACTATTGCGTAGTTTTCTAGTTGGTTCTCTGTTTACCCAGCTGCCTAGCTAGGTCCAACTGTCCCGTGCTGCATTTTTGTACTGTGCAGGCCCTCTGGAGCAAAGCTTGCCCTGCCTGCTTTTTCACTTATCCCTGTTCTCCTTGGGGGGAAGGTCCCTTACTTTTCCTATACCTCTTCTTTCTCAATGAAGAGCCGTACACAGTACATGTAGCATTTGAATGTAAAACATATGCATTACGTGATGATGAGTGATAAAAAGTGAAGCAGGAAACCAGAAAGAGCTGGTAGACAGAGCAGGGCTGGCACTTCTCCAAGAAAGGATGACCACCTGATCCCTCAGGGGCCCCTGTGTGAGGGCGCGTGTGTCTTTACCCTGCCTGGGGAATGCACTACAGCTCTAACTGCTGAGCCCCGACACAGTGCCTTTCACCAACCTAAACACAACATGCTTCAACCCTGCACGAAACCTCACTTCAGATATCAGAGCAGAAATGGCAATGGCTTCAGAGGTGAATCCTGCTTTCTATTTATATATAGAAACACCGTCTTTGCAGTTAAACCTGAAATGTGTACGCCAGCTCTGTGACTTTCAGCAAGTTACTGAGATTAAGTGCTCATGTCTATAAAATGAAATAAATAATAATATCTACCTAGTCTGAGGATTAAATGAGAAAGTACACAGAAAACTCTTATCCCCTGATCACTCAGCAAATGTTACTGCTGCTGAGTTGCTTCAGTCATGTCCGACTCTGTGCGACCCCATAGACGGCAGCCCACCCGGCTCCCCTATCCCTGGGATTCTCCAGGCAAGAATACTGGAGTGGGTTGCCATTTCCTTCTCCAATGCATGAAAGTGAAAAGTCAAAGTGAAGTCGCTCAGTCGTGTCCGACTCTTCGCGACCCCATGGACTGCAGCCTACCAGGCTCCTCCGTCCATGGGATTTTCCAGGCAAGAGTACTGGAGTGGGGTGCCATTGCCTTCTCCAATAAATGTTCAGTTCAGTTCAGTTCAGTCGCTCAGTCGTGTCCGACTCTTTGCGACCCCATGAATCGCAGCACGCCAGGCCTCCCTGTTCATCACCATCTCTCGGAGTTCACTCAGACTCACATCCATTGAGTCAGTGATGCCATCCAGCCATCTCATCCTCGGTCGTCCCCTTCTCCTCCACCCGATATTTTTGCAGAGAGCAGAGGTCATTTGAACAGTTTGTAAGAGAGAGAAAACTCTAGTAAATCCAATTGTCAGAACCTGCTCCGCCCACGTTTGTTCTGCCTCCAACAGCCCCTCCCACTTGCCCCCCAGCGACCTTTATGTAGCTCCAGGACCACCTCTGATTAGAACGGGTACTTAGCCAGTGCTATAGCATTTCTCCTTTAGGAAATGTTATCCCAAGTAAGTTTCTCTCCTGTGCAGTCTGACGATTTGATTTGCACAACAGGAATGTGTAAAGATCCCTGGAGCCCTTGTTCCACCTGAGGAGTTTGGAGAACAGGGCTGGGGGCGGGGGGTGTGGCTGGAGTGGTGGGCCCTCCAGTAGCTGAGGAAAGGAACTGCAGGGCCAGGGTTAAGACACTGTATGTAGCCCTGATGAGCCAGTGACACATGCCCTTCCAGAAGGTTCTACTGCTGGTGTGGAAAAGAGGGCCACGATCCGTGGTCGTGGTACTGTGTTGAGACGTGAGATACATAAAAGCAGGACCCTGAGAGGCACCTCCGGAAAGTTGGGAAGGAACTAAGAGGGGGTCGTGAACAGGCCATAGTCATGACCGAAGAACCTGTCGTTGCGACTGTGGCCACCCCCTCCGGCGCCCCCAGGAGTCACAAGGCCGGCCCTCCCCCGGCATGATGCCGAGTCGCGTGCTGCTCCTTGCCGTCAACCATTTCCGGTCCTTGGGTCATGCCAGGCTTTGCCAAGTGCCCCCTTCCAAGCAGGGACAAATATTCAGACAGGAGAGCAGCCTTTGCGTGGTCTCTGAAGGACTGAAAGGGGGCCCTGCCGCCCTCCACGGCCCCCTCGCAGGCATTCCTACCCCTGTTGGCACATACGGGCCCCTCGGGTTCCCCGCCGCTGCGCTGACCGCCGTGTCTTCCTTCCGTCCAGATCGTGGCTGCCATCCTCGCCATCGCTGGGATTGTGATGATGACCTACGCGGATGGCTTCCACAGCCACTCCGTCATCGGCATAGCCCTGGTGGTGGGCTCGGCATCCATGTCCGCCCTCTACAAGGTAGGCGCGGGGAGCGGGCCCTCTGGGCTCTCCTGGACTGGCTGGCTCGGTGCTTTGAGGGAACCTTGGATGGAGCTGGTGCTTGAAGATGGGCACTGGCCACAGCGAGTCTGACAGTGCCGGAGACGTGCAGCAGCTCTTGGCTCTGGCTTTCCAGACCCTTCCATCGATGGTCATACATTTGCAGCATTTGGGATAAAAGGGGTGGAAGGATAGGTGGATCAACTAAATTCAATGAGTGACTTCTTTGTTTGGCCCGACAAGGGAGAATTGGGCTTCCCAGGTGATGCTAGTAATAAAGAACCAGCCTGCCAATGCAGGAGATATGAGAGATGTGGGTTCGATCCCTGGGTGGGGAAGATCCCCTGGAGGAGGGTGTAGCAACCCACTCCAGTATTCTTGCCTTATCCCATGGACAGAGGAGCTTGGCGGGCTACATTCCATGGGGTCACAAAAAGTCTGACAGGTCTGAGGAGACTTAGCAGCCCTGCACAGAGAAGGATCAGGGGCCCTAACTGCCTGCTTCTGTGTGTGGTCAGATAATTTCCCATCAGATTGGAAATGAAAACTGGAATATCTCCTGCAGCTTTGAAATCTTTTATCACATGGTTTTTGAGGCCACCAGGACTCACCATGAATCCATGTACATTTCAAGTATTTCTTTAGACTGAATAAATAAAAGCACAATTACTATCATATAGAATTATAAAATATTTTTGACAAAATGCTGGGAACCATTGGAGGTGTGTGTGTGCCAACTGCCTGTCTCGAGTTGACAATTATTTCCCCCACACTTATCTCTCGCCCTCTCTGCTCCATCACACTTCTCAACTGCTCTCCCGCTTTGCTTCCGCTTCTCTTCGGATCCTTAGTCAAGAATGCAAATTTTTTCTGGTCTCCATGTTGGGAAACTGACCTGGAGGATTCAATGAAAAATTACATTTTAGTTTTGAGTCTTAATGGCCCTTTGTGGATCCAGATAGTCAGACAGAGAAAATAAACGACTGTAGAAAGTTCTAAGAAAAGGAACTTTTCCAGCATGGGGAGGAACACATTTATGCGTTTGTAAAACGAAATAACTATACCTTTTTTTTTATTTTGGCCTTGGCCTGAGGCTTGTGATAGCTCAGTTCCCTGACCAGGGATCGAACTTTTACCCCCCCTGCATTGGAAGCTTGGAGTCTTAACCACTGGACCACCAGGGAAATCCCAACTGTACCTTCTTATCCGTCATCAGCTCCCTGCCCTTTGCCCTCAGAGAAACACAGCCCATGAGGAATACATCTCACCCAGAGGATGTGATAGTCTACCCCCATTCGTGACTCCAGAGCCACTGTCCAAATACAGAAAATACTTAAATACTCTGCTCTCTTCAATGAGCTGCATGCTAATGGGAAGCAGAGTGGATAGATACTCCATCCACCACGAATACAAATATTCTGATTTAGACTTACATTTCCAACTCCTCCACTGGCTGATCTTTATCCAGACAGGCTGGTGGGCAGAAGGGTAAAAGGACTTGACTTCATTTCCCTTTGCATGCTTCCTGCCCAGAAATGTCCAGAGATACCCCAAAGAGATGTGAAATGACTGGAAGAGGAAGAAGGAGGAGCAGAGCAGAGGCTGAAACTGGACCATCAGTTCTGTAACTGTGAACAATGTAGTAAACTCGGAGGCTGGACGGGGGCCTGCTTCCTCTGGGAGCTCAGCTTCCCATCTTCTCCAGCCACCTTTGTCCCTTTCCTGGCTTTTCATGCATCTGAGATGTGTACACACAGGGGCAAGAAATCCATCGGGAGTGTTCCACTGAAACCCCATGCCATGTCTGGAATGTGGGTGGTGGACTGGAGCAGAGGTAAGCTGTGAGTGTTGTAAAACCTCTCCATTTGGTTTATAGGAAATGTCTTTGTAGCCAGATCCCTTTTTGCAGGGTGGGGCAGTGGTTTTCAAACTGTTCAGGGATGAATGTTAGGGGTTCCCGAAAGGAATGTGTAATTGTGGCTTGCATCAATCAAGTCTGACTCTTTGCAACCCTATGGACCATAGCCCTCCAGGCTCCTCTGTCCGTGGGATTCTCTAGGCATGAATACTGGAGTGGGTTGCCATGCCCGCCTCCCAGGGATCTTCCCAGCCCGGGGATCAAACCCAGGTCTCTTAGGTCTCCTGCATGGCAGGCGGGTTCTTTACCACTAGCACCACTTGGAAGCCCATGCAATCATGGCAGATACCTCTAATTTAAGTGACTTCTAATTTATGTGGCTTTCTCATCTTCAATGCCATGAGGCTGCAATGTGATGTCATGGATACAGCACAGAGGAATCAAGTGTGGTATGAAAACCCATGATTCCTGAAAATGCTCTCTGTGTACTGAGGAGTAACTCTCCATCGCCACATTACTGAGCATGGAGGAACCCTACTGCCCTTCACTGAAGGCCACGTGAGGTGGAATTTACCATCACGTGGCTGTCGGCCCCGTGGTCCAGCCCCAGCTTCCCAAGTGCACTCACTTCTCCGTGGCAAGTTGGAGTCCGAGGCAAACGGTCACCCCTCCTCCTCTGCTCTCTCCGGCAGGTCCTGTTCAAGCTCCTCCTGGGCAGTGCTAAGTTTGGAGAAGCCGCCTTATTTCTTTCCATTCTGGGTGTGTTTAACATCCTCTTCATCACCTGTATTCCTGTCATCCTCTACTTTACCAAAGTGGAATACTGGAGCTCTTTTGATGACATTCCATGGGGAAACCTTTGTGGATTTTCGGTCCTCTTATTGAGTAAGTGGCGACTACCCTGCCAGAATCCCCAGAAAGCAGGGGCTGACAGTGGGATCCGGAAACCCGTGCCCTGAAGGAGAAAACCAAGCCTATTATTATCCTTAAGTCCTCCATGGTTTTCTAGGTCATTGTGTGGCAAAAAGGAAGCCTTTGTAATGATGACACTGGTTCTAATTCCAGGACTATGGTTCTCTCAGCAGTGATCCAGTGGCTAAGGGTAATAATAGTACATTACTTACAGGGCTGACATGTCCAGCTCCTTGTGACCCCATGGACTGCAGCACGCCAGGCTTCCCTGTCCTTCACTATCTCCCCGAGTTTGTTCAAACTCATGTCCATTGAGCCAGTGATGCCATCCAACCATCTCATCCTCTGTCACCCGCCTCTTCTCCTGCCCTCCATCCTTCCCAGAATCAGGCTCTTTTCCAATGAGTTGGTTCTCCACATCTGGTGGCCAAAGTATTGGCTTCAGCTTCAGCATCAGTCCTTCCATTGAATATAGGGCTGGTTAGAAATTGGTAGATTAATACTATAATAGGGAAGAAACTTTTGTATTCTATTACAAATTTTTCACTGAAAGGATGATGTCTACAAGCTTAAATTATACATAATGCTCCCCAAGTAATGTGCATTGAGCTAAAATACCTTTGTTTAGCTCACAGGAAATAACCTGACTAGACCTGCTTGTGAATGACTGTAGAGAGGAAGAAATTAACACATCCTCTCTGGAGACTGATGGGAACCAGGAAGTGTTTGACTCTACTCTCTCCCCTTTTAGTATAAAAGGAGCCTGAATTCTAACCCAGATTGGATGGTTCTTTGGGACATGAACTCACAGTCTTCTCAGTTTGCCAGCTTTATGAATAAAGTTGCTATTCCTTGCTCCAGAAACTGACCTTTCAATTATTGGCCTGTCGTGCAGCAAGCAGTAAAAGCTTAAAGTTGGTTAACAATCCACACAGAGCTCGTAGAACACCGCCTGATGATGTTCAGTAAATATTATCATTATTGGTGTCATCATCACCACTGCTTCATTATCTTCACCATCCTCATCACCAGTAATTGCTGTAAGGCTGGTCCTAGGCAGGGAAGCATCCAAGGGGGAGCCTCACCCATTTCTATCTAAAATGTGCATCCCAAAGCTCCTGATCATAGTCATCCCAGAATCACTGCCAGCAGCAGAAAAAAGCAAAGTTAGTCAGATAAGTAAGGTAGTCCCCTCCTCTTTTCTAGTTCCTTCTCACTGGTTAGCTTTTTAAATTTTCTTTCTTCTTCTTCAGAGCTCAGGGAAGAGAAGAGACCTAAGTAATCAGGATGTTTGGCCTTAATCCCCAGTCCTGGAGCCCTTGCAGGAACCCAAGTCCCCTGAGTCAGAATAAAGAGCAAGACCCCCAGACTGCAGCCTCCTCAGAGAAGCTGGGGTTGGATAGGCCAGAAAGGAAGGAAAGTCAGAGCTGGTCACGCATAACACCTATCTTTTTATTCTTTATTTCAGCATTCAATATTGTATTAAATTTTGGAATTGCTGTTACATATCCTACTCTGATGTCTCTTGGAATCGTCCTCAGCGTACCTGTGAATGCAGGTAAACTTCTGTAGCTCTCTGTATCTGTTTGTAAACACACACACACAAGCACAACGTGCACACACATACTCACATATATTCTTGCTTGCCTGGTACAGTGTACAGATTTAACCTCCGGTATAGAAAGAAACCACTTGGGTAAAATGTTGACGTTTGTGACACACAGTATTTTCTTCAGAGTGGGTTGATTTTCACATATAACACCAAGGTACAGAAAGTCTAAAATCACCTTTATTTGAGCCAGCGTGGAGATCAGAGATGAATATCGTTAATATTATTAATAAGTAGAGATGAATAGGTAGCAGAAAAAAGCTTTTTAGTTTTCATAAGGAGCTTTCTAGAAGAGAATATTAGCTCAGGGTATGGCAGGCATGAGATAGAGACACGTCCACAACTAGAGAAGTGTAGACATTGCTCCCGGAGTCCCAGAAGAGAGCCCTTCGTCCAGCTGCTCAGGACCCCGCTCTGCTTTTCACTGGGGACTCACCAGGACACTCAGTTGGTTCTTCTAAAGTGTGCCACCACCTGCCCCTCACCTCCTTCCCTTTCCTGGCTCTTGCTGCTATGAACTTTGGGTTTTCCTCCCAGAATCTCCCTGAGTTATACTCAACCTCCTGTAGAATCTGTTTGTGAGTCACTTCCCAGAGCACTCACCCCCTTGACCTTGGCACAGCTCCTGCCAAAGCCATCTCCTGACCTGCCCACTTCTGGGCCAGTAAAGGACTAGGCTCCCAAGGAATGGCAACCCCATATCCTGTTCAGTCTGGTGATAATAAGCCTGGAAGCATAGATAAAACCACAGTCAACTTCCAGAGGTCTTCCTTGCGTTGCATTCCACACGGCCTATATATGTCTTACCCTGCTCCCAGACTCCTTGGGCCCGGCACCTGCCCAGAGGGAGGGTGACCAGTCCCCTCTCGTAACCTCTCTGGGCCCTTACTTATCCCCTAAAAATGAAGGTTGTCCCTGAGTCATCACCTTGGTTCATAGGAGGACCACATGAAATGATTTATGATGCAGAACTTCCAAAGGCAGGAAGCCCCTAAACAGCTGGAGAGCTGGTAGAAAAGTGGTCCAGCTTGTCTGTGTCCACACACCACAGGCTTCAGAAAAATAACTCATCAACATACCCCCACTGCATCTTAGTGTGTCTTCATAGTCACAGAGCATTGTTATTTCAAGGAGGCATATTCCAGGTGACGCTTGTATAGAAGCTACTTGAACTGTATCATACAGCCAGTGTGTGAGAGGTTAATCAGAATCCTCTGCAATGTAAGAAGGTCAGCAGTGTATCAGAGGAAGCAATGACAGTCAGTTCTCCAGGGGAGGAAGAGCAGAGGAGTCGGTGGTTCTCTGACCTGTCAGAGCAGAGCCCTTGCTGGGCTTTCTGAAGCTCTCTCTAGCATAGCTCGTGGGGCTGGCTCACTGGCTCTGATGGCTCACTGCAAAGAATCCGCCTGCCATGCAGGAGACCTGGGTTTGATCCCTGGGTCAGGAAGATCCTCTGGAGGAGGAAATGGCAACTCACTCCACTATTCTTGCCTGGAGAATTCTATAGACAGAGGAGCCTAGTGGGCTACAGTCCATGGGGTCGCAAGGAGTCGGATGTGACTGAGCAACTAACACTTTCACTTTCTTTCATTTGTAAATTAACAGGCTGTTCTGCCGGATCTGCCGGTGTTAAAAATTTTAAGTGTTTCTGAATTTGAGGGAGATAAAAAAGGCGCTTTAATTCCACAAAAGAACTGCTAACAAAATGTTTTTCTCAGGTTTGCCTTTTACCTCTCTGCCCAGCCTCTGGATGGAGGCCAGAAGTGCAGGAAGAAGGGGATGGGGCAAGAGGACTGGAGGGACAGGAAGGGGGATGACAAAAGCCCCCTCTTGGGGCAGACAAGGTGGGGTAGGGGGTGCAGAGTCGGGGACAGCGCGCAGGCTTCAACAGCTGCACGTGTAAGTCAGAAGAAGCGCTTTCAGAAAAGCAATCTGATTCTCCCTTGTGTGGAGTTCAGTTCAGTTCAGTCGCTCAGTCGTGTCCAACTCTTTGCGACCCCATGGACTGCAGCACGTCAGCCTCCCTGTCCATCACCAACTCCCAGCGTTTACTCAAACTCATGGCCATTGAGTCGGTGATGCCATCCAACCATCTCATCCTCTGTCATCCCCTTCTCCTCCTGCCTTCAATCTTTCCCAGCATCAGGCTCTTTTCTAAGGAGTCAATTCTTCGCATCAGGTGGCCAAAGTATTGGAGTTTCAGCTTCAGCATCAGTCCTTCCAATGAATATTCAAGACTGATTTCCTTTAGGATGGACTGGTTGGATCTCCTTGCAGTCCAAGGGACTCTTAAGAGCCTTCTCCAACACAACAGTTCAAAAGCATCAATTCTTCTTTATGCTCAGCTTTCTTTATGGTCTCACATCCATTCATGACTACTGGAAAAATGATAGCTTTGACTAGATGGACATTTGTCAGCAAAGTAATGTCTCTGGTTTTAATATGCTGTCTAGGTTGGTCAGAGCTCCTAGGTTGTCATGGAGCAACTGTCTTTTAATTTCATGGCTGCAATCACCATCTGCAGTGATTTCGGAGCCCAAGAAAATAAACTCTGTTTCCATTGTTTCCCCACCTATTTGCCATGAAGTGATGGGACCAAATGCCATGATCTTAGTTTTTTGAATGCTGAGTTTTAAGCCAGCTTTTTTCACTCTCTTCTTTCACTTTCATCAGGAGGCTCTTTGCTTTCTGTCATAAGGGTGGTATCACCTGCATGTCTGAGATTATTGATATTTCTCCCAGCAATATTGATTAAAGCTTGTGCTTCATCCAGCCCAGCATTTTGCATGATGTAGTCAGCATATAAGTTACGTAAGCAGGGTGACAGTATATAGCCTTGATGTACTCCTTTCCCAATTTGCAACCAGTCTGTTGTTCCATGTCTGGTTCTAACTGTTGCTTCTTGACCTGCATATAGGTTTCTCAGGAGGCAGGTAAGCTAGTCTGGTATTCCCTTCTCTTTAAGAATTTTCCACAACAGTGATCCACACAGTCAAAGGCTTCAGCATAGTCAATAAAGCAAGTGAGATGAGTGCAATTGTGTGGTAGTTTGGACATTCTTTGGCATTGCCTTTCTTCAGGATTGGAATGAAAACTGACTTTTTCCAGTCCTGTGGCCACTGCTGAGTTTTCCAAAATTGCTGGCATATTGAGTGCAGCATTTTCACAGCATCATCTTTCAGGATTTGAAATAGTTCAGCTGGAATTCCATCACCTCCATTAGTTTTGTTTATAGTGATGCTTCCTAAGGCCCACTTGATTTTGCATTCCAGGATATCTGGCTCTAGGTGAATGATCACACCATCGTGGTTATCTGGTCATTAAAATCTTTTTTGTACAGTTCTTCTGTGTGTTCTTGCCACCTCTTCGTAATATCATCTGCTTCCGTTAGGTCCTTACCATTTCTGTTCTTTATTGTGCCCATCTTTGCATGAAATGTTCCCTTGGTATCTCTAATTTTCTTGACGAGATCTCTAGTGTTTCCTATTCTATTGTTTTCATCAATTTCTTTGCATTGGAAAATATGCAAAAATTGCATTGGAAATGTGCTTAGGAAGGCTTTCTTATCTCTCCTTGCTATTCTTTGGAACTCTACATTCAGATGGGTATATCTTTCCTTTCCTCCTTTGCCTTTCACTTCTCTTGTTTTCTTAGCTATTTGTAAGGCCTCCTCAAACAACCATTTTATGTGGAGGCCTGCCTCCAAATTTGCTTTGTTTGATTTAGTTAAGAAAAGAGAAAAATAAAGCAGAAAAAGGAAAAGAAAACCAACTTTGGAATGCTTTTGATCTTTAGTTATGAAGAGAATGATGATCCAGATTTGTATGAACTGATGTGAATCCTGTTCTCATTTTGTTCCCTCACCTCATCGGTCAGAAATGAGCTTCTGGCCTTTAATAAATGTTCATAATCAGAGATGACATAGGTGGCATTAGAGCCTCATGCAAATAATACCCTGGAGTGGAGTAAAAGTTTGTATCTATTACTTTCAAAGAACCAGGTTGAGTTTGGTCTTTAGAACCTAAAACTATGGGACTTCCCCGGCCATCCAGTGGTTAAGACTCTTCCCTTCCAGGGCAGGGAGCACGGGTTTGATGCCTGGTTGGGGAGCTGGGATCCCACATGCTGTGGGGGTGCAGCCAGAAATATAAAGATGAATAAAATCTTTTTAAAATGTGAAAAGCACCAAGAATAGAAAGAAGCCAATAGCATTTTAATTGTCCTGGTACCCCAGAGATGGCCACAGTCAATTTTGGTATATACTGGATTGGCTGAAAGTCCACTGGCGTTTTTCCAGGAGAGCGTGTGAGAAACCCAAATGAACTTTTTGGCCAACCAGTATATATACAGGGCTTCCCAGGTGGCATTAGTGGTTTTAAAAAAAAAAAAAGCCACCTGCCAATGCAGGGGATGCAAGAAACACGGGTTAATCCCTGGGTCAGGAAGATCCCCTGGAGTAGGAAGTGGCAATCCACTCCAGCATTCTTGCCTAGAGGATTCCATGGATAGAGGAGCCTGGACAGTTACAGTCCTGGGGGTGGCAAAGAGTCAGACACACTGAGCAACTGAGCACACACACGTCTCTAAGTGCCCCTTGGGTTTTGTTTTGTCCCTCAGCCAAATCGATGTCCAAACTAAGGTGCCAGGTCAAGTCAGTTTGGGAAAGTGAAACAAGGTGCAAGGCCTCCCGCCAGCCAGCGTTTCTAAAGCTAAGGGGGGTTTGCTGGAGGCAGCTCTGCCTACCTGGTCAAGGGAACACAGCATCCCCCCCGCAGGAAGGGCTGCCCCAGGCCCTGGCCTCGTGGGGGTCCCCCACCTCCTGATTGCCCAGGCCTCTCAGCCCCTGGGTAACTTCCGTTCTCTGTCTCCTGCAGTGGTTGATCACTACACCAGTAAGATCGTTTTCAACAGCGTCCGGGTAATTGCCATCATCATCATCGGCCTGGGCTTCCTCCTCCTCCTCCTGCCTGAGGAGTGGGACGTCTGGTTGATTAAGCTGCTCACTCGCCTCAAAGTGAGGAAGAAGGAGGAGGCGGCTGAGGGTGGAGCGGACCTGGGCTTGGGGCTTCAGAGCAAGAGCAGAAGGGCCCGGCCCTCCTTCGCCCGCTGACCATCTGCCCTAGGACTCTGCGGCAACTGCTCACGAGGGGGGTTCGGAATCTCTTCCTGGCAGGGGGGACCTCAGTGAGGTGTACATACCTGTACAGTTTTGGTAATCTGCGGTAAGTTATATGGTATTTATTGGCATGTCCAACTTGCTTGCACTTTTTTCACATCAGATCTTTCACTTAAGGGTACTGATTCAATACGGGAGAGAAAAGAAGAACCTCTCCGCTCTTTTTACATGAATGTAAAGCAGCTTAAAATGATCCTTGCCTAGATTTCTTGGGATGACAGGTGTTCTCAATATGGCAGGGCAGATGTTTCAAATCTTTGCAGCTGAAAATTACATTGCACACTGTGATTATTTCTCAGCGATGGTAGGTCATATTTTGTTTTATACCAGAGCTGCACTCTTAATTTTAAGGGATTTCAATGAACCAAAAGATCACTCTGAGTTAATTGGGATAAATGGATTTCTGGATGGGTGGATAGATGGGATGTGAAGAGCTGGAGCAGAGAAGGAAAATGGACTTGGAAAACCATCGACTGTGGCTAACCTGGGGTGATGATTAGAGGAGGACAGGCCCAGCTGGGTAACAGAATGGGGAAATTAAGTCTTAGCCCCAGCTGGCTTGCCCTCACATGTCTGTGTAAGATCGTGCAAGAGAAATTACCGTGCCTTCTACAGAATTTCTGTCTTTACCTATGTGAAGCGAGGTGACATTATAAGTCACTGGCGCCGTCTTATCATTTAGATGTAGAAATCTTTAGAAACAAACAAAATACTATATATATGTCTGTATGTACAAAAATGGCAAAGCTGATGACCAGTGTCACAGAACACAGGTCACGGTGTGTATATGAGGCAGAGTCCGCAGAAGATGAATCGCTGGTTGCTTTTACTTTCTGACTAAGACCGAAAAATTATGTACTGAATCTGCAAACCTTTTTATGAAACTTTTAAGCACCAAGCTGTTTACTTCCACATTATAGGTCTGCCAGAAAATTCTATCTGTGATAGATCTGTAAAGAGGGATGAGGGGGTTAGAGTTTACTATTTTTGAAGTTTACATTGTTACATATCGAAATGGAAACCTTATTTTGAAATGTTGTCATAACCCAATGGTGCACTCTGTAACCATGGAGTCTTTTGTTTCCTAGGGGAAAGGAGTACTCATGACCTAAACTTTTTAGCAAATTATTATTCTCAGTTTCCATTACCTGTTTGGCCAAACAGATGAATAAACTATTTAAAAAAGAAGCATTTTGTGCTGTCTTGGAGGCAACTTTGTTCCTTTCCCACTAGATAGATCTGACTTTCTGGCTTCCTCACCTGATAAGTCTTCTCCCAGCAAGCCCCATCCTCCTGCACCCTCAAGGCACAGAAAGCCATCCTGCCACTTCAAGGAAAGAAAGTTCTTAATGCAGACAGAGTGCTTTCACAACTTCACTGGTGGCTCAGATGGTAAAGTAAAAAAAAAAAAAATATGCCTGCAATGCAGAAGACCTGGGTCCCATCCCTGGGTTGGGAAGATCCCCTGGAGAAGGGCATGGCAGCCCACTCCATTATTCTTGCCTGGAGAATTCCGTGAACAGAGGAGCCTGATGGGCTGGAGTCCATAGGATCACAAAGAGTCAGACACAACTGAATGACTAACACACTTTGCTTTCACAAAAGTGAAATGCAGGGCAAAGGTCCAGCCCTGGAAGGAAATGTCTCGAGGCAGGGTTTCCTACTATCCTCCTCCCCCACCCGCCCCTCTCCTGGGGCACCTGCCGGATGCTTGTGCTTCTCTGGTATGGCTTCTGCCTCCCTGTCCTGTGCAACCCAGTCCCTCGGCTTCCTTGCACTTGAGGCTCAGAGTGGCAGCCTCAGTCCCTAAATTGACCTGGTCTTTTCAGCTTTGCTCCCACACCTGACTTCTGCCTGGCTCTAGAAGGAATTTCATGTAACATGTGTATCACTGTTCCAGGCCACTGCAGCCAGGGGCTCTTAGGTCTTCCATCTCTCATCCTCTGGCCACAGAAGGCCATGTTCTCTAAGAGGGCATGTGAACCGTGAGGCAGGCTTGGACTTGAGACCTTTTGCTGAAGTGCCTGAACCTGGACAAACCTCTCCTCCAGGAAAAAAAAAAAAAAAAACACCTGTATGGGACTAAAAATAACTGTGCACATGCACAGTTAGGGCAAAATTATGGACAGAGGATACAAAATAAACCAAAAAAGCCCAGTTGCCATTTTTGAAGAGCCTGAAGCAAAAGTATCATGTCAGGAGGAAAAGCAGGGTACCGCATATGACCCCTCACACAGCACCTCCTAGTTCAATTCCGTTCAGTCGCTCAGTCGTGTCTATCTCTTTGTGACCCCATGGACTGCAGCACGCCAGGCCTCCCTGTCCATCACCAACTCCCGGAGCTTGCTCAAACTCATGTCCATTGAGTCGGTGATGCCATCCAACCATCTCATCCTCTGTCGTCTCCTTCTCCTCCTGCCTTCAATCTTTCCCAGCATCAGGGTCTTTTCCAAGGAGTCAGTTTTTTGCATCAGGTGGCCAGAGTATTGGAGTTTCAGCTTCAGCACCAGTCCTTCCAATGAATATTCAGGACTGATTTCCTTTAGGATTGACTGGTTGGATCTCCTTGAAGTCCAAGGGTGCAGCTCAAACTCTGCCTAGGGGGTGGGCAAACCATCAAAGCTACTCCTCTGGCCAGACCCCTGGACATACTCCTTCCTTCACCCCGTGTAAGGAACAAGCTCGCCCAACCTCAGGAAGCCAGCAAGCAAGAGAAACTGTTGTTTGTCCCTGCTTCCCTTGGCTGCAGCAGGGGCCCTGGTAAAAGCCTTGTCTGAATTTTTTTGTCTGGCCTCTAGTCAATTTCTATTGATTAAGGAGGCCAAAAACTCTGGTTGGTATCAAATGGAGAGGAGATGACAGCCTCTTTGGAATACCTTGTCCCGCCACCCACACATACAGCATCTACACTGGGGTCCCCAACCTCAAGATTCTAATGCCTGATGATCTGAAGTGGAGCTGATATAATAATAATTGAAATAAAGTGCACAATAAATGTAATGCTTGAATCATTCTGAAACCATCCTCCTTCCCCTGTCCATGGAAAAACTGTCTTCCAAGAAATCAGTCCCTGGTGCCAAAAAAGTTGGGGACCGCTGGTACATGGGGTCAGACCTGGAGCATGTTGCTGTCTAGGACAAGGCTGCCTGCCCGTGCCTCCCCTGTGTGCTGTGAGCCTCTGGGAGTCACCTCCATGACTTCCTGGGCTCCCAACCCCTCCAGTCACACAGCCAAGCATTTCCTTTGTAAGCCATAATGTGAAAAACTGGGAAACCATACCCATGACAGATTTACCTTATTCTTCCATGGGCATAAAAGACTATGAAGACCCAAAAGATGAGAGAGTAGGGACTCAAAGAGATATTTGTAAACCTATCATCAGAGCTGCATTATTCACAGTCGCTAAGGGATAGAAGCAACCCAGGTGTCCATCAATGGATGAATGGCTAAACATGGTAAATACATGTAGTGAGGTATTATTCAGCCTTCAAAAGGGAATGAAATTCTGATACAGGTTACAAGTTGGATGAACTTTGAAGACATTATACTAATGAAAAAAGCCAGTCACATTGGACAAATATTAACTGATTTCACTAATATGAGGCACCTAGCATAGTCTTGCCTGGAAAATCCCATGGAAGGAGGAGCCTGGTAGGCTGCAGTCCATGGGGTCGCGAATCGGACACAACTGAGCGACTTCACTTTCACGCATTGGAGAAGGAAATGGCAACCCATTCCAGTGTTCTTGCCTGGAGAATCCCAGGGACGGGGGAGCCTGATGGCCTGCCGTCTATGGGGTCGCACAGAGTCGGACACGACTGAAGCGACTTAGCAGCAGCAGCAGCATAGTCAGATTCAAAGAGACAGAAAGGAGAATGGTGGTTATTAGGGACCAGGAATGAGGAGTCATTGTTCAATGGGTACAGAATTTCAGCTTTATAAGATTATAGGAGGTTGAAGGTGATAATGGTTGTACTACAATGTGAATGTACTTTATGCCACTGAACTGTGCACTTAGAAATGGTCCAAGCGGTACATTTTATATTATGTATAATTTACTCCAGTAAAAAAAAAAAAAAAAAAAAAAAACTATGAAGATTAATATATGTGAAATTAAAAGGTTAAAACTTTCAGGAGAGGTTAATGTTTCTTCCAGAACATTATAAACATGAGTTGGGGTGGGAGTTGGCGGATTTGAGAGTTGTTTTTTTTTTTTCTAGAAAGAATACAAACTACAACCCTTCCCACCCCCTCCACCCCTACCACGCAGATTTCAAGAACTGGGATGAGCTGTGACAAACCAAGGAAGGATCCATGAACAGAAACTCTTGGGAAGGGGTTCTTCCTAACGGAACCGTGGGGTGGCTTTGGGAAACAGGCTCCATTTTTGCTCTCACTGGGGGATTGTCTGCCCTCTAGAGGACGGTCTGGAAAGAACTAAAGAATTCTTCTACCTTTGCTCCTTAAAGGAATATAAAAGTAAAAGGAAGATGGAAGGTACAGAGAGGATATGGGGCCTCCGCCACTCCAGCCCATCCCTCTCAGAATGTGGACATAGGAATCCAACTGCAGCACAGATCCAGAGCTCCTCCTTACTTGGGCTGTCACAGATAAAGAGAATGCACAGACAGGAAGTTGTGGTTAGAGACCCACCTCCATAGAACAAGGGTGTTTCCAGATCTAGCCAACGGTACATGGCACAGAGTTCTTTATCTTCAGTTTTGAATATAAATGATTTATTCTAAAACTAGAATGTAGTTGTAGTTGTACAATCTTACAAATATGCCAACATTTCATAAGTTGAATACTTCAAACAGGTAATTTTATGATATGTGAATTATATCTCAGTCGAGTGGTTTATGAAATGGTTGCCTCACAAAATGATTTAAAATTTCTTTGCCAAAATCTTACAAGTATAAAGGATATTTGTGGGGTGGTTGGCTTGGTTTTGGCTTCCCAGCATCTGATTCTTGTTGGAAGCAGCATTTTGCTATTGTTGCAGCAGCTGAAGAGAGCAGAGTCTCCATCTCAGATGCCAGCATCCAGTGGAGAGGGAGAGGTATGAACTGAACTTGGCCAGTGGGCTGCAGTCTCCCAGGGCTTGGCCAGACCCCAAGAACAGCCTGAGAAAGCCTTGCTGACCGGTCAGTCCCCAAGTCTCTCCCGTTCCTCCTTTTTCCAAACAGGTCCTTTGGATACATACAGTCCCAAAGAGCCTTTCAAAAAATTCTCTTCTGTTTAAGACACCAAGAGGCAATTCTGTTGCTTGAGTTCAAGAACTCTGAATAATATGTGGGAGAAAAGTAGAATATTCAAAGAAAAATTGGACTTTTATTTGGTGGTTGTTTCTTTTGACTTTCTGGTACTCACATTTCTTGAATCTGGGCTCATTACAGCCAAGCAGGACTCTGGTCAAACTGCTTTAAAGAATGGATGAGAATGATTCATAAGAAATACACCCACCATATATAAACAAAGAGGGTGTTAAAGTTTTTCACAGCACTTAAAATACATTAAAAAAATTTTTAAAGAATAGTATTTGTCTTACATATTTTTTATGTATTTTAGCATTGTCAAAATCTTGAAAAAGTCATTTTCTTGAGTTAGAATAGTGGTAAACTTCAGCTAAGGTAAATCTCTAAATTATCAAAAAGTGTGGTTACTGGAGTCATAACAAATGAAATCTTATGAATGAAAGTATTATGATGTATTGTACATTTTAACTCTCAACAACAACAACAAAAAAATGTGAATTTTTTTCTCATAGGTTTTCTGTAAAAAATGAGGGATACCCATGCAGCCACAAGCCAGCAAGAAGCGCATGTGTGCTCCAGCAGCAGTGGCAGTACTAGAAGTGGCTTCTGACACATGACAGTGAGCCCAGAGGGGACCACAGGCCCAGCAATCCCACTAAGAAGGGCTAGAGGGAGCCTCCAGGCACTTCCTCTCTGAGAGTGACAGGCACCCAGAAGAAGGGACTCTTTGAAATAAGAAAAAAATCAGAAGAACTTAAAAAAAATCTCCTGATGGAAATTTCAGGAGTTCCCAATGTTTATACCCCATCTATTAATAGTAACTCCACAAGAGACCTGCTGGCCCCCTAATATTTTTTAGGAATCTATGCCATGCTAATGACGTGGGGAATCTCAGAGGCTAGCGACAGACAAGAGTTAAAGGCCGTGCTTGTGTCCACATACAGCAGTGCCTATGAGGGGAAAATTTGGGTATAAATAAAGTAATGCTGTTGTTGTATCACTGTGGTGGTCTTTTTCAACATATATATGATACATTATCAGGGATTAGAGTTTGATGTTTTTTATGCCCCTGACCACTCTTTTGTGGTACCTTCATTTATGGGAACTGCAAACTCAGTTACACCAAGGAGATGTACCTACATTCACTCCTCACTCTCCCTGTTAGCTGATTTCATCCCGCTAGTGAGAAAACTCCATGTATGATGTACCTTCCTTTGTAATCTGGAGTGTGCAGAGCGGGCAGCCTTGTGGGGATGCTGACAGTCTGGCACTTATCAAGGATTCTGCAAAATATCTATACCGTGTAGATAGCCCTGCTGAATGGTACTGCTTGAGATGTTGGATTTCCTCAAGAACCTCATGTGTGAGTGTGTGTGCAAGCATTTGCCACATTTACTGTGGGCTTTTGATTAGCACATCTTTCCAACCAATTAGGCTATTTCTTTTTTTTTTATTTTGTTTATGTAAAATATTCATGCAAACTAATCACTACATAATAATCACTAATTTTTAAAATGATACCGTTTAGATTAGACATATACTTACTCACCTGGGCTTCCCTGGTAGTACAGAGGTAAAGAAGTTGCCTGCCAATGCAGGAGACACAAAACATGTGGATTTGATCCCCAGGTTGGGAAGATCGCTTGGAGAAGGAAATGGCAACCCACTCCAGTATTCTTGCCTGGAAAATTCCATGAACAGAGGAGCCTGGTGGCTTACAGTCCATGGGGTCACAAAGAGGCGGACGTGACTGGGCACATACTTGTCTACCTACAGCCTGATGACTTTCTTAATCTTTTATTGCATGCAATCACCACTTAGGGTGGATCTGTTGTCTCTCTCTAAAGCTTAATTTTTAAAAGTACAATCTTACCATTAGCACTGATTTAAAGTTCAGAGCACATTTGGACATTTAGCTGCCCCCAGGTCTGGCTTACCTGAGGGTATTATTGCATCAAAAGCATTAACACATTACTTTGGCCTGGATTTTCTTCTATTTTCTAACATTTAATTTCCTGTCTCTTTTTAGCAGAGAAAAAAATGCTAAGTTACTGTTCAGCAGTCTCAGCTACCTATTCTCTCAGATCCTTTATTGTCTCTTGCTAATGAGTATTGAGTGAAATGAAATTCTAGTCAATTCTAGGCTTTTTTCTGTTGTATTTTGCTTGGTGTTTCTATAAAAACTTAGAGAATAACCCATGTTCTGCTGTCTTTTCCCATGCAGGACAAATGCTGCTAGGATTTCAGATGCCAAGAGGTCACTTAAAGAAAATCTGACCAAGACTTCTGAGTAGAAGATGAATGAAAAGATTTTGAGGTCAGGGACAATGAGCAGGCCATCTGCTTCTTAAATGTCAACTGCTAAAATCAATAATACATAAACTGCAATGAAACCTGGTCCCCGGGGTTGTAAAGGATATGTTTGTGAAAGTAACTTATAACCTGCAGAATGTTCTATGGCTTTATTAAGTAATTATCAAGGGACTTTCACAAGACCATATGGCTGGGAGGGGCCAAGCAGATTGCCTTGTCCCCCAGGACTTGCCTGTGGGGAGACTGCTCAGAGAGAAAGGCTTTTAGGACAGACTTCTCTGCTGAGTGATTCTGTCTATGGACCTTTTGGAAGAAAAGTCTCCTGAGACTTTCAAAGACTTCAATAAGCATGAAAGCTCTGTAGACTAAACATTTTCTACATAAGTTTCCTTCTGATATTACTTTTTAATTAAAGTCAATGATAGGTTGTTTTTTTTTTTTTCTTGTCTGCAAATACAGTCACTCCACCTAACAATAGTAGAATACATGTTCTTCCCCAACGCACATGATCCATTCTCTAGAACAGACCATATACTAGGCCACAAAAAAGTCTCCATAAATTTAAAAGATTGAAATCGTACAAACTATCCTTTCTGACCACAGTGGAATGAAATGAGAAATCAATAACAGAAGGAAACTTGAAAACTCACAAATCTGTGGGAATTAAACAACACATGCCCAAACAACCAATGCATGAAAAAAGAGATCACAAAGGAAATTAGCAAACACTTAGAAACAAATAAAAACAAAAAATACCATACCAAAACTTTTGGAATGCTGCAAAGGCAATGCTCAGAGGGAAATTTATAGCTGCACATTCATTCATTTAAAAAAGAAAACGATCTCAAGTCAATAACCTCACTTTAGTCAGCAGGAGACAATATAAAGAAGGGAAAATAAGCCCAAAGCTAATAGAAGAAAGGAATAATAAGATTACAATGAAAATAAGTAAAATTGTTATTTGTTGTTTAGTCACTAAGTTGTGACTGACTCTCTTGCGAGCCCCTGAACTTCAGCCCACCAAGCTCTTCTATCCATGGAATTTCCCAGGCAAGAATATTGGAATAGGCTGCCATTTCCCTGACCCAGGGATCAAACCTGCATCTCCTGCATTGGCAGGTAGATTCTTTACCACTGAGCCACCAGGGAAGCAATAAATAAAATAGTATAAAAGCAATAGAAAAAAACAAAACTAAAAATTGGTGTTGTGTTTTTTAAGATGAATAGTATTAACAGATCTTTAGCTAGATTGACAAAGACAAAAAAGAGAGAGGAAACTCAACTAAAATCAGAAATGACAGGGTGGAACATTACTACTGACCTTCATTCCAGTTCAGTTCAGTTCAGTTGCTCAGTCGTGTCCGACTCTTTGCAACCCCATTAATCGCAGCACACCAGGTCTCCCTGTCCATCACCAACTCCCGGAGTTTACTCAAACTCATGTCCATCAAGTCAGTGATGCCATCCAGCCATCTCATCCTCGGTCGTCCCCTTCTCCTCCTGCCCCCAATCCCTCCCAGCGTCAGGGTCTTTTCAAATGAGTCAGCTTTTTGCATGAGGTGGCCAAAGTACTGGAGTTTCAGCTTTAGCATCATTCCTTCCAAAGAAATCCCAGGGCTGATCTCCTTCAGAATGGACTGGTTGGATCTCCTTGCAGTCCAAGGGACTCTCAAGAGTCTTCTCCAACACCACAGTTCAAAAGCATCAATTCTTCGGTGCTCAGCTTTCTTCACAGCCCAACTCTCACATCCACACACGACCACTGGAAAAACCATAGCCTTGACTAGATGGACCTTTGTTGGCAAAGTAATAGCTTTTTAATATGCTATCTAAGTTGGTCATAACTTTCCTTCCAAAGAGTAAGCATCTTTTAATTTCATGGCTGCAATCACCATCTGCAGTGATTTTGGAGCCCCCCAAAATAAAGTCTGACACTGTTTCCACTGTTTCCTCATCTATTTTCCATGAAGTGATGGGACCAGATGGCATGATCTTCATTTTCTGAATGTTGAGCTCTAAGCCAACTTTTTCACTCTCCTTTTTCACTTTCATCAAGAAGCTCTTTAGTTCTTCTTAACTTTCTGCCATAAGGGTGGTGTCATCTGCACATCTGAGGTTATTGATATTTCTCCCGGTAATCTTGATTCCAGCTTGTGCTTCATCCAGCCTAGCATTTCTCATGATGTACTCTGCATATAAGTTAAATAATCAGGTTAGAAACCTAAATATAAGAGTAAAATCCTTAGTACTCTTAGAGTAAAAGACACATTCCTATAAACACACAATTACCTTCACCAACTCAAAAAGGAATAGAAAATCTCAACAGAGATTGAATTGAGTAAAAAAAATCCTCTCAGGGAAGAAAAGTCCAAGACAAGAATGGCTTCATAGTTGTAGTGTACCAAACATTTGACAATTACCAATCTTTATCCAGCTCTTCCTATAAATAGACAAAATGAGAATACATCTTAACTTTTTCTATGAGGCCAGCATTACTCTGATACCAAAGTCAGATAAAGATGTCACAAGAATAGATCAATATCCCCTGTGATATTCATGCAAAAATCCTCACAAAATACTAGTGAACCAAGTCCAACAATACATTAAAAGGATTATACACTATGAACAAGTGAGATTGACCTTTGTAATACAAGGATAATTCAACATAAGAAAAACAATCAATGTGATATATCACATTAATAGAACAAAGGAGGAAAATTCACATGATCATCCCAATTGATGTAGAGAAAGAATTTCACAAAATCTAATGCTCTTACATGATTTAAAAAAGAAAAAAAAAAAACCACTAAAAAAACTAGGGATAGAAAGAAACTTCCTCATTATAATGAAGGTTATTTATGAAAAACTCATAGCTAACATCATGCCCAATGGTGAAAGACTGAAAACTTTCTTCCTAAGATCAGGAATAAGACAAGGATAACTGGCTTTGCCACTGCTAATCAACATTGTAATGGAATTTCAAGCCAAAGCAACTGGACAAGAAAAAAGAAAAGATGTCTAAATTGGAAAGGAAAAACAAAAACTATCTCTATTTTTGGATGACATGATCTTATATACAGAGAATTCTAAAGAATTCACAGAAAGGGTACTAGAGCTAATAAATGAATTCAACAAAGTTGCAGGGTACAAGATCAACACACAGAAATCAACTGTGTTCTGATTTCTTCAATAAAAAAACCCATGAGAGAAATCTAGAAAGCAATTCCATCTACCAATGGCACCAATAAATAAATAAAATACCTACAAGTAAATTTAACCAAGGATGCGAAAGACTTGTATATTGAAAACTATAAACATTGCCCCCCAAAATTTAAAGAGACCTAAGTAAATGGAGGGATAGCATATGTTCATGGATTGCAAGACTTAACATTGTTTAAGATATCAGTACTATCCAAAGTGATATATGGATTCAAGCCAATTTCTATCAAAACTGCAATAGTCTTTATTTTTTTCAGATTTGAAAAAACTAATCTTCAAATTCTTATGGAATTTCAAAAGACCCAAATAGCCAAAACAATCTTGAAGAACAAAATTGGAAGACTCACACTTCCTGATTTTAAAACTTACTTCAAAACTATAATTAAAGCAGTATGGTACTGGGATGACTGAGGATGAGATGGCTGGATGGCATCACTGACTCAATGGACGTGAGTCTGAGTGAACTCCCGGAGTTGGTGATGGAGAGGAAGGCCTGGCGTGCTGCGATTCATTGGGTCACAAAGAGTTTGTGGTGGATGCCGAGTCTTAACCACTGGACCACCAGGGAAGTCCCCAAAATGGGAGAAAATATTTAAAACTCACACTGCTGGCAAGGACCTCATAATCAGAATATATAAAGAACTCCTAACACTCAACATTAAAAAGATAAAAATAACTAATTAAAATAAGCAAAGGGGACTTGAACAAACATTTGAACAAACGTTTCTCCAATGAATATATACAAATGGTCAATAAGCACATGAGAAGATACTCAGCATCACTAAACATTAGGGAAAAGCAAGTCAAAAGCAAGGCACCACTTCATACCTGCTAGGATGACTATAATAATTATACATATATATATATATTTCTTAAATACGAAACAAAGTGTTGAGTATGTGGGGAAACTGAAACTCTTATACACTGCTGGGAGAAAGATAAAATAGTACAACTGCTATGGAAAAGTCTCCCAGTTCCCCAACAATCTAAACATAGTATTACCGTGTGTGTGTTCATATTAGTTGCTCAATCATGTCTGATTCTTTCATGCTCATGTCTGACTCAGTCCATGTGATCGCATGGACTGTAGCCTGCCAGGTTCTTCTGTCCATGGAATTCTCAGCCAAGAATACTGGAGTGGGTTGCCATTTCCTTCTCCAGGAGATCTTCCCAACCCATGGATTGAACCTAGGTCTCCTGGATTGCAGGCAGATTCTTTATCATCTGAGCCACCAGGGCAGACCAAGAATTACCAGATGACCCAGCAATTCCACTTCTAGGTATAGATTCAAAATAACTGAAAACAGGAATTTGAACAGATACTTGTATACCAATGTTCACTACAGCATTATTCACAATAGTCAAAAGGTAGAAGCAATCCAAGTGTCTTATCAAAATATGAAAATCGATGAACAAAATAATATGCAGGCATACACTATGTTTTATGAAATATTATTCAGCCATTGAAAAGGTATGAAGTTCTGATGCATGCTATGATATGAATAAATCTGGGAAATATTGTGCTAAGTGAAATAAGCCGGTCACAAAAGGACAATACTGTATTATTCCACTTTTATAAGGAAACTGGAATATTAGGTATCCCGAAGATTTGCTGTCATAAACTTAGAAGTAGACTGTCGATTATTGGGGCCCAAAGTAGGGACATTAGTCAGTTCTAGTCCCAAAAGTAGACTGGCGATTATTAGGGCCCAGAAGGGAAAGAAAGAAATTGAGGAGTTATTGCTTAATAGGTACAGAGTTTTTGTTTGGAGTGAAAAGTTTTAGAAATACTGGTGATGATGGTTACAGAACCACTTGAATGTAATTAATGACACTGATTTGCTTGGATAAAGTTGTAAATTTTATGTTATATTTATTTTACCACTTGAAAAAAAAAAAGCATTGAGCTACTGATGGAGACAGAAAATAGAATCTGGTAAGTAATATATAGGTCATATATCCAAGGATAGATGGGGTGGGACTAAAACTGACTAATGGCCCAGAAAAGAAAGAGCCCAGGGAGACTTCAGAGAGAAGATACCACTTAAGTGGGCATTTTCAAGGTAAATAAAGTAGTAGACGGAGAAGGCAATAGCAAGCCACTCCAGTACTCTTGCCTAGAAAATCCCATGGATGGAGGAGCCTGGTAGGCTGCAGTCCATGGGGTCGCTAGAAGTCGGATGCGACTGAGCGACTTCACTTTCACTTTTCGCTTTCACACAATGGAGAAGGAGGTGGCAACCCACTCCAGTGTTCTTGCCTGGAGAATCCCAGGGACAGGGGAGCCTGTTGGGCTCCTGTCTATGGGGTCGCACAGAGTCGGACACGACTGAAGCGACTTAGCAGCAGCAGCAGCAGCAAAGTAGGAGAGGACTACTAAAACAGAGGGAAGAGCAATATTTATGGTAGAGGATAATGTTAGAGAGGTAGGGCATAATCACGAGTATTAATCCACCTTTACCTGATGATACATAAACTGTGACCAGAAGGAGCTTATGCAAAAAACACCAATAGGGAGATGTCCCTCCTTCACCAAGCACCAGGATGGAACTCTAGGCAGGAGCAGACAGCAGACATCTGCTAAAAACTTACAAAGAGTGGAGCCGGGGGCCATCACAAGCTGTCAGAGCAGGAAAGGCAGACTGGCCCTAGAATGCCATCTGGGGCTGTTACATGGGCCCTGTGCTCATAAAAGTAGCTAATGGACTTGAGAGTGGCCGCTTTCAACACAGAAATGTGACTAGATCAATCGAGCAAGCCAAGAATCGATAAGGAGGGCAGCTCCCTGGCCAAAGTCTGGCAGAGAGAGTTCTGTGAGGACTTCTGATGGAAAGTCAATAAGCAGAAAATTCAACTAAAAATAGAAACTCTTTTAACTTTTATGGGAACTCGGAAGTGTATTCTACACAGATGATTTTACTAACATTAGAATTAATAATAGATGTTTGCAGGAAGCAGTACATACTTCCAAACAACTCAACCATAGGGAATCTTGAGACTCTTTTAGGCTTTTACCAAGTTATTTAATACTTCACATTTGATGAAGAAATCAATTCTAAAAAATTCTGTGTATATGAAAGCTCACATTTATTCTTTGATCTGTACTCGTCTGTGACTCTCATGTATGAATCTGGGAACTGTTCTAAACATTTACTAATAAAACTGGAAACTAAAGTAATTTATGGTGTTTTGATGTAATGCATTACTTTTGATGCTGTGTGCTCAGTTACTTCTGTCGTGTCTGATTCTTATGACCCTATGGACTGTAGCCCACCAGTGTCCGCTGTCCATGGTATTTTCCAGGCAAGAATATTGGAGTGGATTGCCATTTCTTTCTCCAGGGCAGCTTCCTGACCCAGGGATTGAACCCAGGTCTCCTGAACTGCAGGCAGATTCTTTACCAACTTAGCCAAGCATTACTTTTGAGGGTCTATTAATTAAATTCAATATTTGATACAGTTCCAGCTTTACAGCAGTAATAAGAAATAGCAGCAATCACTGTATTCATTGTTTTACAGTTTCTGTCTGATCTACACCGGGCCTCTGAGCACTGCCTACAGTGAGAAAGCAGGAAAGATTATTCAGATCTGTTTTGGGAACATGTCTACAGCTATTACATGTCTCACTCACTACCTTGGTTACTGAAAAACCTCTTCTGAGGCAAAGCAAATCATCTCCAGAAAGGCCTTTTTGAAATTTAAAGTCAGAATCTGCAAAGAGTCATCCCCTGAGCTCATGAAATGAAAGTGAAAGTCACTCAGTTCTGTCTGACTCTTTGTGATCCCATGGGACTCTCCAGGCTAGAATAATGGAGTAGGTAGGGCTTTCCCTTCTCCAGGGGATCTTCCCAACCCAGGGATCAAACCCAGGTCTTGTGCATAGGAGGTGGATTCTTTACCAGCTGAGCCACAAGGGAAGCCCAAGACTGCTGGAGTGAGTAGCCTATCCCTTCTCCATTGTATCCTCCAGACCCAGGAATCCAACTGGGGTCTCCTGCATTGCATGCGGATTCTTTACCAACTGAACTATCAGGAAAGCCAATTGTCAGTAGATTCTATATATTTGTTTTAATACTGAGCATTTTATATGATTCCACTTTCTCTTCTTTCCTAGCATATCAGTTATACTTATTTATTTTTAACTTTTGTTAGTGGTTGTCCTAGACTCTGTAATATATACTTACAACTAACCCAACCACTTTCAGATAACACTGTACCATGTCACACATAGTGTGAGTACCTTATAATAAGATAATCCTAATTTTATTTGTATATAAGCATGCATAAACATGGGCTTCCCAGGTGGTGCAGTGGTAAAGAACCCACCTGCCAATGCAGGAGATGCAAGAGATGTGGGTTCCATCATTGGATCAGGAACATCCCCTGGAGTAGGAAATGGCAACCCACTCCAGTATTCTTGCCTGGAAAATTCCAGAGGAGCCTGGAGGGCTACAGTGCATGGGGCTGCAAAGAGTCTGACACAGCGGAGCGACTGAGCACGCCCACACATACATAAACACATATAGATACATACACATAAAAAGATACGTAAGCATACATAATCCCATGCCTTGTTATTATTTTAATAACTGTATCCATTAGATCAATTAGAAATAAGAAAAATAAAAGTTTTACTTTACTTTCACTTATTCCTTTTCCAAAGCTCTTCCTTTCTTTATGTAGATCTAAGTCTCTGACCTATTTTCTTTTTCTTCTCTCTAAAGAATTTCTTTACTTATTGCTTGCGAGTCAGATTCAACTGGCAACAAATTCCCTTCATTTTTGTCTCTTTATAGCTCCATTTTTGAAGGATAATTTTGTGGGATACAAAATTCTAGATTGGTGGGGGTTTTCTCTCAACACTTTAAATGTTTCAGTCCTTCTATTGCCCGCATGGTTCCTGAGCAAAACAGAAATGATTACAGAAACACAAACTGCCCAGACATAGACGCCTTTCCTTAGGGACCCATAGACCATCTGAACCTTCTGGACTGCGGCACTCTGCAGGCTTCTGGCTCCTGCTCCCCTCCCTCCAGTGGTCACTTCGTTCATGGCTCTTGATTGACCCACACATTTTCAGCTTAACATGTAGTGGTCATCCTTCTGCCCATCCTGATTCATGGTTCTCAGACTGTTCCTGAGAGCTGCCAACATTTTTATTTCCCACCATAAGATGAATTTATTCCTTTTTGGCCAGTGTGTTCCCCTTTGAATCATGGCCAGAGACACAGGATTCAAGCTTATTAGTCTCTGTAGGTATGAGGATGTGGAGAGATCTAATCAGGTCCCAGACTGAGGGATATGCTGTTATTGGCAAGGTAAATAATAATTTACACCCTGCAGGTGAAGCCTTTCCCGCTATAGTCACACTTTGCAGCAATTCTTTAAGCATTCAATAGTCAGAGCTCATATAGAATGATCATTGTTTCACATCTGGTAACACAAAAATTCTTCTCTCATCTGGACAGTGTAACCTATTTTACATTAGCTTTTAGTACTCACAGTATTTATTTTACTTATGGTCAAGTAGGTCCCTAAGATTTAGTTAGACGTTCATTCCATCCTATTCTCCTGAAATCATTTTGTTTGGAACATTTATCATTTATTTGTTCTACAAATACTTTAAAAATGTAATCTGCATAATTGAACCAGCTTTTATCTTTAATTTTTTTTTTTTTAATTATTGTTTAGGCTATGCCATGCACCATGCAGGATCATAGTTCCCCCACCATGGATCAAACCTGTGTCCCCTGCATTGGGAGCACAAAATCTTAACCACTGGATGTCCAGGGAAGTCCCTGAACCAGCTCCTATCTTTAAGTTAAAAGAGGGCTGATCAAGGTGACCAAGAGCCCTAATATAAGGCAGCGTGAGACAGCTGACTCTCAGGCTGATTTCTTGCTGTTTAGATCTGGAGGGATTGGGAACTATTTCAATAAAGAAATAGCTTTTTGAGTTGAGTCTAACAGGAAGAATAGGATTTTCAGAAAGAAGTGGATGACAAGGCACTTTGGATGAATGAAAAAGCCGGAAGAAAGGCAGAATGTTAAGGGCAAGATCTGGGGAAAGCAAATAGCTCAGATAAAGAGAGGTAGGGGAGTGGTAGAAGATAAAGTCAGAAAACAAGCTGTCCTAATGAGAGGGTCTTCAGCAGCATTCTGGGGCATTAGGGCATTTGTTGGTCAGCAATAGGAAACCACTAGAACTGATTAAGCAGGGGAACAGCGTGATTCTGTCTTGTTTATTGCAGCCCCTCATCCTAGCCTGTTGGTATCCTTGAGTCTTTCATTAAAACTATGAGCTACTCCTCCATCCCCAGACCCCACATAGGTTTGACAAGCATCCTTGACTATGCTTCTCTAAATCAACTACAAAATACATAAAAGTCATAACCATAGTCATAACTCTAAAAGTAACCTCCCACCAGGTTGAGTACTCAGATTCTTTGGGCTAGGCTTATCCAACCATGTTAATACTCATGTATAACGACATCCAATTCACAGTTCTTGACAGTAATAGCAGATATTATTGATTGCTTATTTCAATACACATGATTTACAGTTCACTAGCCCTCTAAGATTAAGCTATTAAAACTTACTGTGCATTCTTTTAAACTGCAAAGTCTTTCTTCCCCAGACACTTGAATCTCAACCTTGAACTGACTGTTCTTCAATCAATCTCTAAAGAAAATATGGATTTTGTCAAACAGATCCTTCATAAAACCTTCGGTCCACTGTACTCCTTTAATATCTGTCTAATATAAAGAGTTTAGAATTCAAAGGACCAATTAGAAACTTCATTATTGTTTGTGTTTACTGAGGTTAAAACTTGAAACTGGAAAGTTTCAAGGCACAAAGGAATAATGAAATAGTTTTGACTTAGCCAAGAAGCATAATTTTTATCTAAGTAGGCCTGAATTTCCTGAAAATTTTTTTTTTTTTAATTATTGTTTAGGCTATGCCATGCACCATGCAGGATCATAGTTCCCCCACCATGGATCAAACCTGTGTCCCCTGCATTGGGAGCACAAAATCTTAACCACTGGATGTCCAGGGAAGTCCCTGAACCAGCTCCTATCTTTAAGTTAAAAGAGGGCTGATCAAGGTGACCAAGAGCCCTAATATAAGGCAGCGTGAGACAGCTGACTCTCAGGCTGATTTCTTGCTGTTTAGATCTGGAGGGATTGGGAACTATTTCAATAAAGAAATAGCTTTTTGAGTTGAGTCTAACAGGAAGAATAGGATTTTCAGAAAGAAGTGGATGACAAGGCACTTTGGATGAATGAAAAAGCCGGAAGAAAGGCAGAATGTTAAGGGCAAGATCTGGGGAAAGCAAATAGCTCAGATAAAGAGAGGTAGGGGAGTGGTAGAAGATAAAGTCAGAAAACAAGCTGTCCTAATGAGAGGGTCTTCAGCAGCATTCTGGGGCATTAGGGCATTTGTTGGTCAGCAATAGGAAACCACTAGAACTGATTAAGCAGGGGAACAGCGTGATTCTGTCTTGTTTATTGCAGCCCATCATCCTAGCCTGTTGGTATCCTTGAGTCTTTCATTAAAACTATGAGCTACTCCTCCATCCCCAGACCCCACATAGGTTTGACAAGCATCCTTGACTATGCTTCTCTAAATCAACTACAAAATACATAAAAGTCATAACCATAGTCATAACTCTAAAAGTAACCTCCCACCAGGTTGAGTACTCAGATTCTTTGGGCTAGGCTTATCCAACCATGTTAATACTCATGTATAACGACATCCAATTCACAGTTCTTGACAGTAATAGCAGATATTATTGATTGCTTATTTCAATACACATGATTTACAGTTCACTAGCCCTCTAAGATTAAGCTATTAAAACTTACTGTGCATTCTTTTAAACTGCAAAGTCTTTCTTCCCCAGACACTTGAATCTCAACCTTGAACTGACTGTTCTTCAATCAATCTCTAAAGAAAATATGGATTTTGTCAAACAGATCCTTCATAAAACCTTCGGTCCACTGTACTCCTTTAATATCTGTCTAATATAAAGAGTTTAGAATTCAAAGGACCAATTAGAAACTTCATTATTGTTTGTGTTTACTGAGGTTAAAACTTGAAACTGGAAAGTTTCAAGGCACAAAGGAATAATGAAATAGTTTTGACTTAGCCAAGAAGCATAATTTTTATCTAAGTAGGCCTGAATTTCCTGAAAATTTTAAAATAATCTAACAGTGCCGGTATGAACCTTTGGTTGCCTAGGTAATAAAGCAGGTTTCCATGGAAACCCATTGGTCTGTATCAAAGAAACACTTTGAATTTTAATAAGATGAAAGAGCATCATCTAAGAAAGACTAAATAGTTATTCCTACCTGAACTGTTCTTGGTGGTGATGGTCTTTTAGGTCCATGTTTGTTAATAGCAGTGGTTGTTTTTTCAGAAAAACAAGCTTTAGATATGCAAATTATTGTAATAGCTAATACTGTTTCCTTTCCTCTATACACTACAAGGGAGCTTTAATCCCTATATGTGTTTTGACACTTATTGTAGAAAAGAAAAGATTTATTTCCTAATTTTGTTATATGTTTGCATCAGATGTGATGAGTGAAGGTACAAAACTTTTCTTCCCAGTGTCTTACCAATGAGGTTAGCAACTGGGCCACAGCCAGGCTGTCATCCTATGATTTTTCTTTTAAGTACACGAGACTACAAGTGTAATGAAGGACTGGGGTCAGTTTCAGAATATGCTTTCTGTCCACAGAAGAGTCCTCAGAGTGCTCTGCTCTCTGTTCAGGGGATGTTAACTGAAAGCTTGACATAGTATTGATGACTATTCCTTAAAAGCTAACTAACAAGGGCATAGAGCATCAACTAAAGATTTCCTTGCTCCAATTCCCAGCAAACAGGCATAGAGAGGTGAGTGAACTGCCAAAAATTATGAAGCTAGTAAATGACAGATTCAGAGTTTGAACCTCTAAGCTCTATTACAAAAAATGCGGTAGGGCTTGTTTTGATACTCTGGAGTAGGGCCATTTGACTCGGTAGGAGTATCAAGGAGTAACTGAAGTAAGTGGTATTATTTCCTTATTTTACAGATGAGGAAACTCAGAGACAAGAAATAGAATAGTTTATCTAACATCACGCAACCAGTAAGAAGTAAACTGTGATTTGAAGTGAGGCCACTTGGCTACTTCACACTAAGCCTTTATTCTATTAGTTCTCTCTATTTCCTCATCCCACTCCAGCTTGTATTCCCCTCATCCCTCTAACTTAATTTTATTTCGATTGTTGGTTAAATGAATAGTTGGTATTTACATTACCGTGGTTATACTAACCTTGTTCATTTGGCCTTCAGTTTGCTATCTAAACTCACTGGGCTTTAAGTGACAGGCTTTATAGTGAGCAAAGATGACTTGGCTTAAGGGGAGAGAAGTGAGCTGGAAAGTAGATTAAACGTCATTACCCGAGGATAGCAGGAACTGCTCATTAAAGGCTCACTCAGCGACCTTCCAGTAGGCAGAGTGCTTTGAGGACTAAGGGCACCTTGTTTGGAAATAAGTTTTACTTTGATCGTATTAGTCTGGGCATGAAGCTTTTTGTTAAATCAACGAGATCTAAGAGTCTCCCTTCTTTTGCTGCCCTGCCCCTGCCCCCATGTCTCTTCTATTTTTATCTTCATATTTTAAGTAGCGTGCATATACTGGCATATTGGAGAAGGAAATGACAACCCACTCCAGTATTCCTGCCTGGGAAATCCCATGGACAGACGAGCCTGGCGGGCTAGTCCATAGAGTCGCAAGAGTTGGACACGACTTAGTGACTAAACCACCACCACCACTACTGGCATTTTAAACTCTAAGTCAAGTTTAGAGAATATAGATTAGAGAGAGAGTATAGACTTAAGTTGGACACCCCTGAAGTGACTTAGCACTTAGCATGTCCCACCACATTGGTGTTACTACAATAACATAATAAACCCTCACTGAGTATTCACTTTGTGTAGAATATTTTTACCAGGACGTTTTATATGCTTAAACTGTATATGGACACACAAACACACACTCACTTTATCCTTACAATAACTGAGGTCGAAGTGCCTGGCAGTCCAGTGGTTGGGACTTTGCGCTTTCATAGCTGAGGGCCTGAGTTCAGTCTTTGGTTGGGGAACTAAGATCCTGCAAGTCGAGAAACATGGCAAGAAAACAAAACAAAAGCCAGTAACTGAGGTAAGGGGTATTATTTCCTTATTTTACAGATGAGGAAACCCAGAGATAAAAAATTGAATAATTTACCTAACATCACACAACCAGTAAGAAGTAAGCTGTGGCCATAAAAAGGAATGCATTTGAGTTAGTTCTGATGAGGTGGATGAAAACCTCAAACCTATTATACAGAGTGAAGTGAGTCAGAAAGAGAACATAAATATTGTATTCTAATGCACATATACGGAATCTAGAAAAATGGTTCTGAAGAATTTATTTACAGGGCAGCAATGGAGAAACAAGAGATAGAGAATAGACTTATGGACATGGGGAGAGGGGAGGAGAGGGTGAGATGTATGGAGAGAGTAACATGGAAACTTATATTACCATATGTTAAATAGAGAGCCAAGTGGAATTTGCTGTGTGGCTCAGGAAACTCAAACAGGGGCTCTGTATCAACCTAGAGGGGTGGGATGGGAAGGGAGATGGGAGGGAGATTCAAAAGGGAGGGGATATATGTATACCTATGGCTGATTCATGTTGAGATTTGACAGAAAACAAGAAAATTCTATAAAGGAATTATCCTTCAATAAAAAAAAACAAACAAAAAAAAAGCAGCTGTGATTTGAAGTGAAGCCACTTGGCTACTTCACACTAAGCCTTTATTCTATTAGCTCTCTATTTCCTTTCCCCACCTTGCTTGTATTCCCCTCATCCCCCTGACTTTATTTTGATTGTTGGTTAAATGAATAGTTGGTATTTACATTTTCGTGGTTATACCAACCTTGTTCATTGCTCAACCATGTAATGAACTACTTACATATTTCTTTACTATTTTTCCCTCCCTTTTTACTGAGGCTTACTACTAGCCCTTTTGGGGAGTCTGAATTTCAAACTATCTTTTTTTCTCAAATGTACTGAGGTTTCTGCCACATGCATATTAACAGCTGTATTTCCTGAAAATACCTGCTTTCCTTTTGGTATGAACCCATTGGTTGCTCTGCCTCTTGAGAAACCTATATGCAGGTCAGGAAGCAATAGTTAGAACCGGACATGGAACAACAGACCGGTTCCAAATAGGAAAAGGAGTACGTCAAGGCTGTATATTGTCACCCTGCTTATTTAACTTCTATGCAGAGTACATCATGAGAAACGCTGGACTGGAAGAAACACAAGCTGGAATTAAGATTGCTGGGAGAAATATCAATAACCTCAGATATGCAGACAACACCACCCTTATGGCAGAAAGTAAAGAGGAACTAAAAAGCTTCTTGATGAAAGTGAAAGTGGAGAGTGAAAAAGTTGGCTTAAAACTCAACATTCAGAAAACTAAGATCATGGCATCTGGTTCCATCACTTCATGGGAAATAGATGGGAAAACAGTGGAAACAGTGTCAGACTATTTTTGGGTGCTCCAAAATCACTGCAGATGGTGACTGCAGCCATGAAATTAAAAGAGGCTTACTCCTTGGAAAGGCCTTCCCTGGTGGCCCAGAAGTTAAAGCGTTTACCTGTTATACACAATGGAGTATTACTCAGCCATTAAAAAGAATTCATTTGAATCAGTTCTAATGAGATGGATGAAACTGGAACCTATTATACAGAGTGAAGTAAGCCAGAAAGAAAAACACCAATACAGTATACTAACACATATATATGGAATTTAGAAAGATGGTAATGATGACCCTGTATGCGAGACAGCAAAAGAGACACAGATGTATAGAATGGAGTTTTGGACTCTGAGGAGAGGGAGAGGGTGGGATGATTTGGGAGAATGGCATTGAAACATGTATACTATCATGTAAGAAACGAAGCACCTGTCTATGTTTGATATAGGATACAGGATGCTTGGGGCTGGTGCACGGGGATGATCCAGAGAGATGATGTGGGGTGAGAGGTGGGAGGGGGATTCAGAATTAGGAGCTTGTGTACACCCGTGGCGGATCCATGTCAATGTATGGCAAAACCAATACAGTATTCTAAAGTAAAATAAAGTAAAAATAAAATTAAAAAATAAAGAAATAAAGAAAAAAATTAAACCTGTAAGGGGCAATAATCTGGTCCTGATGGTAAAAAGGAGTACAGCTATGTATTATGAAATATCTTTGCTTTACTGACATGGAAGTGACATCATGTTCCTTTTTAAATATCCTTCCAGAGTAGTATAAATGAAAACATATTTTCCCTTGACTTCCTTCCTTCTAACTACTCTTCACCCTGCCTTTGGTCTTTCTGCTCTTATCTGCCATTTCTTTTGTCCCTTCTTGGCCCTCAACCCTATCACTTTGATCTGCATTTCCTAACAATTTCCACTCCATTCTTCTTTAATTTGAAACTTCCTTCTTTATTTCTCTAGCATCTTTTCTCTCCTCTGCTTGAATCCTTCTTTTGAATCAAATAGTCACATTGATTATTGAAAAAGGAAAACAATGTCAGATGTTTCCCTTTCCCCATAAATAACAACCTCCCCCCCCCAGATATGAGTATTAAAATGTTTTTCTCGTTTTAAGCAAAGAGAAAAATAAAATTAAAAAAAAAATCTGAAAATGTCTCTATCCTGCCTTCATATTTGATTGAAAGTTTTTTTAAGCTGGCTCTCAAATTCTAAGCTGCAAATAATTTTCCCTCAGAACCATGAGGACACTGGATTTGTTGCCATCTGGCTTCTGGTGCCACTCTTGAGAAAAACAAAGCTGTTCTGATTGCCAATAATTTGTAAATTGTCATTATTTCTCCAGAAGTTCCAGGGGCTTCTCCGGTGTTCTGAACTTTCCCAATAACATGCTTCAATTTGCGTCTCTTCCACAACTTTTGCTGGGCACACGGTGAGCCATTTCAAGCTGGTTTTGTGTCCATTGGTTCTGGGAAATTTCCTACCCTCTCTTTTCTCTCTTTCTTAAACTTTTAGTAGGATACTGGATTTAATGGACTGATCCCCTAATTTCCTTCCTCTTATATTCCATCTTATTCTTGTGTGTCTTTCAGGAAGAGTCTATCAAATCCTTTTTATTTCTTCAGCTGCATGTAACAAAGACCTGAAGTCATACCTTCAACAAGACAAGAGTTGAAATATCTCTCTTAGGCAAAAGTCCAGACGTGGGCTGCCCAGCGTTGGCAGGACACCCCTACTCTATGAAGGCGTCCTGTCAGGCTCCTTTTAGGCCCAAATTTGTGTTATGGATCACACCAGTTATCTTTTTAGGAAAGTTTCCATAGTTGCAAACACATACTTTTACTAACATGTCAAGAGATATTCTCATAGCTATTTCTATCTCTGAGCTGGAGTATCTACTCTGCCACATATTTAATGGGTTTCCCTGTTGGCTCAGATGGTAAAGAATCTGACTAGGTTGCAGGGGACTTGGGTCCAGAAGATTCCCTGGTGAAGGGAATGGCTACCCACTCCAGAATTCTTGCCTGGAGAATTCCATAGAAAGAGGAGCCTGCAGGCTATAGTCCATGGAATTGCAAAGAGTTTGACATGACTAAGCAACTAACATTTAATGTATGTCTTAAATAATTCAAACTGTCTGTCATCCATAACTATATTGTCTAATACAGTAGCTGCTATCTACACATGGCCACTGAGCATTTGAAATGTGATTAGTCCCGATTAAGATGTGTTTTAAGATAAAATACACACTGGGGACTTCCCTGGTGGTCCGGTGATTAGGACTCCAAGCTTCCTCTGCAAAGGGCAAGTTCAATCCTTGGTTAGGGAACTAAGATCACATATGCTGCATGGTGAGACCAAAAAATAAAAAAATAATTTTTTAAATCTCCCCCCAAAATACACACTGGATTTAGAAGACTTAGTATGAAAAAGGAAAAGCAGAATATCTTATTCATATTTTAGGTTGATTACAGGATGAAGTGACAATATTTTAAATATACTAAGTTAATATGCCAGCAAATTTGGAAAACTCAGCAGTGGCCACAGGACTGGAAAAGGTCCATTTTCATTCCAATCCCAAAGAAAGTCAATGCCAAAGAATGCTCAAACTACCGCACAATTGCACTGATCTCACATGCTAGTAAAGTAATGCTCAAAATCCTCCAAGTCAGGCTTCAGCAATACGTGAACCATGAACTTCCTGATGTTCAAGCTCGTTTTAGAAAAGGCAGAGGAACCAGAGATCAAATTGCCAACATCTGCTGGATCATGGAAAAAGCAAGAGAGTTCCAGAAAAACATCTATTTCTACTTTATTGACTATGCCAAAGCCTTTGACTGTGTGGATCACAATAAACTGTGGAATAGATCCAACCAGTCCATTCTGAAGGACATCAGCCCTGGGATTTCTTTGGAAGGAATGATGCTAAAGCTGAAACTCCAGTACTTTGGCCACCTCATGTGAAGAGTTGACTCATTGGAAAAGACTCTGATGCTGGGAGGGATTGGGGGCAGGAGGAGAAGGGGACGACCGAGGATGAGATGGCTGGATGGCATCACGGACTCGATGGACGTGAATCTGAGTGAACTCCGGGAGTTGGTGATGGACAGGGGCCTGGCGTGCTGCGATTCATGGGGTCGCAGAGAGTTGGACACGACTGAGCGACTGAACTGAACTGAACTGAAGTTAAAGGAACTGTATTATTATAATTAATTTCACCTGTTTCAAATGTACTTTTTTCTTATTGCTACTAAAAAGTTTTAAAATATGTGGCTTGCCTTACATTTCTATTGGATAATTTAATTCTATAAAATGGGGGTAACGGAGGGCCTACTTCAACAGATAAAAGGATTGAGATCGTAAGTGTGAAATGTTTAGCCCAGTGCCTAAGAGTAGTTAGTAATGTAGTATTTCACTGACACCATTTTTGTTCCTGCATTTCCACACCTTGGACAATCAAATGCATCCTACAGATGCCAGACCCCAGTCATAACAGTTGTCACTACCTGTGTGTGCATATACATAAAAAACATTAGCCTCCTAATTTGCAGAGTTGAGGGTCTGTGGCCTAGAAAATCTAGGAAGTCAGAAGGGGGCACTCTTGACCTCTAAGAATCAAAATGTTAAAGGAAGCCAGCTAGTGGAAGGTCACTGATGTATTTAAGTAACATTCCTAAAATAGGAGTGAAGAATAGGCTCCTTGTACCTAATTACAAAGTTGGCTGGATTGCTTTCAGCTCTTCAGTGGATCTGGAAAGACAGGAGCAGGGAAGGGGAGAAGATAAGGTAAGAGGATTTGCTTAAAGTGCCCAAAGTGACTGAATCAGAAAGAGATTCTGAGGACTGGAAGTTAAAATGTAAAGAAGTTTCAGGAATACCTGCTTTTCCTTCTTCTATATTGCTGTGATATGATTTTTTAAAAATTCATCCTTTTATGTTTAAATAGGTTTTAGTAAGTTTAAGATAAGAATCTTAAGTAATGAAAAAGCATTGTGCTATAGTTTCATTGACGGTGCTTTTTCCTTTCTTAAGTGGGCTCCCCTAATAGATGGGCTTTGCTGGTAGCTCAGCTGGTAAAGAATCTGCCTACAATGCAGGAGACCCTGGTTTGATTGCTGGGTCAGCAAGATACCCTAGAGGAGGGATAGGCTACCCACTCCAGTATTCTTGCCTGGAAAATTCCATGGACAGAGAGGAGCCTGGCAGACTACAGTCCATGGGGTTGCAAAGAGTCAGATACTGAGCAACTTTCATTTTCTTTTCTTAGGGGTACATAAAGCAATGGGGCAAATTATAATTAATGTATCTTAGATTTAATGGAACATAAGGTTTCTAAGTTCAAGATCAAGTGACCTCTAAAATACAGTAATACTAAAAACTCATATTTATCTTCACTTTTTCCTAGAGCACTTATCTAACACAATATATTCAGAAATTTTTTTTGTTTACTGCTTATTGTCTCTCTGCTAGATTTCACATTCCACAGAACAGGAATTTTCATCTATATTGTTCTCTGATGTCTCCCAAGCCCCTAAAACAGTGCCCAGCACACAGTAAGTCCTCAGTCAACATTTGTTGAGTGAATGAATGAATGAAATCTTTGCATGTGCTATTCTAAGTGCTTTGTTTAGAATATTCCATTTAACTTTCACAAGAAACCTAAGTAGATATTCTAATCATCCACATGTTCAGTTGAGGAAACCCATGTGTGGGGTCACAAAGAGTCGGACACGACTGAGCGACTTAACTGAACTGAACTGAACCTGTCCAAGGTCCGTAGCTTGACATCACTGGCAGGGGGAGGGGGTAGGACTCAAGCCTAGTCACACTCTTATCCACTGAACTTCTGACACTGCCTGTGTTTCCTTTCTTGATTTAATTCCTAGTCCAGGCTCCCACTGTAGTTGGTGCATGCCTTTACCATAGCTCTTAATACTCTTTATTAGAGGGCAGTATGGCTTATGTCCTCCACAAGACTGAGCTTCCCAAGATCTACCCTTATTTATCTTTGTATCCCTAAGGCCAACCACGGAGCCTGGCTCTGTGCAGGTGCTTAATACCTGTGAAGTAATCTGGCTATGTAAGTACAGGGCAAGGAGAGTGAAGGAAGAGTCAACAGTTTCCAACTAGAGGCCAAAGGACTTAGAGAACTGGTGAAAAGAACAGCTTATAAGCAGAAGCTGTTCTGGAGAAAGAAGACTATGTGTTCCAATTTTAACCTTATTGGAGTGATGGAAGAACAAACAGATGGAGATAAACCTTAGAGACTTGGAAAGAGAGAACTGGCACAAAGGTTCTTTTAGGACTAAAACACAGACTTGCAAGTCTTTCTGGAAAAAAAAAAAAAAAAGCAAACTAGAGCTATGAGCAGCTCACCATGGAAAACAGAATGCAAAGAAAAGAAAAAAAAAAGGCAACATCTTGGAGCATCATCGTGTCATGAAGTTGCTCAGTCGTGTCCGACTCTTTGCAACCCCATGGACTGTAGCCTACCAGGCTCCTCCCTCCATGGGATTCTCCAGGCAAGAGTACTGGAGTGGGTTGCCATTTCCTTCTCCAGGAAATCTTTCCAACCCAGGGATTGAACCCGGGTCTCCTGCATTCCAGGCAGACGCTTTAACATCTGAGGCACCAGGGAAGCCTCTACCTACACTTAGGCATACCTTCAGTTAATAGGAGGAAGAAGACAAAGATTCAGCACAGAGATCTAAAAGAATTTCAAAGAATCTCTGCAACAACACTGAAGTCAAAGGAATCTTTCTAGTTTGTGTCCCTGAGTAGGTGTCTGTGATGACTGCTTTGTAAAACAGTACAGATTATAAATAAAAGTCTGTGGGCAGCAACAGAAAAACAACACATACGTTTTCAGTGCTACTGGATCTGTCTGGCCCTGCCCACCACTGGTTTGGGGAGCTACTTAGTTCAGACTGGAGAACACCCACACGAAGCTTCTCTCGATGACAATACGACATGCCTTCTACCTCTTCACCCTGACTTCTCTTCGCCTCCTCTCTTCTCCAAACATAGGTTGGAGATTACACCCCCTTTGGGTCAAAACAGCACATCTGAAATCATTTTATGGCACCCATATTCTTTTACTTGCTCGCAGTCTTCAAAATTTTTGTAAGTAAATCTGGCCTCTGCAATTCTTATCCTGCATTATTTTTATTATTTACCATATCAACACCTCAAAATTTCTCTCTTCTAGTTGTTTTTGCTCTTGGCTAGACCACAGAGCTTCTTGAGAATAAGCAGGGGTGGGGGAAAGGGCATTATTGCAATTCATTGAATCTCTTTGGTAATATTTTCCTTGTCTGTGCACCAGGCATGGACTTCCCAATGTGTTGCAACTGGTAAAGAATCTGCCTGCCCATGCAGGAGACACAGGAGACCCAGGTTCAATCCCCGGGTTGGGAAGTACTGGAGGAGGAAATGGCAGTCTACTCCAGTATTCTTGCCTGGAAGATTCCATGGAGAGAGGAGCCTGGTGGGCTGCAGTCTACGGGGTTGCAAAGGGTCAGACATGACTGCGCACATGCACGTGCACTGTGACCCAGGCACATCAGCAGGAATTGCTTAGCTGCCCAAGCGGCAGTTAGCACTAGAGACTATTGACTTTTGACCTAGAAGAGCACATAAGATGGTAAATTCATTAAAAACTTAGTAATCACACTATATTCTGAATTACCATTATTTTTACCTTTTTGTGACTCAAATGTACTAAATATGACCTTTATCTGGCCAAATAACTACTCTATTTAAAAATTATATATGATATATTCATTCTTACAGAAGAGTGTGTAAGATATTTTGTACAGTTCAAAGAATAAGTATAAAACAACATCCAGTTTTAGAAACAGAACATTGTCAGCTCCTCAGAAGCCCTCCCTGGTCACATCCTGTATCTCTTAACAGTTTTACTATTTAATGTATGTATCCTTAACAGTAGAGTTGAGTTTTGCGTTTTTGAACCTGATGTAAGTGGAAACGTAGTCTTTCGTTGATTTGCCTCCTTTGCTCAGCACTGAGATTCATCATGTTATTATAGATGGCTATAATGGTTGTCAATTTTCACTGGTGTATTATATTTCACTGTATGACCACATCACAATTGACCCATCTTGTTATGTTTGGATTGTTTGTTGTTTTTAGCTATTACAAAGATGAATATATAAGAGACTCTGAATAGAATTGCTGTCATAGTAAATGTGTATCTTCAACTTTACTAGATAAAGTCACAGTTTTCCAAAGTGGTTGTATGAATTTAGACTACCATTAATTAGTGTTCGAGGATTCTCTTTGCTTCATCCTGCTTGAAAGTTTATTACTGTCAGACTTAATTATTCTTTGGTTTGGTGGGTGCCTACTAGTATGGCATTGTGATTTTCATGTTCATTTCTGTGGCTACTAATATGGATGTGCATATTTTCTGTTGTCATTTATATTTTCTCATAGGTGCTGTGCCTACTTAAGCCGTTTGCATATTTTTAGTATCAGGTCATCTGTTTCTTGCTGATTTGTAGGTGTCTACATATTTTGGCTACTAATTCCTCATTATATACTTTGCAACGGAGAAGGCAATGGCACCCCACTCCAGTACTCTTGCCTGGAAAATCCTATGGATGGAGGAGCCTGGTAGGCTGCAGTCCATGTGGTCGCTGAGAGTCGGATATGACTGAGCAACTTCACTTTCACTTTTTCCTTTCATTCATTGGAGAAGGAAATGGCAACCCACTCCAGTGTTCCTGCCTGGAGAATCCTAGGGACGGGGGAGCCTGGTGGGCTGCCGTCTATGGGGTCGCACAGAATCGGACACGACTGAAGTGACTTAGCAGCAGCATCATACTTTGCAAACTTCTTCTCCCATATTGTGACTTTTCCACTCACTTTTTGGTGGTATTTTGTAAACAAATGTCTTTAATTTTAATGTAGTTGAATTTATCGATCTTTTCCTTTATGGCTAAAAAAACGTTATTCTCAAACCTAAAGTCTTAAAATCACTCTTCCATATAGGTCCTAATTTACCTGAAATACATGGAGTCAGATGTGTTCTGGAATACAGACTTTTTTGAATGTTGGAAAGGTACCACAGAAAATGCAATGTACACTATATGAGGAGAAATGGGCCAGTACCTCTGATCAAAAATACCAGTATTTCCACAGTAAAACATATCATCAGCTAAGTGATATATAAGTGATTATCATGTCACTAAGTCATATTTTTTTTTCACCAGATGAGTTCCAAAGAGTTGGGTTTTCAAAGTTGGAGATTCTGTAATTAGTACAAAAGTTATGGTAGCCTTAGATAATAAGAAATGGAATTTTTCGAAGTTTGGAGGAATTGACTGGTGGATACATGGACCTGGAATTTGTGTGTGAGTTCTTTAATACTGATTCAAATTATATACTGGTTTGGGGCTATTCATATTTTCTTCTCTTGAGTGAGCTAGTTGTTTTTCTTGAGATTTGCACAATCATCTAAATTATATTTGCATTGTTTATAAGATGTTCTCTTTTGATTTCTAAAATACAGTTTCATTACTGGTATAAGTTGTTAATATCTCTCCTTTTATTGCCCAATCCCATTAAAATTTTGTCAATGTTATCAGTCTTTTCCCAAAAAAAATCAACTTTGGATTTGAAAAATCTACTGTATGAAGTGATGTGCTAGTGCACTGGCTCTGAACAAAACAAAACACTATCTTGTTTGATTTCCACAGTGTGAAGGTTCCCATCAGAGGCAATTCCAAGCTAGCAGTATGATACTATTGATCATGGAATTGGGAAGAGGTGTGCACGGCTGGCTCTCAGTACAGTGTCTGAGATACCACTATTTTATTTCTCATTTCATTTCTGCTTTTAGCATTATTTCCCTCCTACTTTCCTTAATTTTGCTCTCCTTTTTTTGATTTCTGGAAAGGGGATGTTTAGCTAAAGATCTTTCAGCCTCTTTTCTAGTATACTTACTTAAGATTGTAAATTTTCCAAAAAAATAAAGATTGTAATTTTTCCTTTAAGTACTTCATTAGCTTTATTCTACAAGTATTCCTATTGTATTTTATTGTTTGGCTCAAAGTATTTTCTCATTATTACCATTATGATTGGCTATGGGTTATATGGGCTTATTTTTTATAATTCTTTATTGATTTCTAGCTTAACATGTGCTTAAAAAAACACATGCCGAATGACCTTTAAAATTTGTTGCGAGTCACTTTACAGCTAGGTATGTGGTTGATGTTGGTAGTATGTTCGCTTTCCAAAAAACCTATGCTCTGACTTCGGTTGTTTTTCTGAGAGTATTCACTAGATCAAATCATTTTATTCAAATTTTCTTTATCGTTTCTGATTTTCTTTTGCTTGTCTTAACAGTCACTGGGGAAGGCTTGTTAAAAAACAAGAAGAAAGCCGCAAGAGTTCAAAAAAGGAAAAGGTAATGGATGATGTTAAGAGATGTAACCGGATCAAACCTTAATCAGGAAACCAGGAGTTTGGTACCCTGGATTCTCAGCATAGTCACTTATTTGCCATGTGTCCTGGGGCGTCACCGCCTCTTTCTGGGGGCCATTTCTTTTTTTCTTTTAATCTAAGAAGCGAGGAGTTAAGCCCTCACAGCTCTTTGAGGTTTCGTCCCTCTCACGCCAACTTCCACATAAAGTCGCCGTTTCCGGCAGGGCTCGCACGTGAAATCTTCCGGCCGGCGCTTGGCGCAATGTGTATAAAAACTTAGATTCACGAAGGGAGCACAGTTCGTTAAAATTACGAAAAGCTGTAGGGCGACAGACACCGAGATATTAATAAAACCAAGGCCACTCTGAGGAGTGACCGGATCCCACCCACTTCTCACCTCCACAACCCCTAGGACCCGCCGCCCTAGCCGGAGCAGGCCCGGAAGTCACGCCGACACATAAGAAAAGGGAACCGGAAGTCCCGCCCTCCTGGAACAGACCGGTAGCCCGTAAGGGTCATTCCAAGGCCAGCGAACTCGCTACGTGAATTGTTTCCTTGAGGTGGTGGGGTCTACGAGACTTGCCCAAGCGGGCGAGGCGACAGTGCGGCGCCAACTCGGTCTCACGCCCTTCTTCCCGGGTTGTTGGACCGCGTGATTCTTCCCTCCCGTCGGCGCCGAAGGGAACCTGGTTCTGGGCTGGCGGAGAGGTGGGCTTGCTGGCGGGGCCGAGTGGGGCGCGCCCGAGAGGCTATGGAGCCGAGAGGTAGCTGACTCCGCGAGCCTCGGGCTTCTCTTCTGCCAGACGAAGTAGCACTCCTTGTCCTGCCTGGTGATTTTGCCCTCCTGCATTTATTTGTACAGTATTTTGGTTCGAACAGCAACCCTGTGAAATGGGCAGTGCTACCCTCGTTTTACCGATGGGGAAATAGTCTCGAGAGAATACACGCGCTGGCTTAAGTGACAGACCATGTGGGAGCCAGGAATCTAACTGCGGCTTTCTGAGACCAAGCTGCTACCTCAGCAGCGGAGCAATTACATGGAGTAAGGGATAAGCTTCCCCTGCGTGCATTGGAGAAGGAAATGGCAACCCACTCCAGTGTTCTTGCCTGGAGAATCCCAGGGACGGGAGAACCTGGTGGGCTGCCGTTTATGGGGTCGCACAGAGTCGGACACGACTGAAGTGACTTAGCAGCAGCAGCAGCGAGTGCTCTTATGATAACGTTCCTGTAGAACTGATTAGTTGTGGTCGCATCATTAAAACCCGGAGGCAAAGCTTTAAAAAGAGGGTGTCGGAGGGAACGACAATATCTTTTTCTTTGGCTTGCCTTCTCTGGTATTATAAGCCCTTTGTTAATATCACATATTTTGGTTGACAGCTTGAGCCCGCTAGGAATGGCAGCCCCATCTATGAAAGAAAGGCAGGCTTGCTGGGGAGCCCGCGATGAGTACTGGAAGTGTTTAGATGAGAACACAGAGGACGCTTCTAAGTGCAAGAAGTTAAGAAGCTCATTTGAATCAAGCTGTCCCCAACAGTGGGTAAGTTACACTTGCACGTGTTGCTGTTCACTGTCAAAATTACATAGAGCTTATAGTGAGTGGTGAACTATGAAATGAAGCACTCTCTGAGGTGTGTCAAGTCAACAGTCTCTGTGAGCAGCAGAGAAAACCTTGTCTAGTAATCCAGGCTTGTTTTATGTACATATCGTGCAGACCTTTGGAAAATGTCACCTGACTCTTTAAAGTTCCTTGAAAAACAAACTGGGGTCTGGACTCAAGACTACTGTGAAAAATAACCAAAAAATTCCATCCCCCTAAATTGGTAGGTTTTTGCAGAATCTTCTTTTTTTAAAAAAAGGTTCATTTGGCTGTGCTGGGTCTTAGTTGCGGCATGTGGGATCTTTATTTGTGGCATGTGGGATCTAGTTCCATGTTGTTGTTTAGTTGTTCCATTGTTTCCAACTCTTAGAAGGAAATGGCAGCCCATTCCAGTATTCTTGCCTGGAGAATCCCATGGACAGAGGAGCCTGGCAGGCTACAGTCCATGGGGTTGCAAAGAGTCCAACATGACTTCACTTTCACTTTCTTCTTTACAAGCCCATGGATTGTAGCCCTCCAGGCTCTTCTATCCATGTAATTTTCCTCCTTCAGGAGATCTTCCCCACTCAGGGATCAAACCTACATCTCTGCATCTCCTGCACTGCAGGAAGATTCTGTACCTCTGAGTCACAGGGAAGCCCTCTAATTCCCTGACCAGGGATCAAACCCAGGTCCCCTGTATTGGGAGCACAGAGTCTTAGCCACTGGATCACCAGGGAAATCCCTTTCCAGGATCTTCTGAAGGGATAGTATTTAATCTCGGGCAAGAGTTGTCACATTCATTGTCCTAGAGCTGCTCTCAGAAATAAAGCTTTCCCTGTTGGCTGCTCAAAATCATGTAGTAATATACCTGAAACACAAAGGAGCTTAGGGAGTAGAAGAAACAAAATGATCTCATGGTGGATTCTGCCACCAGCCACTCCAGATGCCTCACTGAGACATGCTCATGCCCTGTAGGGCCTGTCCTTCAAATGCGAAGGGGTGGAAAAGGCACCTACCATCACCAGGCTCAGTAAGTGCTTGATGCTCTTCACTAACACCCTTTGAGTTGGGTGTTGTTGCTGTCAGTTTCTGTATCAGACAGCAGAAGCCCAGAGCATTGCAGTAACTTGCTTGCTCTGTATTGGTCAACAAGTGGCAGAACCATAGTTCTAAGTCAGGTCCAGCAGGCTGCTGTGAGGTTTGAACTTTGATTTGATTTCTCACCATCATGCTCCTCCAAACTTTACCAAGCAGTTTGAGAACAGATCATATTAGAGATGAAGTGGATTTATGACCTTCTGCTGTGAGGTTTGAACTTTGATTTGATTTCTCACCATCATGCTCCTCCAAACTTTACCAAGCAGTTTGAGAACAGATCGTTTTAGAGATGAAGTGGATTTATGACCTTCACCTTTTCACGCCTCACATTTTTAGATGAAGAATTTGAGGCTTGAAGACCACAAGAAAGCTGTGATGGAGGATAGGGATGAAGGCATTGAAGAGATAATTGCTTTAGATGAACTCTGTGTGTGTAAAAGCAGCACAGTGTCACCTGTCCCATGGGATTACTATGACAATCAGATGTCTAACTTGACATATAAAATGAAAAGTGATAAATCAGGGGCTTGGTGATTGGGTTAGATAATAACTTTGACAAATATTATACGTCTCTGGTTTTCCCATTAGATAGACGCACAGAGACTTAACTCCTAGTTTACAAAGTAGGTGGAAAATGGGAGAGTTTGGGCCAACATTAAATTCCTTCAAGGCCTGGATACTATTCCTGCCTATGCAACAGGCCCTTCTTCTCACTCTGCTCACTGGCTCTGTGGTCACTTAGAAACAGGGATATAGAATGGGAGTGATGAAGCCCTTCGAGGTGAGTGTTGCCAGGTTCCATCTCCACCCTTCCCTACCCCACATTTTTCCAGGAGAACCTCTTCACCCTGAGACCTGTCTTTTGACAGCCTAGCCAGGATTTTCCACTCCAGGTTTACATGTCAGAATCATGTGGAAATATTAAAAAAAAGATAGCTATGTCTCAGACCTCATCTCTGATCTGCAGACTTCTGGAAGCTTCTTTTAAAAGGGCTCTGGCTCAACAGGTGATTCTGGTGGATAACCATAGCTGGAATCACTGTCTTAGCCCCTTTGAAAAGTTACACTTCAGTTTTTTTTTTTTTTTCCCTCTTTCTCCCCACCAGAACACACTGCTTTTTCTCCATCCTAATGGCTAATAGACCTTCCCATCTCCCTGATTTCAGGGCAACTTCTGTTCCCAGCATCATAAAGGGATTTTACTGCCAGCCAGTGCTTCTTTATTGACGTCTCTTTCACTCATACGTAGGCCGAGTGCCATGGCATGCAGGCCCACCCTCTCTCCAGGTTCCTCATGCTAGTCACAGCTAACATTTATTAGTACAGGCTCTGGGCACTTCAGGTGCATCATCTATATAATTTATTCCTCACAGTAGCTCTATACCCCATTTTACTTCTGAGGGCACAGGTCATGTGTAAGCACAGAGCCTGGATTCAAGCTCAGTAGTCTTGAGTCCAGACCTCATGCTCTTCTGTGACCCACATCCTTCTTTTTGTCCCTGTCATGCAAGAAAAGAACCCGTGGATTATGCTGTACAAATCTCATGTTCTAGAAATTTAGTCATAATGCAAGTTTATTTAAATACAAAAGCATTATCTCCTTGGTGGGCTTCCCTTGTGGCTCAGCTGGTAAAGAATCCACCTGCAATGCTGGAGACCTGGGTTCGATCCCTGGGTTGGGAAGATCCCCTGGAGAAGAGAAAGCTTACCCACTCCAGTATTCTGGTCTGAAGAATTCCATGGACTGTATAGTCCATGGGGTCACAAAGAGTTGGAGACAACTGAGCAACTTTGACTTCACCTCTGTGGTGGCGTTCTTCCTTCATAATTCACTCCCTTAGTTTTCCTTGTCTCCAGCAGCCATAGCTTTTTGGCAGGCTTTCGTGTGTCTGTTAAATCATACCCTGTAGTGTTCCCTTCTATGCTGCTTAACTTTCCCAAGCCAGTCTTGCCTGCAGCCATGGCTTGAAGTACCACTTAGGTGTTGAGGCCCAAATCTACATCCTCTCTAACTCCAGAGCTTTCTATTTGGATGTTCTCAAGGACCAACCTTGACCTCTGCATATACACGAATGAAGTCTTCCTCATCTTGTATCCAATAGGCCCTCCTCACCTGCTCCCCACGTCAGGCAAAGATACTATCATCAACACAGTCCCAGAGATGAGTGTCAGGCCCCACAGTGGGACTTGTTGAAGGACTGTTCTCAGGAGTGAAGCAGGGTAACACAACACCCCTGCAATAGGGTCGGGTCTATTGTGCTTAAGGAACAGCAAGGAGAAAATAGAAGTTAGGATATGAGGCACTGAGAAGCCAGGGACAGTGGCTTTTCCTCTGAGTGAAAAGCTATGGGTTCAGGGTAAGGAGACAAGTGAGGGTATGAGGGGGATGATGGTCAATGAAAAGGTGGTGTGATCAATGGATTGTTGGCATCAGGGTCTTAGAAAGTGAAAAGGGGGCTTTTGGAGAATGGAAATTCTCAGAATTGGGGTTATGGCATGGCTATGTTTGTTGGTAAGGACGAGGGCTAGGCTTTGATCCTGGCAGTGAGGTAGGTTGGAGGAAAAGATCATTTAAGAAAGAAGTCAAGAAAGTCTTCATTTAAGAAAGAAGTCAAGAAAGAAGATCTGAGAGGCCAGGGTGTTGAAAGGATCAACCACATGGATACTGAAACCATCTGAGTTATGACATGAGTGTTGTTAGAGAAAATGACAGCAACCTGAAAAGTTATAGATGCCTCCAAGAAAAAAGGGGTGTGGGCAAAAGTAGTCAAAGTAACTTCTGCTGCATTTGACAGGGACACGCACCCGTGGAAAACCTTTGTCTTCTGCAGACTCAGTCCACAACTGAGCTGTCTTTTCTAGCCTGTGCCCTCAGGTTTTTGCTTCCTTTTCACCTTTGCTTTCTACTCAAGACTTGAAGTCTTACCCAATTGCCACAGAATAAAAATGAAAGATATTTCCAGAGATGTGTACGAGAAGGTGGAGAGGGTGACAGGGAGGGAGGTGATGGGGTGTCCTCTGAGTGCATTTTATGCGAGATGTTGTGTTTGCATTTGCTTTAATTTTCATTTAGTCTTGTGAGGTGCCATTGTATCTCTTCTATATAATAGGAACTGAGACTCAGAGAGGTGAAATACTTTGTTCGAGATCAGTTAACCAGTAAAGTGGTGGGGAGAGGATTAGAATGGAGGTCACTCCGATTCCAGAATTTGTGTTCTTTCACTTAGCTGAAGTCACAGACAAATAGTAAAGATAAAAGTAGAACCAAATAGAGATTTACAGTGAATGCTTCTATTGTAAAACACTAAAAAAACAAATTTGTTACATAATATGTAGGCCATAAAACTAATATGTCATCACAAAACCAAATTACTCTTCCTTCCCTCCTTGCTTTGGGCTTCCCTGGTGGCTCAGTGGTAAAGAATTTGCCTGCCAAGCAGGAGCCGTGGGTTTGATCCCTAGCCTGGGACGATCCCCTGGAAAAGGAAATGGCAAACCACTCCAGTATTCTTATATGAGAAATCCCATGGACAGAGGAGTCTGGTGGGCTACAGTCCGTGGGGTTACAAAGAGTCAGACACAACTTAGCGACTGAGCAAGCATGCTCACCCCTTGCTTAGCCTTTCATCAGTTTGCCTTGTATTATGGTCCTGCTTAAAGTTTCCTGTTGGTTCTTTAACCGAGGAAGGAGCATGGATCAGGTCTGTCATTCTAGCATCATCCAATGCAGTCTTCCACAAATAGAGCAACTGGACAGCTATATCTATCAATTTGGATGGCATCACCAACTCAATGGACATGAGTTTGAGCAAACTCCAGGAGATAGTGAAGGACAGGGAAGCCTGGCGTGCTACAGTCCATGGGATTGCAAAGAGTTGGACATGACCTAGTGACTGAACAACAACAATGTCAACTTTGGATATTGTCTTTTCCCTGTCAACCTTTGAAATGTCTCAGAAATTCCAGTATTTGGTATTCGTGCTCCTATACTGCATCTCATTTAATGGCTTAGAAGACACTGGCATTGTATGTATACAGTGCTTTTCAAGGAATGCCTGCTGATTTGTTAGCCTTTTTGGACATTAGCCTCATGGAGGTGCACATGTTGAGGGCCTTCCACTGTTAACTGAAACAGGTGGTAAAGACTAGAGAGAAGAGATTTTCAAGCAGAGTATGGTATATGAAAATCATGGAAGCAAGACACATGAGAAATCAGCACGCTGGGGAAATGGGGTAGCGCTGGGTGGCTAGCATTTCAGGGGTTGGTGGTACACCCAGAGGATAGACAGGTGGGCAGACATTTAGTCTAGAATAACCTTGTTTGCCTTACAAACAAGGAGTTTGGATGTTGCTCTTGAAGGCAATAAGGATACCTTGAAAGATCTTTAAACAAACAGTGACATCAAATTGAGATTTCCAAAAGATACTTGGCAGTGGTGTGACAGGTGGATTGAAGGTAGAGAAACCAGTTATAGAGCTATTACAGCAATCCAAGTGAGAAATGATGTGAGCCTGTGTTGTAGCAATCAAGATGGGGAAAGAGATCGGAGCATTTGGGTGGATAGTGATGCAGTCACTGAAATATGGGACAGAGGAGGAAAAACATGTCTGTAGAGAAGTAAGTTCTGGACAAGTTGGGAGTGAAATCTAAGTAGGACCATTAAATGGAATTATCCCTTAGGCAGTTGACAATGTAACCAGAGAAATGCAAAGATCTATTGATTTGCCACAGAAATGTTAAGGACATTGTCTACTTCTTCATCTGATATCCTTTACATATGACATCCATCCCAGCTCAGAGGTATGTAGTCTGACAGTGAGATTTATTAGCGTGCTGTGACCAGGGAGCCCATGCGTTGGAGTTGCTGTGGGCATCTCACCAAGTGGAAAGGAGTTATCAGAGGGCTTGGGGAAGGGTAGGGTTTAGGTGAAATTGAAATGAAGTGATGCTTTGATGGGCTCTGTGTATAAGCAGGCCATCAACTCTGGACTGAGAAGTGGACCCAGGGTCCTATTTCCTACAAAGATAAATGCTGACTGTCATATGCTCGGAAGTCCCTTACTTGAAGTCCTGCACCTGAGTGCCAATCAGGACTACTTCTTTGTGTCAAAGTGCCAGTCAGATCCCCCACGTAAAAGTGGGAGTGTTTCATTTTTACCAAAGTAACTTCAAAGAGCAAATTTCTGATAGTTTGATTTTGGAGAACAGTTCTTTGGTGAATAAGAAAGCGGTAGTCACTCAAAGGGGTTTCTTAGGACAGTCTTTGCCTGCAGTACGTCCTCTGGAGGAATGTTAACATCTTTTATCCCAGCTTGAGACAGGGCAGGGCAGATTTTTACTTTCTCAGTCTAAGCTCATTTTTGCTTACTTGGGCTCCACTGAAATATTCAACAATTAAATCCTAAGAAAAGTTTTTCTATCCTGATAGTGAAAATGTGCGTCGTTTCCTGCCTTTGCCTTGTCTGCAGAACAGCTCAGATAAAGACACTGAAGATTTTGTGGCTGGCCTTGATTTTCTACTTCTGTGATTTTACTGTTTCAGGATATGGGGCTTTAAGATACTCCAGACTCCCTGTGGCAAGAGGAGGATGTAAATAGAAATAATAAAATGAAATCTTTAAGTTATTAAAGCTTTACCATCAGTTTCCTTATTCATAGTTCATACATATTCATAGTTCATACATATAATTTTTAATTATGTATGTTTCTGGATAAGATAAACTTAATAAAAATATCGTGACTGACTGGGTATTCCCTGGTGGGCCAGTGGTTAAGACTCTCTACTTCCACAGCAGGGGGTGAGTTCGATTCCTGGTCGGGGAACTAAGATCCCATATGCCATGTAGTGCAGCCAAAAATAAATAGAAATATCATGGCTGGTGAATTATAAAGCTTATTGAACTCACAGTTGATAGGAAAAACTTGTACAGTGTCTTCAATCATAAAGTCTTGTGACCTGAGAGTTCTATGGACCCTCGTGGCACATTTTACATGTCTAAGCACAGATACACTTCTTGAGAAAGGTGCACAGCATACTCAGATTCTCAGCAGGGTTCATAACCCAAGAAGGGTTAGAACTCACTGGTCTACACTCCCTTTAGAGACTCTAGAATATAAATTACTTAGGCTACTTACATAATTTATATTGAATAATTAATTACATTTAAGTCTGTTCCTTTTGTTTAATCTGTATAGCTTACCCTTATTTCAAAACCTTTTTTCTCAACAGATAAAATATTTTGATAAAAGAAGAGACTACTTAAAATTCAAAGAAAAATTTGAAGCAGGAGATTTCCAGCCTTCGAAAATGACTGCACAGTCCTAGGCTGTTCCTGAACAGTTCAGAAAGGTTGAAATTACTTTTTCTGGACATTCAAAAATGCTTTGACTCTGGGACAATAGTAGTTTGAATGATGGCAGACACCAAAGCCTGTTTCATATATATGGTTCTTAATTTAAATGATCAAGTTACAAGATTCCATTATTCAAAGTATGAAGAATTGAAATAAAATGATATGAAATATGCTTAATTTAGTAAATATATATTTTAAGAAAAAATTAAATGTAATTATAAAAACATGTACCTTTGTGCTGTTGGAGGGTGGGGAATAGGCAAATACTATTATAGAGATATATACTGAAAAAAGTAAATAGGTTTCCATTGTCCTGGGAGTTAGCATTTTAATACAGCCACCAAAAAATGAGGAATTGAAGGTTCAACTTCAGATATACAGGTTATATAATCAAGACCATCTACAAAAAATCCTTACAGCTAATATAGTTAACGATAAGACAATGAATGGCTTCCCAGGTGGCTCAGGTAAAGAACCCTGCTGCCAGTGCAGGAGATGCGGATTTGATCCCTGAGTTGGGAACATCCCCTGAAGAAGGAAACGGCTACCCACTCCAGGATTGGTGCCTGGGAAATCTCATGGACAGAGGAGCCTGGTGGGCTGCAGTCCACGGGGCTGCAGAGTTAGACATGACTTAGTTACTAAACAACAAGACAGTGAATGCTTTTTCCCTAAAATCAGTAACAAGGTAAAAAGGTCCCCACTTGTCCTACTCAACACTGTATTGGATTCCCAGCTACTGCAGTAAGACAAAAAAAGCATACAAATGGGAAAGAAAGAAGAAATAAAACTGGTTCTATTCACGGACAATATGATTATCTCTACAGAATATACCAAAGAACCTACAAAAAGGCACTAGAATTAGTAAGTGAATCTTAGAAAGGTGGCAGGAAACAAGGTCACTTGTTTTACAAGTGTAAAATGTTCTTTTTACAAAAGAAAATCATATTTGTGTATACCAGCCATGAAAACTGGAATCCAAAATTTAAAATACACTATTTACAGTAGCACTAAAAAAACCAAGGAATCAGTTCAGTTCAGTCNCTTGCATGAAATGTTCCCTTGGTATCTCTAATTTTCTTGAAGAGATCTCTAGTCTTTCCCATTCTGTTGTTTTCCTCTATTTCTTTGCATTGATCGCTGAAGAAGGCTTTCTTATCTCTTCTTGCTATTCTTTGGAACTCTGCATTCAGATGCTTATATATTTCCTTTTCTCCTTTGCTTTTCGCCTCTCTTCTTTTCACAGCTATTTGTAAGGCCTCCCCAGACAGCCATTTTGCTTTTTTGCATTTCTTTTCCATGGGGATGGTCTTGATCCCTGTCTCCTGTACAATGTCATGAACCTCATTCCATAGTTCATCAGGCACTCTATCTATCAGATCTAGGCCCTTAAATCTATTTCTCACTTCCACTGTAAAATCATAAGGGATTTGATTTAGGTCATACCTGAATGGTCTAGCGGTTTTCCCTACTTTCTTCAATTTGAGTCTGAATTTGGTAATAAGGAGTTCATGATCTGATCCACAGTCAGCTCCTGGTCTTGTTTTTGTTGACTGTATAGAGCTTCTCCATCTTTGGCTGATTTCGGTGCTGACCATCTGGTGATGTCCATGTGTAGAGTCTTCTCTTGTGTTGTTGGAAGAGGGTTTTTGCTATGACCAGTTCATTTTCTTGGCAAAACTCTTATTAGTCTTTGCCCTGCTCCATTCCACATTCCAAGGCCAAATTTGCCTGTTACTCCAGGTGTTTCTTGACTTCCTACTTGAGCATTCCAGTCCCCTATAATGAAAAGGACATCTTTTTTGGGTGTTAGTTCTAAAAGGTCTTGTAGGTCTTCATAAAACCGTTCCATTAGGTGCCCAATATGCTACTGGAGATCAGTGGAGAAATAACTCTGTTTTCTTTATGATACAGATATGCACTAATCATGGAAGTTGGTAGAGAATTCTAAGCTAACACTTGGGTCATCATTAAACTTGCTCACATTCTATTATGAATTTTTCAGGAAATTTTTCTAAAGTGTATAGAAAACTGTAAGAAGGAAGGTATTTGTCACCTTTTTATTATAATAGGGGGACATGGATGTAATATAGTGTCTAATAATGGGGGGATACTCGCTTCCCTGGTGGGTCAGATGGTAAAGTGTCCACCTGCAGTGCGGGAGACCCGGGTTCGATCCCTGGGTCAGGAAGATCCCCTGGAGAAGGAAATGGCAACCCACTCCAATATTCTTTCCTGGAGAATCTCATGGACGGAGGAGCCTGGTAGGCTACAGTCCATGGGGTCGCAAACACAACTGAGCGACTTCACTCACTCACTCACTCATAATGAAAAGGACATCTTTTTTGGGTGTTAGTTCTAAAAGGTCTTGTAGGTCTTCAAAAACCAAGGAATACTTAGATATAAAGCTAACAGTATGTGTAGGACCTATATCCTCAGAACTAGAAAACATTGAAATCAGAGAACAACTTAATTGGAGAGGTACTGTGTTCATGAATTAGAAGATTCAGTGTTGTTAAGGAACTGTTAAATTCTCCCCAGTTTATTCTATGGGTTCAAATTAACCCCAATAAAAATCTCAGGGTTTTTGGTATATATTGACAAGCTAATTCTAAAGTTTGTACGGAAAGGCAAAATAATTCTGAAAAGAACAAAATTGGAAGGTTCATATTAAATGATTTTAACGCTGTTGTAAAGCTCCAGTAATTAAAGATAATATGGTATTGGCAGGATAGACGCATGGTTACAGAACAAAGAGAGTCCTGAAGTACAGCCACACAGACACAGTCAACTGAGTCTGGACAAGGGGTAAAGGGGGTGTCCATGCACAATAAAATGAGCGCCAGTACAAACTGCACTTAATTAAAGATACAAAAAAAACCTCGAAATAGGGCATAGACTTAAATGTCAAATATAAAACTAACAGAAGAAAGTATAGAGAAAGGCTACATGATTTTGGGTTTGGAAGTGAAATTTTAGATGATGACCTCAAAAGCACAATTCATAAGAAGAAATAAAGCTAAGTTGGACTTCATCAATATTAAAAATTTCTGCTCTGTGAAAGACACTATTAAGCGAATGAAAAGATTAATTACAAACTGGGAGAGAATATTTGCAAGTCATATATATATCATAGAGAATTTGTATCCAGAATAATGAATGCTTATTTTAAAAAATCACCCGTTAAAAAATGGGCAAATTGTGTTTTCACGAATCTATTCATAGTGTTATAAATATTATGAAGACACTCCCTATTATTTGTAGAGTAATGCAAATTAAAGCCATAACAGTTGATCACTACATACCTACTAGAACAGCTTAAAAACATTGATAGTACCAAGTGCTGACGAAGACGCAGGGAAACAGAAACTGGTATTCACTGCTGGAGGAGAAGGAGGTTTCCTCTGAAGGGGTCACAAAGGAATTTTTAGGTGTGGAAGCTGCTTTCTCTGGCATCGTGGTGTGCACTTGTCAGAACCCACGAGAGTTTATTACACTATAGAGTGACTTTGTGCACATTAAAACCCAATAGGATTTTAGGAGAATTTGTGTGGAATGAAGACTGATAAATCAGTCTATTACAAATATATGACATAAACTCACTGAAAAGAATGGGTAAGAAAGGAACTGGCCCACGTAACTTTGTCAGACGTTGGAGGAGACTATGGAGTAGAAGAAATACAGCATCCAAGATGCCAAAGCCAGTGCTCCTGGGACAGAAAAAGTATCAGTGGGAAACGGGAAACCTGGACACGTCAGAATCGTTTGCGTAGTGAACAGCACCGTTATGAATGTTAATTTCCTGTTTTGATGAATGTCTGTGGTTATGTAAGATCCTATTAGAGGTATCTGGGTGAAGTGCATGTGTACAATCTTTGCAACTCTAATGCAAAACAAAAATTGTTTTAATAAAGCTGCAGAAGAAAAACATATATACAGGGAACAGATTCTGAAATCTAAATATTAAACGGACCCAGACAATGATTATGTTCACTGCTGGAAGGTGATAGTTACCATTAAATAAGAAAGTAATCCTAATAACAGAACCCTCAGAAGAACAGAAATAGAAAATCAACCCTTGAGGGTTCCAGTCTTACTTTTGGTAACAATGAGCAAGAGTAAGTCACCTCCTCTGGGTCCACGTAGACAACTCTAAGAATACAGACTACTGTCTAATCATTATTTGAACCCTGAGCAAAGGTGACATAGGAAAATTTCCTAAAAACTTTATCTGAATGATTATGGCAAATAGGTGGGAAACAATGGAAACAGTGAGCGACTTTATTTTGGGGGGCTCCAAAATCACTACAGATGGTGACTGCAGCCATGAAATTAAAAGATGCTTGCTCCTTGGAAGGAAAGTTATGACCAACCTAGACAGCATATTAAAAAGCAGAGACATTACTTTGCCAACAAAGGTCCTTCTAGGCAAAGCTATGGTTTTTCCAGTAGTCATGTATGGATGTGAGAATTGGACTATAAAGAAAGTTGAGCGCCGAACAATTGATACGTTTGAACTGTGGTGTTGAAGACTCTTGAGGTCCCTTGGACTGCAAGGAGATCCAACCAGTCCATCCAAAGGAAATCAGTCCTGAATATTCATTGGAAGGACTGATGCTGAAACTGAAACTAATACTTTGACCACCTGATGTGAAGAACTGACTTACAAGAAAAGACCCTGATGCTGGGAAAGACTGAAGGGAGGAGAAGGGAACAACAGAGGATGAGATGGTTGGATGGCATCACTGAGTCAATGGACACGAGTTTGAGTAAACTCCAGCGTTGGTGATGGACAGGGAAGCCTGGCGTGCTGCAGTCCATGGGGTCACAAAGAGTCAGACACGATTGAGCGACTGAACTGATGGCCTATTTCATGGCTTTAAAAATAAATTACGGACTTTACAGGGACACTGGGTTGACACCTTGCCAAGCGTTTCCTCCCTGAGAAATGGATACAAAGCAGCAGCAGGAGGCCAGTGACTCTCCCTTGTGAGGAAACTCTTTCCACCCCTCCGCCCCAGCCCAGGTGCTTCCTCCTGGCACGGGAACAGTATTCATGCATAACTGCAGCCGCCTTAATCCTGCCTTCTCCCACCATAATCCACCTTTCTGACAATGCTAGTTTCTAGGAAAGAAAAGATCTTTCTAAAATTCATTGTTTTATTTCCACTATTAAAATATTTTATTAAAGAAGCAATACAACTTAGCTAAAAATGTTTATTAAAGGGGACAACATATACAGTAATATAGTTAAGGCACATGACAAAGTTTTGGCATTAAACTGTGAATAAAAAAGACAAACTATCCCAGTCGATTTCAGAATCTATCTCATGAGTCCAGGTAGTTTTAAACGTTTCAGCAGCACCGACAGCAACCCATCTTGGGTGAGGCGCGGGCGTCAGGCCGTGGGGCCCCCCTGCTTCAGCAGCTGCTGCCTGGTGTACTCCCAGATCAGCAGCGCCCCACTCACGTGGACGTTGAGGGAGCGGATGATGCCCTGCTGAGGAATCTCCACGCACACGTCCAGCTGCTGGATCAGATTTGCTGGAATCCCTTCACGTTCGTTGCTGATGAGGAGAAATGGAAGAAGAAAGGTTAGTTTTCTTGTAAGAAACAATTTTTTTTTCTTAGACTTCCTGGATATTACTGGAAGAGACAGGTTAACAAAATGAAACAAGTCTATGGTACCAGAAAAATAAACAAGAGTGTAACAAGGTTTATGGGTTGATTCTGTGTTCACCGGACCATCCCTAATAGGTAAAGTAAAAGGAAAACCTGGGGGGTGGGGGAGTGGAGGGGGTGGCACTTTTCATAAACCTTTAAGTCAGAAGTCAAGTGTGGGTGTAGGATCAGGAGCCCAGGTAAAACTGTAAATCTTCTGAAACATTTTCGAGACAGAGACTCAAGACAAAGTTCTTACCCCAACAAGAGTAAAGACTTCTCAGGGAAGCAGTACTGGGTTAGGTCTAAACTTTTGGCAGTCTGTTCCACACCCACGATGGTGTAACCTTCTGCCTTTTTCTGTTGTAGATAATCGATCAGCTGAGGTGGTTTTACCTTAGTTTAAAAAGAGCAGAATATTAAATCGTTCATTTACAGCCCTGCTGGGAATAAAAGAAGTAAAAAAACACTTCTGATGAAACTGAAATTTGTTAACAGGAAAAGGACAGAATTATACACTATAAAAAAGGATGCTCCCAACATCTTATACATTTATAAAATCAGTGAGTCACAACAGGACACATTTTACTAAAAAGTCTACATTATTGATGATTTCTAAAAATACAACAGTGTGAGAGAGAATAAAAAGGAGAACAGAGTGAGCTATATTTTACTTTTTAGTATTATTTTTAAAATATGACAGGCTGGACTACTGCAAAACGATTGACAGGTGAAGACACAGTACTAGAAAGAGTCTGGTGAATGAGAATTTTAATAAGCACTTTCCACCCACCTCCACTAAAGGAAGCCACTGTTCTGCTGAAACACTGAGGTGCTGAAACTGCTTGTCTCTGACACACTGAAGGTTGCCCACGACCAGCGCCGCGGCCCCGAACACCTCACAGGTCCGGCACAGCCCTGCACGGGACAAGCGGGGATTACTGCCGCCAGTCTAAGGCCACGCCCACCAGAACCCGGGCATTCCTCTGAAGCTCCCGGAGAAGGTGGAATGTGGACAAGAGGCCCCAAATGGCACCGGGTTGAGTATAGATTTTCAGGATCAAGACTGTCCTTTTACCTCCTAAATTGGTTGGCTTATCAATGAGTGAGGCCACTACAATCAGTCTGCTGATTGACTTTCCAAGTTTGGCAGCACGATCCTGAAATACCAGCTCCAGGTCCAAGTCTGGAACATGGTTCTTCCACGGGATAACCTTCTTCTGAACATCAGTCCACTCTGACTGGTTATCTGCTTCACCTGAGTTGGAACCTGGGAAGGAAAAAGAAAATATAAACCTCTGTTTATTTACATGCATATATATATATGTGTCTGTATATATGAGATTTATTTTATTTGTTTTTGGCTGTGCTGGGTACTCTGGTTGCTACACACAGGCTTTCTCTGGTTGTGGTGAGCAGGGGCTGCTCTCCGCTGCGGTGCACGGGCTCCAGACCGCGCCGGCTACCGTAGCTGCGGCTCGCAGGCTCCAGAGCGCAGTCTCAGTAGCCGTGGTGCAGGCACCGAGGCACGCGAGATCTTCCTGGATCAGGGATCGAACCCGTGTCCCCCGCATTGGCAGGAGGATACTTAACCACTAAACCACCAGGAAAGTCTCATATATATATTTTTAAGAGCTTAAATGAACAGTTTAAAATGAGATTTTTAACTAAAGAACTTTAGCTGGATTCAGATACAATTGCCATTTTCAATAATAGTTGCAAATATTCAAATTCAACTCTACCAAGCAAAATACAACAATTTATGAAAATAAAAGATGCACATTTTTTCCATGTTCAGTTCAGTTCAGGTGCTCACTCGTGTCCGACTCTGTGCAACCCCATGAATCGCAGCACGCCAGGCCTCCCTGTTCATCACCAACTCCTGGAGTTCACTCAGATTCACGTCCATCGAGTCAGTGATGCCATCCAGCCATCTCATCCTCGGTTGTCCTTCTCCTCCTGCCCCCAATCCCTCCGAGCATCAAAATCTTTTCAAATGAGTCAACTCTTTGCATGAGGTGGCCAAAGTACTGGAGTTTCAGCTTTAGCATCATTCCTTCCAAAGAAATCCCAGGGCTGATCTCCTTCAGAATGGACTGGTTGGATCTCCTTGCAGTCCAAGGGACTCTCAAGAGTCTTCTCCAAAACCACAGTTCAAAAGCATCAATTCTTTGGCACTCAGCCTTCTTAACAGTCCAACTCTCACATCCATACATGACTACTGGAAAAACCATAGCCTTGACTAGACGGATCTTAGTCGGCAATGTAATGTCTGTGCTTTTGAATATGCTATCTAGGTTGGTCATAACTTTTCTTCCAAGCAGTAAGCGTCTTTTAATTTCATGGCTGCAGTCACCATCTGCAGTGATTTTGGAGCCCCCCAAAAATAAAGTCTGACACTGTTTTCCATGTTAGCATACCCAAAATTTGGAAGCATCTTAGAATCCTTAAGTCCCACATCCATAGTTTGGTAGCATTTTTTCTTAGATGTACAGAAAATAATGCTGTATCTTGCAAACAGTGTTGTTAGATTGGAGTTTTCTGTAGGAATACAGTATTCCAGAAAACAACATAAACAGCTTTTATCTTATTTTACAAGTACTTGGGGGCCCTTTTCTAAAATGAGGACTATTCTTTGACACAATTATCTCTTCACCAACTCGCTGAGCACACAGAACATACTGATCTGTCTAACTGTGTGTTCAGGTCTGAGATCCTCCTTCCAGGCTCTTCCTCAACCCTGTCCCACTCCGAACCTGACGGAGCAGACAGGGCCACTGAGGTTCCTGGGGACGGAAGAGACCTGACCCGGACGGTGATGCAGTCCTATACTGATGGCGTGCTCAGATAGGGAGGCGTTACTAACAGGGGGGACGGCAAAGAGCCAGACCCAGGAGGGCTCCGGGGGGAGTGTTGGTCTGCAGAGCAGAGCATGGGAAGGGCGGCGCAGGCTGCATGCTTGGAATGCACACACGCAGCCTGCGGCAGGACAGGGCTCAGGCGGCAGCGGCGCTTTAGGGCTCTCACCGCAGGCAACTGATGGAGGCACATGACTCAGACCCTGTCCTAAGGACTGCGTGGATAATGATAAACAATTTAACATATAGACAGGAGGCAGTACAGGGTTTTAAGAAGACGTTAACAGTACTGGTCTTGTGTTTTAGAAAAATCCTCAAAAGTGATGTGGAGGAGGAGAAGCTGGGGATGCAAAACCATTGAGAGGCTTTTGCACTAGCCCAGCAAAGACAAAAAGTCTCAATTAAATGATGCGAGAAGGGCTGAAGAGGAAAGGCAGAGTTGCCAAGGTCTTGTAACAGATAGACATGGCAAGAGACAACAGGAAAAGAATGACTTCTGTGAGCGCAAGCAACCCCACTGATAGAAAGGGAATACTGAGGAGGAGCCTCTGGGTGGAAAGCTAATGTGGGTTTGGATACTGAGTTTAAAGAGCTTATAGAAGAGCTGGTGCAAGCATCCAGCAGGCTTAGGAAAGAGGCTGGGAGAGACAAAGATCCCAAAGGTGCAGTTACACAGGTGGTGGTTTCTAGCTGAAAAAGTAAAAAATGTGCAAGGAGAGCAAACAGAATGGGAAGAAAAAATGAAGGCACCTAGGGGATCCTAGTATTTAAGTCTCAGCATAGAAAGAGAAGAGGAACTAAAAACCCTCTTGATGAAGGTGAAAGAGGAGAGTGAAAAAGCTGGCTTAAAACTCAACATTCAAAAAACTAAGAATATGGCATTTGGTCCCATCACTTTACAGCAAATAGATGGGGAAAAAATGGAAACAGTGACAGATTTTCTCAGGCTCCAAAACCACTGCAGATGGTGACTGCAGCCATGAAATTAAAAGATGCTTGCTCCTTGGAAGAAAAGCTATGATAAACCTAGACAGCATATTAAAAAGCAGAGACATCACTTCACCGACAGAGGTCCACACAGTCAAAGCTATGGTTTTTTCCAGCAGTCACGTATGGATATGTGAGCTGGACGATAAAGAAGGGTGAGCACTGAAGAACTGATGCTTTCGAATTGTGGTGCTGGAGAAGACTCCTGAGAGTCCCATGGACTGCAAGGAGATCCAACCAGTCAGTCCTAAAGAAAATCAACTCTGAATATTCACTGGAAGGACTGATGCCGAAGCTCCAATACTTCGGCCACCTGATGTGACTCATTGGAAAAGACCCTGATGCTGGGCAGGACTGAAGGCAGGAGAAGGGGACGACAGAGGATGAGATGGTTGGATGGCATCACCAACTCAGTGGACATGAGTTTGAGCAAACTCAGGGTGGAAAGCTAATGTGGGTTTCCATTGTCTCCCTGGGGTGATATCTCCCTGAGTGGGTTACTCAGGGAGATAGTCATGGACAGGGAAGCCTGGGATTGCCAAGAGTGGGATATGACTTAGCAACTGAACAACAACATGGAAATCATATTGTAATATCTCTCTTTACCCAAAACAGACAGAAAGACCTCTGCTGCCTTTCCCCACTCAGCAACACCTCACCCCTCTCTACAGTGGAGCTCGAATCAGACGTCAGGATGTGCTGTTGCTCCCCTCTCTCCTTCCACATGGAAATGGCTCTTGTCGCCAGTCTTTTGCCCACAGATCTTCACATTTGCTGATCTCTATTTTAGGGAAGCTCTCCCTCCAGGCTTTGCCTCAGTTGTTCCCACTTCCTGTCTGCCTCTGCTCAACTTCAGCTCCTTGGTGGTGGTGAAGTCACCAAGTTGTGTCCAACTCTTGCAAACCCATGGACTGTAGCCTCCCAAGCTCTTCTGTCCATGGGATTTTCCAGGCAAGAATGTTGGAGTGGATTGCCATTTCCTTCTCCAGGGGATCTTCCTAACCCAGGAATAGAACCTGGGTCTCCTGCATTGCAGGCAGATTCTTTACCGACTGAGCTATGAGGGAAGCCTGAAAACGGTCTTTTTAATTCTCTGTCACACCTTTACTCTGCTTTATTGTCTCCACAGTATTTTTTTGCTGACATATTATCCATTGCTATAGGGGTGTGCCCATCTAGGAATTAAGTGTCCTGAGGGCATGGCCTTTGTCTTAACTTTCAGCCTCTAGCAGGCAATCAGTAAATCTTTGTAGACTGAGTAAATAAACTTAAGGTGATGGTATTAAAATGCATTCATGAACATCCACAGTATTTGATTAAACAATGCACATTCCCAGAACCAGAGTTAAAATCTAAGGGCAGGACTCAAGAATCTGCACTTCTAACATGTTATCTAAGAGATGCTTAAAAACAATAAAATTTTAGAGAAGTATAAATTTAAGGGACAAGTGGGAGAGCTCAAGGAGAGGAAGAAAAGTCAGACTGAGGAGGAAAATCAGGATAGCAGGAAACAAGCAAATAAATGCTACATAAAGTCAGGTAGAAAGTGAAGAGGAACTAAAAAGCCTCTTGATGAAAGTGAAAGAGGAGAGTGAAAAAGTTGGCTTAAAACTCAACATTCAGAAAATGAAGATCATGGCATCTGGTCCTATCACTTTATGGGAAATAGATGGGGAAACAGTGTCAGACTTTTTTTTTTTTTGGCTCCAAAATCACTGTAGATGATGACTGCAGCCATGAAATTAAAAGACGCTTACTGCTTGGAAGAAAAGTTATGTCCAACCTAGATAGCATATTCAAAAGCAGAGACATTACTTTGCCAACAAAGGTCCATCTAGTCAAGGCTATGGTTTTTCCTGTGGTCATGTATGGATGTGAGAGTTGGACTGTGAAGAAGGCTGAGCACCGAAGAATTGATGCTTTTGAACTGTGGTGTTGGAGAAGACTCTTGAGAGTCCCTTGGACTGCAAGGAAATCCAACCAGTCCATTCTGAAGGACATCAGCCCTGGGATTTCTTTGGAAGGAATGATGCTAAAGCTGAAACTCCAGTACCTTGGCCACCTCATGGGAAGAGTTGACTCATTGGAAAAGACCCTGATGCTGGGAGGGATTGGGGGCAGGAGGAGAAGGGGATGACAGAGGATGAGATGGCTGGATGGCATCACTGACTCAATGGACTCGAGTCTGAGTGAACTCCGGGAGTTGGTGATGGACAGGGAGGCCTGGCGTGCTGTGATTCATGGGGTCGCAAAGAGTCGGACACGACTGAGCAACTGAAATGAACTGAACTGAAAGTCAGGTATGGTAAAGAAGTAGACATGACAACTTCTGCTTTTCTGAAAGAAGCCGCAGGGATGGTTCATTGTGGTTTTAAAAATGGGTGGAGGACTTGATCCTAGGTTTTGGGAGGGCAAGCTTGACTGAGGGGCGGAAGGAGAAGGAGGTGATCAACAGGGAAAGGCAGGTCCTAGAGAAATCGGCAGGGAAGCGGGAGTGGCTGAGAGTTGGAGCCTAGGGGAAGATCTAAGAGCTAAGTCCAGCCAGACGGAGGAGAATGGGAAGCTTGGCTTCATTCCCAAAAGGGACAAGAAAAGAGACTGCTTAATTTGGCCCTTAAAAAAAAAAAATTTCTTTTTTCAGAAATATATAGTAGAAGGCAAAGAAGAGAGAAGATTTTAGCTTTACATAGTAAAGCAGGTGAGGCTCTCTTTGGCTTTGAACAGCAAAACCAACTGACACTGGCTAGATTAAAGTACTAGTCAGGGGACTTCCCTGGTGGTCCAGTGGTTAAGAATCCACCTTCCAATGCAGAGGACATGGGTTTGATCCCTGGTTGGGGAACTAAGATACCACATGCCTCTGGACACCTAAGCTCTGTGAGCCACAACTAGAGAGAAAGTCTGAGTGCTGCAATGAAGACCCGGTGAAGCCAAAAATAATAATAATAATTTTAAAAGCCTACTTCTAAAGTAAATGAATAAATAATACCGTACTTCTAAAACTAGAACAGAAGTACTAGTCAGAGTGACACTACACTGTCTGTCTTTTCTCTCACAGGGGGAGCTGAGGTCAGCACATCAATGAAAAAGTGACCAACTATCGTTTCTAAATAATATAAATCAGGGAGCCTGATCAGGCAACAGGGGGAAAAGAAAACAAAAATGCTTACCTACGTCCTGCTGGGACCAGTCACCTGGTTTTAGTTCACAGAGTTGAGTTGTAGAAAGGTACCACTGAAATCCTGCATCTAAAGGAATGTCAGTGAACCTGGTAAATTTACCAATGGCAATCCATTCATCCTCAATAAGGCCGGAGAGGCGTGGAAGGATGTAAAATATCGTCTGAAAGGAGAATTGTAAAGTCTAAAATTTTTGCCCTTTAAAAATAATAAAGAAATACATGATAAAATGTTTAAAGCACAACTTATTATTACTGATGTATTTTTCCAAACTATCATGTCTGATCAGATTACATACTTTCATTTGCATCTTATAGCAACTGTCTTATCTAAATTCATTATCTTCTCTAAGAAATTAAGGGGTTGATTTGGAAATCCTTGAGAGCAGGCAGATTTTCCGCTCCAGCATTTCTTACTGTACATATTACATACTATGCTGTGAACACAAGCAAAAAGTGTTTGGGAACTGATCAGCATTAGTGTTGGACGGTATTTGGATAAATACTGTTTATCGACAAACAAATACCTCCATAAGCAAACAAATTCAAGGTCCTGTGATGCCAGATCTTTACCCTCACTGTCACTATACAGATCTGGAATCCAGACTTGCATCAGCTGTATCTTAGCTGTGTGATGTCAGATAAGCCATTAGCCTTTCTTGGCTTCAACTTCCTCATTGATAAAATGAGGGTAAAATCAGGTTAAAACAGCACATGGAAGTGATTTGTAAACAGCAGTTATTCATTCATTACATAACAATCCTCCTTCCCTTTTCTTACCTATGACAAGAAAAGTGAGATCCAGAAATCCTCAAAGGTGACAAGGCACGTAAGAAGCAGAAGCACAATAGGCAATTTAAAAATGAAATAACAAACTTATAACATTGTGCAAGTCTTCATAAAAGCTTTTAGAATGAATATGGTTTTGTTAGCAATATTCATGCAAACTTTAACTGGCTTGGATGCATATTAAGTAGCTACTAAGTATAGTTCCAAATGTATAAAGAGACAGACTTCTCGTGAGCCATTATTTTATTTACACATACACAGTTATGGTTCATATAATTAATGGACAATAAAATATATTAAATATATGAGGGTGAGGCAGTCAAAGTCAGGATGAAGGAAGAGGGGAAGCAAGGGACTTACTCCTGCTGGAGAAGTGAATAGAAAAGGCTGACTTAGCACTACAGAGTTATTAAGAGTCCTTCAGAAAGATGCCAAACAAAGCATTCTGGGCGCTAAAGGACACAGAACAGAGCATGTTAAAATATTTGCAAACTCCTAAATAATTTTTGCAATGAAGCAACAGAAACCACAGAATAATGTTCTATGATGAATATCTCACAATAAACAAATCTCTATATTTCTTTTTAAAAAGGCCAGCTTATTAGTAATCCACACACAAAAATAACCCAACAGCAACAACAAAAACTCTTATGCACAGTAGCTTAAGTTACTGATACTTCCAAGTTCCTTAGAGGAAAGGTCCCAGGTCGTGTGTGTATGTGTGTGTGTGTGTATTTAAATTTAGGTCACAGAGTTAAAAATCAAAGGTAAAACATGATAATTACAGTTGAAAAAGGAAGAAAGTCGTAATCATTTACATAAATTGTAATAATCTCTATACTGTTAATTAATTCACATGCTAACTGTAATTAAACATGTTTATGGTTCTTAAAGTTACATAAGCACATTATCTATTATATCAGTGAGGTGATGGATCATTTGCTATACAATTTCAATCACCCAGAACCTAAAATATGCACTCCAAAGAGTAGCTCTTTCTGATCTTTCATAACAATGGGCTTCATACAACAAATCTCACCTGCACAAATGTTTTCACTCATTTCCTTTTAATGTCAGAACAGATTTCTGTTCAGAGTGAAATACTCCCCCTTCCAGGGTTTACAAGCCAGACACTGCCTGAGAAACAGAAAGTGAAGATGACTAGCCAATTTTCACTGCTGAAGCGCCAAGCGCAAGCAGGCCGCCTGCACGCAGCGACAGAGTAACACTGAGAACTTTACAACGTGAAGGCGGTGTTGCAGGGAAAGTTAGCCTCATTATATAAGGATGCATCAGGGCTACAGACACGGAAGAAAATTCACACGTGCTCTTCTCTGCTCACCTCCAGACAGTAATCCTTCAGCGGGTGGAACGCAGTGAAAAAGAAATGTTCCTGGATGCGTTGCCAGTTCTTCTTTGCGCTCCTAAGGGTCAAAAACATGTCTGAGGAACGGAACTAGTGAATCACCTCCGGTCAGAGTGAATACCTGTTAGGTCTTTTAAGCAGGCACTGTGGAATTTAGAATGTGTAGGAAATCTGTGAATTTTGCCCCAAGGTTTATACACCTCTGTCTTCAAGATTAAGGCCTTTTAACAGCTGATCCTAAATGCGATATTTTGAAATAAAAACTGAAAAATAGACAAAGAAATTAAATACCTCTCTCCCAGTCCTACAACAACGATTCAACAAGAATGAAAACCAGGTCTCTGCTTCCTCAAAGAGATGGTGGTCAGTGGATTGGAAAATCGCATTACAGCTACCACAGGTACACCTCACATGCCAGGGGAAAAAGAATCCTAAAAGGGAACTGTGTAAGAAATCTAGGCTGGGAGTCTTACATCTCCCTCTGGCCATAGAGGCTTTAAAATTTTTTCTTCCAGGAGAGAAAATCATTACATAGGTCACTTTTTCTACTCTGAAGATTCATGACATGCAGCCAAACAGTAGCAGTGTTCATAAGTCAAACAAAAGTAATGCAAGGGTTTAAATTCTTAACTTTAACAAGCACATACACAACACAACAAAAACCCAAAAATTTGACAAGGCTGAAAAGGCAAAAGAGGTAGGAAAAAAAATTATAAAACATGGCCACCAGAAGGTTTTGGGTTAAATTCATGATCAACAAACCCCAACCTAAGCAGGAATTTCAAGACGCCTTGTCCACTCCCACCAATGTCCCTTCTTCACCTCTGAGTTCCAGTCCCTCCTGTCACTGACGACCAGGCCTCAATATCAGTGGGGTAACAAACAGGAGACCTGAGATGAGAGATCAGCCCCCTCCTTACACGGCTGCTGGCGTTGCCCCTTGGCTTTCCAAAGCCTCTTCAAGGGACAGCACCCCAGTGCGTGTCCAAGCTCCCATCCCCTGGGTTCTGCTCTGCACTGTGCACCCCTCCCAACTCCATCCACCACAGCAGTGTTTTATCTGTTTGATATCAAGCATCTGAGTAGGATTTTGTTTGGGGAACCAAGAAGTTCTCTTAGAAAAGAAAAAGGAAAAGCTCCCAGCTTTAGTGGGGACACTGGAGGGGTGACAAGCACATGGCTTTAAAGTCAGATCGTGCTGCTTCTCGGGGGTCCTTTGACAGCAGAGGATGCTAACATTCAGCTGCACTGAAGAGAAACATCTCAAGATAAAGACCAAGAGTTAAAAAAGGCAAAAAAAAAAAGTCGATGATGGAGCTGATAGCACTTAGAACTGTAATTAAACTGCACATCAGTGAGCAGCTTAAATGCTCCCTGACCCAGGCTCTGCACACCGCAGCCTGTGGTGTGCTCAAGAGAAGCTGCCGCGGCCGGGCACCCCCAACTTCTTGGCTGGGCACCCCCAATGCCTCTCCACATGCTTTGCCGGACCAGGCACCCCCGACTCCTTGGCTGGGCTCCCCTGACGCCTCTCCCCATGCTCTGCTGAACCAGGCACCCCCGACTCCTTGGCCGGGCTCCCCTGACGCCTCTCCCCATGCTCTGCTGGACCAGGCACCCCCGACTCCTTGGCTGAGCACCCCCGACACCTCTCCCCATGCTCTGCTGAACCAGGCACCCCCAACTCCTTGGCCGGGCTCCCCTGACGCCTCTCCCCATGCTCTGCTGGACCAGGAACCCCTGACTCCTTGGCAAGGCACCCCTGACACCTCTCCACACGCTCTGCTGGACCAGGGGAAAGGACAAGACCTACTTACCCTGCTCCGTGCATGTTTTCCACTTGACTCAGACTGGATTCAATAACAGAAGTTAAAGCCTCAAGTTCTTCAATGCGTAACCCCTTACACATGCTCCAGATTTTCTTAAGAGCGACTAACGCATACAGTCGAATGCTGAAATTGTGGTTGAAGCACCACTGCAGCACGATGATAAGGGCTTGCTTCAGAATTAGTTTCTGAAAAGAAAGAATCATTCTTCATGTGTAAACCAGGACCATTTGATCCTCTACGGTAGGACCAAAACCAAGGCTACAGATAATGAAACCGCTACAAAGTAATTCTCTCTCACTGGTTGTGCAGCATCATTCTCAGACGGGTTAGAGATACACTGGCATGGCCCTTCCCTCAAGAAGCAAAGTGTCCTCCCAGCTCCTCAGTTCTTATTTCTGATGCTGCCACACATTTCCCCCACCTCCAGTACCGAGGTCAACCTGAACAAAGCACTTTCAGGCTAACTATAATATAACCTGTATTTAAACAGTCTCCATCACTTATTACCTTACCATGGGCTGAAAAAGTTAGATATATTCTTCAAGAGCTCTACTTCAGGTGAACTTGAAACTACTTCTAAGGCAAGCTATCCCATCAAAGTGCTGTTTTCCCTAATGGTGACTTTGGACCCACATAACATTGACTGGTGGCAGGAAAATTAAGAAGTGGGGAGAAGAATAGTTAAGATAACTTAAACTTCGCTATAGTCTTTTTTAGTGAATTCACAGATTTTTCCATCTTCACAGCCTAGAGATTTTACACAATAATAGTCCCTAATCTGTAAAACCACACAGTTCAACAGATACTGAATGGCAAAGGAAGTGATGTGAAGTAATGTGGAAGCCAGATGGAGTCAAACATTTGATAAAGTATCAGGAGCTACCTTAATGTTCCTACTAAATGGCTCAACGGAAAACGCTCCTGGCTGCACCAGGCTAACAGCCCGGCAACAGTGCGGATTTTTGTCTATCTTATTTCCCTCAACAGACTGTAAGCAAATCTCTCCCCTGCACATATTTAAAGCAGAAAGATAACACGTGATAGTATCTGATGCTAGAGATCCTTACTCTTACCAGAAGGTGTTAGCACAAATTTTCACATGACTGCCATCTGGCTGCCAAACACTGTAACACACCATTGATTTTAAGATATTATGGTTTTTCAGGTTAAAATGTGTTGGGGAGACAGGTCTGGCTTAGGATTGATGAAAAAAGGTTAACCACAAATTTGACTGTTACTGTGTTTAAAGACAACACTTTGAAAAAGTCTAGGAAACCTACTCCCAGAATATTTTTATTTCAGACAGTTGACTGTTGAACAACAGGGGGTCTGAACTGTGCAGATCCACTTACACGTGGATTTTTTCACTAAATGCTTCCTACAGCGCCACCTGATCAGCAGTTGGTTGAATCTGCAGATACAGGTGAGTAGCCTTGTATTAATGGTGACTGTAAAGCTCTATCTTGATTTGCCACTGGGCAGAGGGTCAGTGCCCCTAATTCCTGTGTAGACAGAGGGTCAACTGTATTTTCTCCCAGAGTTTACAACATTGCAGTGCATTCTCTGCAGATTCAATAATACAGAATCTTGCTCTAAATCTTAGTTAGTTAGTTCAGTTGCTCAGTTATGTCCAACTCTTTGGGACCCCATGGACTGCAGCACGCCAGGCTTCACTGTTCATCACCAACTCCCGGAGCTTACTTAAACTCACGTCCATCAAGTCAGTGATACCATCCAACCATCTCAGCCTCTGTCGTCCCCTTCTCCTCCCACCTCTAATCTTTCAAGCATCAGGGTCTTTTCCAATGACTCAGTTCTTTGCATCAGGTGGCCAAAGTATTGGAGTTTCAGCTTTAGCATCAGTTGTTCAATGAATATTCAGGACTGATTTCCTTTAGGATGGACTGGTTAGATCTCCTTGCAGTCCAAGGGACTCTCAAGAGTCTTCTCCAACACCGCAGTTCAAAAGCATTAATTCTTTGGTGCTCAGCTTTCTTTATAGTCTAGCTCTCACATCCATACATGACCACTGGAAAAACCATAGCTTTGACTAAGACAGACCTTTGTTAGCAAAGTAATGTCTCTGCTTTTTAACGTGCGGTCTAGGTTGGTCATAGCTTTCCTTCCAAGGAGCAAGAGTCTTTTAATTTCATGGCAGCAGTCACCATCTGTAGTGATTTTGGAGCCCAAAAAATAAAGTCTTTCACTGTTTGCACTGTTTCCCCATCTATTTGCCAGGAAGTGACGGGATCAGATGCCATGATCTTAGTTTTCTGAAAGTTGAGTTTTAAGCCAACTTTAAATCTTACTGGCAGGCTTCCCTGAATTCTTCACAGTTGCCACAGTGATGAACCAGAATTAGTTAGGATCTCTACTTATCTAGGGAAGATGCTCTAAACCTGAGAAAGATGGAAGAGCTGGCCTTCACACTTTGAATAATGACAGCATTTCATATAAACGTTCAAGAACACAATGGCTTGTAAATACTCTGACCATAAGTTTCTTTGTACAAGCATGTGTTAAGTAACTCCACTGGCTAAATAACAGTTACATATAATGAGGGAAGTCTTATTTAAATAATTTACACAAATGTTTATATGAAATTAAGAATCCTATCATTACAAGCTGCCCATTAATATGTGCTGAGGTAGATCTCAGTGTGTGTGTGCATGTGGGCAACACCTTAGTACGCCTCTGTGTCAAAGTGCATCTGTCATTAGCAGGAGGGTGGAAGCAGAGAAGCTGCAAAACACACAAGGAATACCCCACATGAAAAAAGTTCATACAGATATATAAATTCTATTTTGATGGTCAAGCCTGAGCTCTTCTTATAAACAATTTATACTCACCTTTTCCAGGATATTTTCAGTAATGATGTCCAAATGTGACAAAACTGATAAAAATGTACAAATGCTTGTTTTAAGGTTTTCTTCACCCTGAAAATATATCAGATACACCAAACCGTCATTCACAGCTGCAGTGAACCCATGTCCCTCAAGGCACCAGGCTGGATGCCATGGGGTTGGTGATGAGAGACCAGCTCCTGTCTGATGCAGCCACGGCTTAGAGGGGAAATAGATGAGCACAAGCAAATAAAGGACAGGAATGACCTAGAGCCAAATGCCCACAGCACAACCCTCAGCAGACACAAGGGCACTAGACACTCAGCCAAGGGTTGAGCAAGGGTGGAGGTGAGGGTGAGCTCACTGCAGAGTCGGAAGGGCGGGGTGTGGCATGGGAAGCAGGAAGGAAAGGGAACAAGTGCAAATGAAGACAAACAAAGACACAGGCAAACAGGAGGCAAAGGCCCCCAAGTGGAGGTGGAGCAGCAAAGGTTAAACTCGGGACTGTGCAGGCGCTTTAAAAAGTCACGAGGAAAAACTGCTTGTAAAAGTGTTAAACCAGAATTTGGAAACCTTCTCGGTAAGTGATTTGGAATTACACATTATTTTAGCAATAAAAAACTGACGAACACCAGGTAGACTGGAGCCTATAGACACTACAGTTCAGAAACTGCTCCAAGAGGAACATTTGATGATTAATCCCTTTATGTAATGAGTAGTTACTGCATGGGTCTTTCATGAAGCAGTAACTGTTGCAGAAAGAGGGGAAAACAAAAATAGGTAAGATTCTTGCCTTCATGGAGATTACAGTCTCATGGGGAAGAAAGGTAAAATCCAAACAATAAATTAAAATTCCCATTATAACAAGAACTATTTCTCTGCTACAAAAACCCATACTAAGGAGATCCAAAGTACTCAGGGAGATAGCTTCCTTTAAAAAAAGACAAAAAGCACATGTGAACTTCAATCTGGAAAACTTTCCTATGCAGGCAAACATGATAAAGAAGACCATTTCAGGCTGGAGCACGGTACAAACAGCCCGGTGATGAGGCGGAAAGGTACTCAGGTGATGAGGGGTACTCAGCCACCTAGGGGTCCCCAGTGAAACAAGCTTCCCCACACTCATGCCCTAACCCAGACCCTCCCCAGCCTGGGGGCTTGGTCATGCATCTGCTCTGGGCTGATGAGCCATCAGAAAGCAGGATGTGATCAGAGGCCAGGGGAGCGTGAGAACACGGAGACGCATCCTCCTGAAATGCTCATTCTTGGAACCTCGTGCACCAGAGAGAGGTCTGGCCTCCCAGCTGGAGACATGTTGAGATGGCGGTGCCTGGCACCTTGGCTGGCCCCACGACTGCAGCTGAAGTGAAAACACATCGGGGAAGAAGCCGTTTGCAGTCCCCAGCCCAGCAGACACCACATGCAGAATCACCCAGCCTGGCATAACCAGGAAAAGCAGTAGATAGGTGGTTACAGGAGAGGAATCTGGAGACATGTTGAGATGGCGGTGCCTGGCACCTTGGCTGGCCCCACGACTGCGGCTGAAGTGAAAACACATCGGGGAAGAAGCCGTTTGCAGTCCCCAGCCCAGCAGACACCACATGCAGAATCACCCAGCCTGGCATAACCAGGAAAAGCAGTAGGTAGGTGGTTACAGGAGAGGAATGAGCAGCTCAGCATCATTACCAACAGGGGATGAGAAACCATTTGGCTAAGGAGAGACTGTGTATAGAAGGGAGACTCATTGTTCTTATCTCTAAGATCAAACAAAGACACTGCTCAGTAAATAAAAATACAGAAGGCACCTATTTCCCACGTTTTTTAATAACAGAAGCCTTTTCCATCTTTGTTTTGTTGGAATAGAAAAGCTCTCAAATAAAAATTATGCTAACCATTTGGCTAAGGAGAGACTGTGTATAGAAGGGAGACTCACTGTTCTTATCTCTAAGATCAAACAAAGACACTGCTCAGTAAATAAAAATACAGAAGGCACCTATTTCCCACATTTTTTAATAACAGAAGCCTTTTTCATCTTTGTTTTGTTGGAATAGTTCTACTCAAGATAAATGCCAGAGCTTTCTGTCTCCTAAAGTAATTCAAATCCTGCAAACACAATTTAGGACGTCAGTATATTAGGGGCAGGGCAACGGAAAAAATCTATAAAGTGAAACAATGTCCCAACATAGCCCAAATCTTTTCATTAAAAAAACATGAAAACAATTCCTCTACTTACATAAGAAAAGCAGTTCCAGAACTTCGGAAGAAATTGAGGGAATTTATGAAGAATCAGTATAATAATCCATTCTATAAAATATTTTATGGATGCCTGATTATTGATGAAGCCAGCCTGGAAAATCTTGTCAATAATTTTACTCAAGAAATTCTGAGAAAAATAAAGTTGACAAATTAAACTGTTATCATTATTAATTTTAAAATTTGAGCTATAATTAACATATAAAAAGGTGAAGGCTTACAGAATGTTGATGCAATGCATTTATTTACCACAATATGACCATCACCTCTGCAGCATTAGCTAATGCCTCTATCATGTCACATAAAATAATTTTTTTTTTTGTGATGGGAACAATTCAAATCTAGTGTCTTATCAACTTGGAAATGGCTATTAATATTCTTTTTGGCCATGCTGCGTGGGTTGCGGGATCTCAGTTCCCTGAACAGGGATTAAATCCAGGCCACAGCAGTGAAAATCTGAAGTCCTAACCACTGTGAATGGCTATTAATTTTAATTAAGAAACAGTCACTATTAAAAAAAAAAACAGCTTAAAGTTTTATTGTGGCATAAATATATGTTTAAATGTTATAATAAAATACTAATGGAAAAATATATTAAGTGGGACCATTTAAATCAGTTTCCAATTTACTTCCATGACACCTGTCTTAATATTCTATTAAAGCTGAATAACTTTAATTTTAAGAACTGAAATACATATTTTAAGCAGCTTACTTTCTCAGTTTTAAAGAAGCATGTAACAGCTTCCATATGAAAACATTATGCTTAAAGGTACAAATATAATTAACGTCATACCTGATCAAATTTGGGGAAAAGTACAAGCAGAATCTGCCATATTCGGTTTTTCACTCTGTGTTGTTGAGAGTTCACATAGTATCGAGTTCTCGATTTGGACACCAACTCATCCTGGGAGGGAGGGAGGGACGGAGGGAGGGAGGGAGGACTCAATGTTAAACTATCTACTGAATTTGTGAGTAATGAAAACAAAATCAATGACAACTTCAAGTTTAAAAGGTATAAACTGGGCTATTGCTAAGTCACTTCAGTCGTGTCCGACTCTGTATGAGTCGGCAGCCCACCAGGCTCCCCCGTCCCTGGGATTCTCCAGGCAAGAACACTGGAGTGGGTTGCCACTGCCTTCTCCAATGCATGAAAGCGAAAGGTGAAAGTGAAGTCGCTCAGTCATGTCTGACTTAGCGACCCCATGGACTGCAGCCCTCCAGGCTCCTCCATCCATGGGGTTTTCCAGGCAAGAGTACTGGAGTGGGGTGCCATTGCCTTCATAGGAGCCTATTATTTGAAAGGTAGAAGGATAAAAAAGACACTTTCTTATGACACTTTTTTTCTTATGACATTTTTTAAAGTTTCCTTTCAAAACAATGCATTTACCTGCCTTTTTTTTAAATCTTCTTTTAAAATTAGAAAAGGAACCATACGCCTGTGCTTAATACGAAAGTACTTGGAAATGTCCTTCTCTCTCCTCGTGCCCCGTTAGGGGAGGGGTGGGGTCACATGGGCGAGAGGAGACTGAGATGTTAGCCATCACTGAGAGTGAAAGTGTTAGTTGCTCAGTCATGTCCGACTCGGGACTGCAGCCCGCCAGGCTCTTCTGTCCATGGGATTCTCCAGCCCCTTGACTACGTAAGTCTGGAAAAATGGGACCTGCACTGTAACAGAAAGACACTAAGACAGGAGTAGGTGAATAGTGCAAGGGCGCCAGCGGACACAGGAGAGCTGCAGCGCCAAGCCCGTCTGCGTTATCAGAACTCTCTCCTGCTCTAACGGTCCGTTTCGTCTAAACGCAGTCAAATGCTACGTTTACTTTTGTTATGTCACTGCCAGTGCTTTAAGTAAGCTACGATACTTTAAGGTAAAATAAAGCATATTTACTTTATCCAATAGCTTGATTGCAAGATCTTCCATAAACAACTTATGAGACATATTTGAGCCATCTAATAAACACAGGAATTTGACAACACAAATTCTCACATAATGGTCTTCTCTTTTGGTACTAAAATATATAAAATGATAGATGATGTTAATACATCTTCAAAATTAAAAAAAAAAACATGTAAGATGTTAGTTTTGGAATATCAAAACCTTAAGTAGCTTCATATTTAATGACAATTTAGGATAAACATTTAGGATACATTTAAATTTAGGATAGACAGTGGAAGATAAAATACATCAACAGGAGCACCTGTACAAAAAGTCTGAAAGAACCCAAATTTACCCAGACTTCTGGTAAAACAATGCATACACTGATAGTGGGTCAATAATATCTTATCTGTGGACAAAAGAGATCACAGCTCATGACACGGCTCCTGGAGGACCACAGACACCTCCTGCCCAGAGGCCAGAATACACATCAGCATCATGCTCTTCTCACTGTGCACTGTGAATGCGTGTCTCTAAGTGAATGGCAAACTCAGGAAGCACTGTGTGTGCTGAGCAGCCCAGCATTTTCAGTATCCAATGTGGAAAGATAAATTCACTGAAATTGTTAGTAAGCATTTCCAAGTCCATTAAAACTGTTATAATGTGAACAAGTGTTATTTTAAATTAACTACGTCTGTCTAGTAGAAATCAAAATATTTTGGAACCATCAACTGAAAATTTTTACTTATTGTTACACTAAAGCAGCCAAGAAAACAAAAAATTAATTAAAACAATGAGCAATGACAAATGTATATATTTAATGCAGAGTGGCAGATGGTTTAAAACACAAGTATGACTCTCAGAATAATTAACACTTTTGGTAACTAGACACAATTATCATTTATTGTCCTAAGCTCTAAACTCATGACAATACTATTTATAAACACCTACACACACAAAGTTTTGAAAATTATGTGAGAAAATAAAAACTTTTAAAAACCTCAATGGTTTCCGCAGTTAGATCAATCATAGGTTTATCCCAGACATCAAAACTTTAGAGTCTATTTCAACTAATTTTGTTTTTGCGTGAGCATAGGCATTGTTGAATAGTGATTTTTAACCAAAAAAGAATAACTTGTGCTCTGATGATCAGTCCTCCACCCAGAAAAGAGGAATAGGGATTGTATGCTTCCCATAGTTATTTCCTTATTTATGCTGGACTTCTGCACTAATTTTTAAGTTTATCAAATCTCAGTAAACAGTGACAGATCTGAAGAAAATATATTAGCAAAGGAATATAATTTCTAACAATTGTGAAGGCTCATGCAATATCTTACACAGAATATCTCTCATGTGTTATATTTTGAATATTCCATTTGTATCAAGATGTGGAAGACCCACCACACTTACTTTTCAATAACAACATTTGCTGCGCACTCATGTCCAAGATTTTCTATGAACGTCTGTACATCCTGAATAAGTCTTTCCATAAAAAACATGCAACAGAGAACAAGTTTTAGAGGAAAACAATTAAAGTCCCAAATAAAAAGTTAAGTAATATTTTTCTAATTGAAAGTCTTAATATAAAGGCACTGCTGCTGCTGCTGCTAAGTCGCTTCAGTCGTGTCCGACTCTGTGCGACCCCATAGACGGCAGCTCACCAGGCTCCCCCGTCCCTGGGATTCTCCAGGCAAGAACACTGGAGTGGGTTGCCATTTCCTTCTCCAATGGATGAAAGTGAAGCGTGAAAGTGAAGTTGCTCAGTCGTATCTGACTCTTAGCGACCCCATGGACTGCAGCCCACCAGGCTCCTCCGTCCATGGGATTTTCCAGGCAAGAGTACTGGAGTGGGGTGCCATTGCCTTCTCCGCTAATATAAAGGCACAATTCTACCCAAATAGATACTTAATATAAAAAATTATGAGAGGCTGCTATAATGGCATCTTTTACCTTTGATCGCGCCGAAACACGGTTCCAAATATACATGCCTCAAGGACAAGTTCACTGTAATTTTTAGCAATTGATAAAGACACATTTGAAGCAGAAACTACCCAAGATTGGCAGCAATAACTTATCAGGATATTGAAGACTCCAGTTTTTACAGCAGACATTTCAATTATCCTATACATAATCTGGAATGAAATACAACAGTTACTTTATCATTTGATCAATCAAGTTTTTTCTTTTTAATCTGTGTTGCCAAAACTTGTTACTCGAATGGCTTCAAATGATAGTTTCAACATAACCATAAATAGTCTAGAAAATTAAAAGCTCTTTTATCGTTTGTAAGATGAAAACCAATCACAGAATGTTAATTTTTCATTTCTTAATACCAAAAATAAACGTTATTGATACTGATTTCACCCAGAACTTTCCTAGAGGAACAACCGTCCAAAGTGAATACAATGAAAGGCAGAGAAAACACCTCACCTTTGACGTGTTCAGTTTTCTTTATACTTGCCAGAGGCTTCCCTTTCCCCAAAGCAAAAGAAGCCACCATTTCTAAGTATGTACTGTGCGGCAGGAAAGGACAAAGGCAGCGCAGTGATGGCAGGGCAACATACAGACTTATTTTCCATCGGCCCCTTCGGATGGGGAGTGCATGTGCGTCCCAGGCATGATGCAGTCCCATTGCCTTATGTCCCCCCCTGTGCACCAGTGATTGTAAACACAAATGGCTCCAGAAACCAGAAAGACCTTTCAATAAGGTTATATTCAAAGAAATATTTCTTTGTACGAGAAAAGCAATGGCACAGATGCACTGACAAATGGCACCTGAATTTGTCCTCAGGGTCCAGAAGAAATCAAGCCGCGGTTGGAGTGAAGCAGCAGAAAGGGTGTGCCCACCTGAGTCGAGTACTAGGCAACACCCAGCCGCTGCTCTCATGTAGAAATGACCAGAGCTGGCCAGTCATGCAATTTTCCAAGAGAAGAAGAAATAGAGACTTTTGTGCAAATTTCCCAATTCTTAAAAGCTGGCAACTATTAAAAATCTTTAATTTGATTAGATGAACCAAATTTGGAAGGCAGATATGGTTCATGGGCTACCATTTTGCACCTACTCCTTTATATCTAACAGATTTTCTTGTTCTTACTTATGACACTAAAAGAGGTTCAAAATATTTACTGACTGAATGAAAAAGTAACAGCAAACTAATATGGAGTTACAAATATACCTCTCCTCTTCCTCATGTGCTACAAGCTACACAAATGAAAATGAAAACAAAAAGTTCCCTCTTTTCTCTAAAGTAATTAGATTCATAAAAACTGAAAGCAGAATGGTGGCTTGCCAGGGGCGTGGGGGGAGGGATGGAAGCGGGGGATGTTTAACGGGGACAGAGATTCAGTTCCACAAGATGAAAAAGTTCTCAGGATCGTCATAGCTACGTAAATAAAGTTAACACAACTGAAAAACAGTACACCTAAAAATGGTTAAGATGCTAAATCTTATGGGGATTTTCATCTCAATTTTTAAAAAGTTACCTCTTTTATTTTGAAATATGCCTGGCCCTTGATTTTCGCAGCGATGGTAAGAACTTTGGGATCAAAAACAAACTGAACAAAAGCTTTAAAATTAGACCAGAATATCAGCTGAGTGTTGCTTAAAGAGGCTATGATTTTCCATGCCATGTCAAAAGATTCTATGCAGAGTGATTCAGAGGTGGTCAGAAGCTGGTAGGGGAAAATCAAAAGAAAGAAACACAAGATTATCACAATTTCAGAAACCGATGTCTGTTCCTATGGTTATTCTTCAATTTATGTCTCACTGTATCTTACCTTGGGAACCAAAATTTTCATACAATGGAACACAGGTAAGACTTGCTCAGAAGGAAGAACTGTGAGGGCTTCTAGGGCAGACTGCAAAGTGCGTACTGCCACTGGAACAGCAGGCAGAGTGGGTTCCAGAATTTCACCCTCTGAGGCGGGTATAAGGGTGTGACATCTTCTCAACAAGAAAGAGAGGCAGACCCATTGATCATGAATATATTGTGCAACTATTTTCCCCCATCCTTGGGAAGACGATGACTCTTCAAAAAAACTGAGACAAAAAAGTTAAGTCACAAACCCCGTCCTTCCTTAGGTCTGTCTCAACTTCTTTTGCATGTAGTAGTACACTATCCTTACAAGAGGAGAAATTAAACAGTCATTATTAAATTATTCTGTCCACCAAAAAAACAAGGAAACCGCAGAAAACTCAATTTCCTAACTACTCTGAAAGCAGGTGTTTTCACTCACTTTAAATGACTCACTAAAAACTAAATGCAGAAAAGTTACTGGGTTTCCAGTAAGAGAGATAAATAATGTGATAATATATTATCATCTGAATGAAGCCTGTTCTCAAAGCTTAAATAATTCTTTAAGTAAGGGTGAGCGACCACTAATTACCTCATTGACTGAGACAAAAGTGGATTTTTAAACATATAGCAAAAAGAAGCCTTTCATGTACATGCTGCTCTCCAAGTGGGGAACGCACCTGCTCTCCTCCTCCGTGCGGGGCTTCTGCAGAGTCTGATTGAGCTGGAGTGATGAGATGAGCGTTTCTGGGGGACCCGCATCCAGCGAGTCCAGCTGTAGCTCTGGCTTCTGGCTGAGGACCTCACACACCATGGCCAAGGCGGCCATGCTAACGGCTCTCTGAATCTGTCTACCCAGCGTGGGCTCCTGGGGAGGAAACAGGACAACCTTTTGTAACCAGTAAGGACGTGAATTCCAGTCTGCCGGAATCTCATGCCCACCTTTTCTGCTTGGTGCCTGCTGCTGAATATCAGAGGAAAGAAAAGGAAATCCAACATACGTCACTTGGTTGTACCATTTCTGTACAAACTGGTGGTGAACAAACAAAGTGGTAATAAAAATTCAGCAGTGTGTGAACCGAGAACTTCCAGATATCCAAGCTGGATTTAGAAAAGCCAGAGAAATCAAGAGATCAAATGACCAACATCTGCTGGCTTATAGAAAAAACAAGGGAATTCCAGAAAAACATCTACTTCTGCTTCAGTGACTATGCTAAAGCCTTTGACTGTGTGGATCACAACAAACTCAAAAATTCTTCAAGAGATGGGAATACCAGACCACCTTTCCTGTCTCCCAAGAAACCTGTATGCAGGACAAGAAGTAACAATTAGAACCAGACATGGAACAACAGACTGGGTCAAAATTTGAAAAGGAGTACCTCAAGGCTGTATACTGTCATCCTGTTTATTTAACTTATAATGCAGAGTACATCATTCAAAATGCCAGGCTGGATGATTCACAAGCTGGAATCAAGATTGCAGGGAGAAATATCAACGACCTCAGATATGCAGATGATATCACTTTAATGGCAGAAAGTGAAGAGAAACTAAAGAGCTTCTAGAAAAAGGTGAAAGAGGAGGGTAAAAAAGTTGGCTTAAAACCCTACATTCAAAAAATGAAAATCATGACATCCAGTGCCGTCAGTTCATGGCAAATAGATGGGAAAAAAGTGGAAACAATGACAGATTTTATTTTCTTGGCTCCAAAATCATTGCAGTCAGTGACTGCAGCCCACAAAATGAAGACACTTGCTCTTTGGAAGGAAAGCTATGACAAACCTAGACAGCACATTAAAAAGCAGAGACACCACTTTGCTGACAAAGGTCCACACAGTCAAAGCTATGATTTTTCCAGTAGTCATCTACATTTGTGAGGGTTGGATCATAAAGAAGGCTAGGCGCCAAAGAACTGATGTTTTTGAACTGTAGTGCTGGAGAAGACTCTTGAGAGACAGCAAGATCAAACTCTTGGACAGCAAGATCAAACCAGTCTAAAGGAAATCAACCCTGAATATTCACTGAAAGGACCGATGCTGAAGCTGAAGCTCTAATACTTTGGCCCCCTGATGCGAAGAGCCGACTCACTGGAAAAGACCCTGATGCTGAGAAAGATTGAAGGCAAGAGGAGAAGGGGACGACAGAGGATGAGATGGTTGGATGGCATCACTGACTCAATGGACATGAGTTTGAGCAAAGTCAGGAAGATAGTGAAGGACAGGAAAGCCTGGTGTGCTGCAGTTCATGGCGTCACAAAGAGTCAGACACAACTTAGTGACCGAACAACAACAACAACAATTCAGTAATTCACACTAAAAGACAATTTGGATACAACTTTCCTATGAGTGAGTCTTATTTCAACTGTTTGGCTGAACTAGAATTAAAAACAAAAGGTGGGGGGACTTCCCCAGCTGTACAGCAGTTAAGATTCTGCGCTCCACTGTAGGGGGTACAGGGAACTAAGAATCTGCATGCCACCTGGTGCCGCCAAAAAAAAAAAGAGAGAGAGACATTTATTCATTTAAAAAGGAAAAAACAAGGTTCCTTGCACATCATACGCAATTCCTTCAGTCAGCTGTATTCTGCTTTAGGCAAGGTGACGCAGCACAGCAGTTATTGATAAGAGCTGGATTCATGAACCGCACAGCCTAGGTCTGAACCCTCACTGTGCATTGACCCCCAGCTGACTGTGGACACACACCTCACCTTGGTTCACTCTGCTGTACAATGGCGACAGTAACAGAATCTACTTCACAGAATTATTGTGAAAATTAAATAAACTGGTTATTTCACATCAAGCACTTGGAACTCTACATGTAGGAACACAAAGGAAGGAGACCAAGATAGCCTGGCTTTGTACATACAGAGAGAAAATCAATCTCTAACCAGAAGTGCAGGCAAGAACCTGGACAGGTTCTGTGAGAGATCAAAGCTGTTCTCCCCAGTACTGTCCACCACTAACACCTCTACAGAAAGGAACCTTCTAGTACTTATTCCATCCCACACCTGCCACTGCCACCCCCAAAGTAAACTGAGTATCTCTACAGACCAATTTTACTCAGCAACACCACCAATACAGGAAATAAAATTCAGGGTTACTTTTGAGTTGCATAATATGGTCCCTATTAACCTTCATGTAATTCAGTGAATCACTAAAGAAAGCAAGCCAATTTTTAAAAAATCACTGAAGTCTGGTTCACAGTTCTGAACCACATTCAGAACTCACAATGTCCCTTCAGTACACTAATATGCAGTGGATAGGATACTGAAGGATTAATCAGTCCTCCTCATAATTTTCTTCTAGGACACTTCTTGAAAACTACTTCAAAAATTAGATTATTAAAGGAATTAAGGAGCTCTTTTAATCAGCAGCCCAGACTGGACTATGATTCAGCTCAACTTTAAAACCCCCTTACCATGTGTTAATTGCAAAGAGCTAACATTTATTGATGACTTTCCATGTGCCAGGTACTATTCTAAAGGTTTACCATTAATGAGCTAGCTTTAATTTTCACATCAACCCTATAACCCTCATCTTGCAGATGCAGTACATGAAGCACAGAGAGCTTAAGTAAGTTCCCCAAGGTCACACAGCTAGTAAGGATAAAGCCAGGATTCATAACCAGGAAGTCTAATTCTAAAGCCTGTGCTCATAACCACTACATCTTATTACATCATGTTAAGAAATGCCTCTAGGTACTAAAATCTAATGGAGAAGACATACACACATAAATTATTCCAAAAACAAGTAAAATGGAAATAAGTACAAAAATGAAGGCATAAAAAGCAATAGGTAAATGAAGGAAAGACTGAGATACCAATCCAAGGCCTTTAAAAGAAAATGTAATTTGAGCTGGGACATTAAGGATGGACCAGCTACTGGCAAGTGTATGTTGAAGGGACGGCATTCTCAGTGAAAGGACCAAACACAGGGGAGGCCTAGATGAGGCAGGATGCGGCGTGTGCTTGTGATCTGGGAAGCTCCGTGTGGTAGCCTAGCAGGAATGCAGCACAGGTGTCCTGTGGGAAGAAAGGGGATAGGCTATGCACGACTAGGCTAGAAAATGAGATAGAAGGCTAGGTATGGAGGCTTCGACACCACACTGCTGAATCTGGACACCTTAAAGTGTCCCTGACGGGTCCCTGGGTAAAAGACCTAGTGAAAATCCACTGTCTGTATCTAAATGATTTTAAGACTGACTAAAGTCACTTCACGGCAAATAGATGGGGAAACAATAGAAACAGTGGCTGACTATTTTTCTGGGCTCCAAAATCACTGCAGATGGTGACTGCAGCCATGAAATTAAAAGACACTTACTCCTTGGAAGGAAAGTTATGGCCAACCTAGACAGCATATTAAAAAGCAGAAACACACCTTGTCAGCAAATGTCTGTCTAGTCAAGGCTATGGTTTTTCCAGTAGTCGCACATGGATGTGAGAGTTGGACTATAAAGAAAGCTGAGTGTCAAAGAATTGATGCTTTTGAACTGTGGTGTTGGAGGAGATCCAACCAGTCCATCCTAAAGGAGATCAGTCCTGGGTGTTCATTAGAAGGACTGATGTTGAGGCTGAAACTCCAATATTTTGGCCACCTGATGCGACGAGCTGACTCATTGGAAAAGACCCTGAGCTGGGAAAGACTGAGGGCAGGAGGAGAAGGGGACGACAGAGGATGAGATGGTTGGATGGCATCACCGACTCAATAGACATGGGTTTGGGTGGACTCTGGGAGTTGGTAATGGACAGGGAGGCCTGGTGTGCTGCGGTTCACGGGGTTGCAAAGAGTCAGACACAACTGAGCGACTGAACTGAACACCATATCTTTGCTATACACCTATTATGGCAGGAGTTGTTCTATTACTATAATATAATATTATATATTATGACAGGAGTCTCAATCTTCATCAAATATTATGAATCAAGGGTATTATTTTCAAAATTAAATTTTGGCAGATGCTTTTTGTGTATCAAAATATTGTCTAATAGCCAAGTATGTATTCCATGCATGCCTTATTCAACATAACTATAAGCCCTGAAGCAAAGAGGATTACCTGTCCATGGTCCATCTCCTGAAGACGCCGAATGGATGCATTTTTCAAAGGAGAAATAACTCTCCAAATAGGGTTGCCTCTTTTCCACCCAATATTCAAGTGGAGATTTATAAGCTCAGTTAATACCATCAGGTACAAATGGCAACGATCCAGATCTGAGACCTAAGACACACAATAAAACACTTAACAAGCAGGGTCCACAATTTTCACAAAACCAGGAGAGTTCAGTTTATCTTAAAGTTTATCAGTTTATTAAGTTTATCTAAAAGTACGGAAAGATGACACTGAAGAGGGGAAAAACCATCTCCTCCAAGAAGCCTTCCATCAGCTCCCCAGGCAGAGCTGAGCACATACTCCCTGTGCTTAGACAGTGACTGCGTTCAGCACAGTTACAGCACACATCACAACTCATTCAGCACGCAGCTGGCTCCCCACCTTGATTATGAGCATCCTGAGTGGAAGGCACACTGGCCACCCACTGCAGTACTCTTGTCTGGAGAATCCCATGGACAGAGGAGTCTGGCGGCTACAGTCCATCCAGTCACAGAGCTGGGCATGACTGAAGAGACGTAGCATGGATGGCAGGAACTAAGCCTCCCAGGCTGTGTGTGTGCTAAGTTGCTCAGTCGTGTTTGACTTTTTTTGTGACCCCATGGACTGTACCCCACCAGGCTCCTCGGTCCACAGGATACTCCAGGCAAGAATACTAGAGTGGGTTGCCATTTCCTACTCCAGGGGATCTTCCCGAGCCAGGGATCGAACCTGCATCTTTTTAGTCACTCACACACACACACAC
>SJYT01082071.1:359221-428047 GCA_006410635.1 Cephalophus harveyi | reverse complement strand
CACACACACACACACACACACACACACACACACACACACACACACACACACACACACACAGCCTGGGATGCACAGCCCTGCCCTCACAGAGCACAAATAATCACAATAACAACTATAGCAACTGCCATTTCCTTTGCTTTCGGCACTTGTAACACTCCATTCTTACAAGGAAGGGTCACTGCCCCATTTGCCTAAGAAGATGACTAAGTTCAGAGAGGTCAAACAACCTACCCAGCATCTCAGAGCTAGTAAACAGGGCAACAGAATTAAATGCAGGTCTTCTAAACGCCCACACATAGGCAGAGTGGGTTCAGTCTAGCCCTGTGACCCATGACAAGAGACCGAATCTCTTTGGGCCTCAGATTCCTTACTTGTAAACTGGGGAGGGTGTATCTCTCCATCACAAGGTTTTGGGAAGAATTAAGTGAGAGAAAGCATGCTGAAGAGATGGGCCCTGAGTAGTGGCCTTGATCACTATTACAGTGCCAAGTACTCTACACTCGCGCTTCCGTGGCACACAGGAAGCACAGAATTCATTCAGTTTATCAGCGTTTACTGAGCAACCACTACATGCCAGGCACTTTGCCAAGTGCTAGGATACAATGCAGAGAGAAGTGACAACTCCAGGGCATGGTGACAGATTGAACACAGCAGGTGAGAGCGATGGATAAAGGTACCAGGGAGGATTCCCAAGTCTTAGGCTTAAAGAAACCTGTTGGATCACACACATCCACTGAGAAGCAAGCCTAGGGGCATGGGTAGGGTGGATAACCTCCTACAGGAATGATAAGAGGTTCCATCTCAAACACTGTATGTGTGGAAAGTCCAGCTCAAGTTATCAAACAGCAGTTGGCTGAATGGCATTCAGCCAGAAGGACAGTCAGAGGTGGAGACAGATGTGAGGGAGCCTAGCATAACTGAACCTGGGTATGCAGATGACGTCACCTAGACAGGAGGAAATGAGAAAAGAAGGGACCCAAACCAAGCCTGAAAAACTGACTTTACGGCTACACATCAGAGAACAGACATTTGCAGGAGAGCCTGCTGTTAAATATTGACTATCATGCGGCTGAGGGGAAGGAAAGTGGGGAAGAGACTTTTATTAAACTATAATAAGTTATCAAACAAATGCACTTAATTGGGAATTCTAATTCCAAATGTATTACAGAGTGGATTTATATAATAATTTAAAGTTATTTTGGAAATGAGTTCACTTTTTAAAATCTCAAAGACAAACACAATAACTTTCCCCTTTTTAAAGCTATTTTTAGCTTCAGACTCCAAACAAACAAAAATATTATTTCTGTCCCTCCTTGGGGACAAGGGGGTTCACTATACTTTTGTGTATGTCTGAAAACTTCCATAATAAAATGGAAAAGTAATACTGATAACAATAAAGTGATAGGGGAATAAAATATGAAAAGTTACTTCTTTATTAAATGTCCTCTTGGAAATTTAGGTGTAGCAAAACTACTGTTAACAACTGTCGAATAAGAAAAATGTTACAGATAAACACACTCCCCTCCAGAGGAGTTTGTTCCTTGCCTTATCAAAATATCTCAGGGTTTTTGGTATAAAATTTGCCTTTTTGTATTTTCACACCTGCTTATCAGCTATCAAACAAATGTCCTTAATTGGATGTTCTAATAAAAGTTGTTAAAATAAGTATGCTTTCTCACTCTATTGACAATATAATGATTGTAACTGTTTCAACATCTGCTGTAGAGAATGTCAAACCCTCCCAAATTAAGAATTATAGGCATTTCTATAAAATTAATATTTTCAAAATATTCCCGAAGAAAAGGAGAAAACTTTATAATTTTATTTTCAGATGTCCTAGAAAGAACAATTATGCAGTAAGCACAGAGAGGGCACCTATCTTCATAGAGCATCCTCTTCACCTCAGACTGGTTGTTCCCAACTCTAACTTCATTTGAAGATCACATACAGACATAAAAATATATTATGTGTACTGACACCCAGTCCCATCCCAAACCTGCCAAGTCAGAATCTCTGGATCCTGGGACCAAATACACATTGACTATGCTAAGTACTTCAAATATGTTATACCATTTGGTACTCTCTAAATTCTAGGAAGCAGATATCTTATCTCCACTTTGCAGATGAAGAAACTGAGGCTCAGAAAAGCTATATAATTTTCCTAGGATCAGTTACACCGATTGAACTGGAACTAAGAGACTCTAAATCTTCAATTTTTTCTGCCCCCCAAGGCTACTTTTCAAGAAAATATCACATTAATTTTTCCTTTCAACTTAATACAGTGCCTGCCAGTCAGTAATCACTCAAAATATTGATGAAAAGACTGAAGTTACTCAAGTAAATACTTACAGTACTTAGTTCATTCATAGTAAGTCGTCTGAGAATAAATTCAGAAATGCTCTCTGTAGTAGACATGATAAAGCTCTGAAGAAGAGTAAATACCTCATCTGTATGGAGGAAAAAAAAGCATGCAACTAAAATTACAGAAATAAGTTATTTGGTACAATGTATATCATATATTCTAGCAAAAGTTCAACTCTGTTAGGTGTATGTGTGACTCACTTACCAAAAATGAATTCTGATAAGGTAACAGTAGGGATATCTACAATTAATCTTAAAAACCATTGAAGAGTTTCAGTTCTGGATAAGATTCAGCAAAGGTACACTGCCCTCTCTCACTGAATTCAGCTACAAAGCCTGGACAGGATATCTGAAACAGTCATGTGAAGACTCTCAGAAGTCAAAAGCAGCAGACGGATTTAGCAAGTAATAACCCTGAACAGTGGCAAGTTTGCTTTGGTCCCGCTGTAGATGGACCCCCTGATGGAGAAGCAGTCACGAAGGTGGGCAGCAGACTGAGCCCCCACTTCCTGGTCAGGAAATTAAAAAGGAGAAACTCAGAGAACTCGACAGTGAGTAGTTAGGGGATTCCAAAGACGGGCGTGATCAGGAAAACAGCCCCAGCAAGCGGTGTACTGAGGGTGGCCAGGCTCACCCCTGAACTGCTGGCCCTGAATATGATGCTACTCAGAAGGCCAAACACGTTCAGCACTCAACAGACAACCACACAGGTGCCAGCCCGGCCGCTGCATGCAGCACTCGGCGCACAAGTCAAGACAGCACTGCAAAAGGGCTGAAAGCAAAACTGACAGTGAATCAACCCCCACAGCAGCTGGAGCAACAGAAACTGGAGCCTAAACCAAGCAGGCTGGCTGACTGCCACACAAATGTATCGACACTGTCCACCGATCTAAACAAGATCCGGAGTCTAATAACACAATATTCGAAAGGTCTAGGATACAATCCAAAATGACTGGGTAGATAAAGTATGAGGAAATTCCTAGCTCATATGGGAAAACAATCTACAAATGACAACACCAAGATGATAGTGATGTTAGAATAATCTGACAAAGACTTTAAAGCAGCTATTAAAACATGCCTGAACAGTCAACACTTATTCTTGAAATGAATGCAAAAACAGAAAGTCTCACCAAAGAAATAGAAGACTTATACAAAAACCAAATAGAAATTTTATAATTCAAAGTACAATAACTGAAAATTTTAAAATTCACTGGATGGGATCCATAACAGCAAAGAAATGTAAGGGAAAATAATCAGTGAACTTGAAAACAGATCAGTAAAATATGCAAACTGGGGAATGCCCTGGTGGTCCAGTGATTAGGACCCCACACTTCTACTGCAGGGGACACAGGTTCAGCCCCTGGTTGGGAACTAAAACCCTGCATGGCATGTGCAGCATGGCCAGGCTTCAAAAAAAAAGGCAATCCGACACGGTATAGCCAAGCTCCCAAAACTGAAAACAAAGAAACAGTACTGAATGCACAGAGAAACACCTTACTACCTGGGGGAGAAACGGATGTGAATGACTACAGAGTTCTAATGAGAAGCCGTGGAGGTCAGAAACAAATGGAGCATTTTTAAATTGCTGAAGAAAAGACCGAGCAAACCAGAATTTTACATTCAACAAAAATATTCTCCAGAAGACAGAATAAAAACATTTTCAGATGGAGGGAAATTAAGAGAATTCATTGCCAACAAACTTGCCTCCAAAGAAATAGTAAAAGACATTTTTCAAACAAAAGGTATACAGTGCCACAGGAAAACAGAGAATGTCAAGGATGAAACAGCAAAAAAATTTTAAATGGGTAAATACAAGAGACTATTCCCTTGAGTCTTTAAAATGTGTTTGATGGTTAAGAGCAAAAAATACAACATTGTCTGGTACCGTTTTTAATAAACGTAGATATAAGACAACTATAATAAATGAAGGAGAAGAGAGTAAGGGACCTATAAAGTAGTAACATTTCTACATGAATTTCAAGTTGGTAAAATGTTAATTCTAAGCTGATTGTAAAAAAGTATGCACATCATAATCTCCATGACAATCACACACAAAAAAACACAAAAGATAATTAAAATGGAAGACAAAACAATGTTCAGACTACTCAAAAGAAGCCAGAAGAGGGGAAAGAAAGAAATGAAAAACAGGAAATAAACAGAATACAAAAAATGACAGCTCTAAAACCAAATATGTAAATAATTACATTAAATGCAAATAGTTTTGGAGAAGGCACTGGCACCCCACTCCAGTACTCTTGCCTGGAAACTCCCATGGACGGAGGAGCCTAGTGGGCTGCAGTCCATGGGGTCACTAAGAGTCGGACACAACTGAGCGACTTCACTTTCACTTTTCACTTTCATGCATTGGAGAAGGAAATGGCAACCCACTCCAGTGTTCTTGCCTGGAGAATCCCAGGGACGGGGGACCCTGGTGGGCTGTCGTCTCTGGGGTCGCACAAAGTCGGACACGACTGAAGCGACTTGGAAGCAGCAGCAGCAAATAGTTTAGACCAAATAAAAGACACAGACTGTCAGAAGAGACAAAATACCATGCTCCAACTATATGCTGTCCATAAGAAATTCACTTTAAATATAATGCTCATTAGATAGGCTAAAAGTACAAAGCCAGAAAAAAAAAGTACTATGCAAATTCTAATTAAAAGACAGTACAAGTGCTTATACTACTATCAGACAAAGTAGGCTTCAGAGTGAAGAAAATAATCAGGAATAAAAAGGGACATTATATGATGATAAAAGAGTCAACTCCCAAGAAAAAGCACAATCTACCTAACAACAGACCTTCAAAATACATAAAGCAAAGCTGGCAGTAGTAAAAGGAGAAAGAGACAAATCCAGAAGTACAATTGGAGTTCAACACTCCTAAATTCCAAGAATATAAAACTGGAAAACATGAAACTCTTGGATATAAGTGACATCTACAGAATACCACACCTAATAATAGGAGAATATACATTCTTTCCAAGTGTACATGGAACATAGGCCAAAATAAACCATGCCCTATCAAAATAACAATTTTTAAAAGCTGAAATTGTATAAAGTATGCTCTCTTGACTAGAACAGAATTAAAACAAGAAGCAATAACAGAAAGATAACAGGAAAATCTCCAAATACATTTCTAAATTCATGGGTAAAAGAGAAAGTCTTAAAAAAAAAATTCTGAACTAAAGATATAACATACCAAAATTTGTGGGATGCAGATAATACAAAACTAAAGAAAATCCACAGCATTCGATGTCATTTTAAAAGAGAAGATCTAAAATCACAATCTAAGCTTCTGCCTTAACTTCAGCAAAAGGCAAAATAAACCAAAAGCAAGCAGGAAGATGCAAACAACAGAAATCAGTGAAACTGAAGAGAGAAAAATCCATGAAGCCAAAAGCCGCTTCTCTGAAAAGGTCAATACTAGCCAGTCTTAAAGAGGAGAGAGAGAGGATTACCACTACCACTGTCAGGAGTTACAAATGAATCACTTCAGACCCCAGATCCTAAAGAAATGTAAAGGATAAACCATGAAAAACCCTAGAAATGTAACTGTCCTCATTCACAAATCATATCACTGTCTACAAAAAAATCCCATGGATCTTAAAAAAAAAAAAACTACTTCAACTACTAAGTACACTTCAGCAAGGTTACAGGACACAGGTCAAACACACAAAAATTAATCACATTTCTGTATACTAGCAAAGACCAATTCAAAACCAAAAAATTAAAAAATATATCATTTACAATAATCTTTCCCCCAAAGATATGTTACATAAATCTAACAAAACTTGCACAGGATATAGATGCTGAAGGCTTAAAAAAAAACTCTGATGAAAGAAATAAAAAGACAGCCTAAATAAACTGGGAGATAAACCATATTCATGAATTATAAGCCTCAAGAAAGAAAGCAATTCTCAAAAAAAAAACCTGATCTTTATATTCAATCAATTCAGTTCCAATCAACTCCAGTAGGATCTTTCTTTTGGTAAATATAGACAAGCTGATTATAAAGTTTATAGTGAAAGGCAAAGGCACTAGAAGAGCTCGAAATATTTTGACAAAAAAGAATAAATCTGAAAGAATCACAAGACCTATTTAAAGACTTATTGTAAATCTACAGTAACCAAAACAGTACAGTATTGGTAAAGGGACAAAAATAAAGATCAATAAAACAAGCCAGAAACAGACCCACAGAAACATGGTCAATTGTTTTTAAACAATTTTATTGAGCTATAAATGGCATATTTTACAATTCATCCATTAAGAATGTGTACTTCAAAGGTGTTCAGTACAGTCAAAGATATGTACAACCATCACCAGTCAATTTTAGAACATTTTCATCACCACAGAGAGAAAACCCCATACCCTTAAGCCACCACCCCTAGAACCCTCCTCCTCTGCCTGCCCTAAGCAGTCACTGATATACTTTCTGTCTCTGAGTGAGTGAAGTCGCCCAGTCGTGTCCGACTCTTTGCGACCCCATGGACTGTTGCCTATCAGGCTCCTCCATCCATGGGATTTTCCAGGCAAGAGTGCTGGAGTGGATTGCCATTTCCTTCTCCAGGGGATCTTCCCGACCCGGGAGTTGAACCCGGGTCTCCCACATTGCAGGCAGACACTTTACTGTCTGAGCCACTCTAGATTTGCCTATTCTGGATGCTTCATGTAAATGGAATCACATACTACGTGGCATTTTGCAATTGGCCTCTTTCATTTAATATTTTCAAGATTCATCCATGTGTCAGTACTTCTGTGTTCCTTCTTACAGTCATATATCACTTATCTATTCACGTGTCCGTCTATTTTGGGTTGTTTCCACCACAGCCAATTAATTTTTGACTATACAACAAAGAAAAGGAAATCTCATCAACAAATGGTCTGGAGCACTGGAAACTCACAGGCAAAAAACAAACCTCAACCTCGCCTCCCACCTTAACAAATTACCTCTACTTACATCCTAGATCTAAGAATTAAAAAACCGTTAAGACAGGGGCTTCCCTGGCAGCTCAGTGGTACAGAAGCTGCCTCCCGGTGTGGGAGACAGGGACTGATCCCTGATCTGGGAAGATCCCACACGCTAGGCCTGGACCACGACTGTGAGCCCGTGCTCTAGAGCTTGTGCGCCACAAGAAGCCTGTGCTCTGCACCTGGAGAGCAGCCCCTGCCCGCTGCAACCAGAGAAAAAGCCCACACAGCAATGAAGACCGAGCGGTCAAAAAGAAATAAACACAATTATGTAATAAATAGACTGGACTTCATCAAAAGAAAAACTTCTCTTCTACAAAAGATCCTGTTAAGACAGTGAAAAAGAGAAACTCCAGATTTGGGAAAAATATTTTTAAATCACATATTAAACAAAAGACTTGTATCTATTAATAGAATATATAACAAACTCTCGTTATTATATACAAGATTATGAAAACAACTCAATTTAAAAATAGGCAAAAGATTTAAATAGGTATTTAACAAAAAGCTGCATCTATCACTTGCAGATAAATTTTTAAAAAGATTACACACTGCATTAAAAATCACAGTATTAATTTTAAACATTCATGTTACCTATTATAAAAACAGCCCTATTATGGCCTCTGAAGTGTCTCACGGATGAGTCACTTGACAGTTTAAGCAGCCACCAGCAAACAGTCCGGAATTAAAGCTTTTTATGAACCAAGAAAATGACTGATGAATATAGTAAGAACAGAAAACTCCTCTCTTCTACAGTCTCTGCCTTTTATTTCTCAACTCATATCTCAAACTTATAGCATGCAAAAATACCTACTTTTCACAGATTCATTCAAACCCATTAGACTGAAAAAAAGTTAATTTGAGATTGCAAGGGAAGGTTTAGGGCTTGAAGAAGAGAGAACAAAGTGACATGAAAAGTTGATGCTACTCATGTTTCCAGCGTTAGCATCGCTGTTACCATCGCGTGTCCTATCAGTCACCACGGGACTCAAGACCCTCTCTTTCACTTAGACCCCAGTCACTGCCACACCCTTACAGTTAACACTGCATCACAATATACAAACTGTGCACAGGTTTAGAATGATGTTTAGGGTTTTGTTTCCTATAACTGACAGTCATAACCTGAATCCCAAAAGCAGTACCTAAAATGATCAAAAAGCTAACTCAGTCAAAATCATGATATCACTTCATACCCTTGAGGATAGCCACTATCAAAAATAAGAAAAATAAAAGATAACAAGCGTTATCGAGGATGTGGAGGAATTAGAGCCTTGTGCACCGCCAACTGGAATTCTAAATGGTACAGCTGCTATGAAAAACACGTGGCTCCTCAAAAACTTAAACACAAAGGGAATTCCCTGGCTGTCCAGTGGTTAGGACTTGGCGCTTTCACTGCTGGGCCCAGGTTCAATCCCTGGTCAGGGAACTAAGATCCCACAGGCCTCATATCACAGTAAAAAAAAAATAAATAAATAAACAGAATTACCATGGTTTTAGAGGAACTGAAGAGCCTCTTGTTGAAAGTGAAAGAGTTAAGAGTGAAAAAGCTGGCTTAAAACTCAACATTAAAAAAACTAAGATCATGGCATCCGGTCATATCACTTCATGGCAAATAGATGGGGAAACAATGGAAACAGTGAGATACTTTATTTTCTCAGGCTCCAAAATCACTGCAGATGGTAACTGCTACCATGAAAGTAAAAGACGCTTGCTCCTTGGAAGAAAAGCTATGACCAACCTAGACAGCATATTAAAAAGCAGAGACATTACTTTGCCAACAAAGGTCCATCTAGTCAAAGCTATGGTTTTTCCAGTGGACATGTATGGATGGGAGAGTTGTACCATAAAGAAAGCTCAGTGCCAAAGAATTGATGCTTTTGAACTGAGGTGTTGAAGAAGACTCTTGTGAGTCCCTTGGACTGCAAGATCAAACTGGTCAATCCTAAAGGAAATCAGTCCTGGGTGTTCACTGGAAGGACTGATGCTGAAGTTCCAATACTTTGGCCACCTGATGTGAAGAACTGACTCACTGGAGAGACCCTGATGCTGGGAAAGATTGAAGGCAGGAGAAGGGGACAATAGAGGATGAGATGGTTGGATGGCATCACCGACTTGATGGACATGAGTTTGGGCAAGTTCCGAGAGTTGGTGATGGACAGGGAAGCCTGGAGTGCTGCAATCCATGGGGTCGCAAAGAGTCGGACACAACTGAGAATTACCATATGAACCAGCAAGTCCACTTCTGGGTATGTACCCCAAAGAACTGAAAGCAAGGATGTGAACAGACACTTGTACATTAATGTTCAGAGCAGCGTTATTTGAATAGTCAAAACAATGGAAACAATCCAAACGTCCACCAACAGATGAATGGATAAACAAAGCATGGCATACACATACAACAGAGTACTATGCATCCTTAAAACCAATGACATTCTGATACAGGCTACAGCATGAATGGACCTTTTGAACACACTAATGTTACATGAAATAAGCCTGACATAAAAGGATACGTATTGTATGACTCCACTTAGAAGGGTCAAATTCCCAGAGACAGAAATTCCTGGTGTTGCCAGGGGCTGGGGAGGGAAGATTGGGATGGGGAGTAATTATCTAGCAGGTACAGAGATTTGGCTGGGAAGATGAAAAAGTCCTGGAGGCGTGCTCTGGTGATCCTTACGCAGCACTGTGCATACACTTAAAAACGTTTAAAGTGCACATTTTGTTACATATATTTTACCACAATTAAAAAAACTAATTAAAACCTAATTTGGGAAGAAAAGTTCAGAGAGACACAAAAGATCAAAGCCAGAAAACAAAAGCAACTCAGGGAAAAAGTAACACTCAGCAAAGAGGCTAATACCCACTATTGTGACAAATTCAGCCTGTAGTTAGGACAGAAGTGTGATGAGGTCAGTTACTTGGCCCTGTATAATCCAATGTAACAAGGGGAGGGTTACAATGTGACTAATGGTATGTTTCCTCAAATATAAACACTGTACAGTTACTGTGAATAAAAAAAAATAATCAGAACATCGTTTATTTAGAACTTTAAGCTGACAGAGGCAGCAGAGACCATTTCACCAAAGTTATTAATTAGGCTTTAGTTTATTTTGAACATTTTAAGACATCTTTTAAAGGAGTTTTAAGTAAAATGGGTTTTCCCACGTAAGCTGCTATGGCTCGTAAGTAGGTGAAAATGTGTCTGCATTTCCCAGGAGTGTGTTTTAATGTTACACATTTCACAGCAGATCCAGGCTTAGCCAAGGTCTGCTGCAGAATGTGCTGAAGCACGGGAAATTCAAGTTTTGCTTTGGGGAACTTTCTAGAAATTTCTGCCCTGAATATTTTCAGTCGATAGTTGGTTTAACCCACAAATATGGAGGGCTGACTTTACCGCGTTATTTCTGACTTTACCATTATGTATTCATTTATCCTAGGACCTGCAGTTAGTTGCTAGATTATTTACTCATTTATAAAATGAAAATAACTATTTTCCTCTTTCCCTATCAAAGAAATTCTTTCAGGATTTAGATCTATTTTAATTTAATTAAACAAATCTAAATGAGCAGATCTAAGATATTATATATAGGACAGATAAATAAGGTCCTACTGTATAGCACAGAGAACTACAATCAGTGAAAGTGAAGTCGCTCGGTCGTGTCCAACTCTGCAACCCCTTGGACTGTTGCCCACCAGGCTCCTCCATCCATGGGACTCCCCAGGCAAGAATACTGGCGTGGGTAGCCATTTCCTTCTCCAGGGGATCTTCCTGACCCAGGGATTGAACCCAGGTCTCCCACATTGTAGGCAGACGCTTTACCGTCTGAGCCACCACCATAATGAAAAACAATGTTTTAAAAAAGCAACTGTGTGTGTGTGTGTGTGTGTGTGTGTGTGTGTATAAACTGACTTTGCTGTACAGTAGAAATGAATACAATATTGTAAATCAACTAGACTTCAATTAAAAATAAAGTTAACTAAACTAACATGTTTTGCCAGTTAATCTGGAAGTCAACTACTACCAAAACTAAATACGGATTTCCTCGGCTCTTACTCACAGTATAATAAAACAGATGCACGAGGAGCGATGGGAACTTATATTCTGCAAGTGAGAACACAAAATATGTGCACAACTACTTGGAAAAATAATTTTGTATTATCTTAAAAGCTGAATACACACATACCCTAAGAACCACTCATTTTGGTCCTAGGGGTACATACACTGGAGAGACACACACAAGCTAGAAGAGACATGTAGACAAGTGTTCAAATCAGGACTGTACTAAAAAGCAGTAAACGAAATGCAATCCAGCGTCCAGCAATATGAGAACACCTAATTGTGGTATCATCACACAGTGGAAGGTTAACACCACAGGGAAAATGAGGAAGTGTTTGTATTTTTTTTGAAAGGACATGGATTAATCTTAGAAGAGCGCTAAGTAAAAAAAGTTATAGAAGACTTCTTACAGTAGGGCAACATTTCTATAAAGCTTAAAAGCAGGAAAATGAGATAATATATTGTGAGAAAATTGATTTATGTGGTAAAATAATTTTTTAAGTATATGGAAGTGACACAGAAAAAAAAAAAAAATAAGGAGGCAAAAGGCAGAGACTAAGAAGTTATGGGTAAACTCGTTCTCAGCAACAGATGCAATGGTGGTGCTTTCACGGATGTATAATTATTTTGCATCATAATTTACATACAACTATCTCATATTCTTGCGTGTATCTAATATCCCAATAATTTTCCAAAAGGCACCCATGACCCAGTCCTGCACTTGAGGGTATGAGTCAAGTGCTTTCAACAGTCGAGATGTGTGAAATGAACACAAGTTTACGCCCTTAAAGGAGTAAAATCTAAAAAGTTACTGCTATGTGCACAGCATTTGGCTCTGCTATCATTATCAAAAGCATCAGAACTTGGACACTAGCTTTTATAATATGTCAGAAGTCTATACGAAAATCTAACCTTTCAATATTAACCTCCAGTTTAACCTGATACCAAAGCTTCTCTAGAATATTGTTTACTAAATGGAAAATTTCTAAAATTTCAAATGAAATTGATCAGAAATATTGGGAACCAAGGCTTACCCACTGATAATTCTAATATCTGATGTCCATGGGTTTTCAAACACTGTTTTACATAAATCTTAGTTTAAGGAAGGAAGAAAGTGCTCAGTGCTTGCTTCCATCTACCAACAATGTACTTCCTGGATGAAGCATTTTCTACATAGAGGTGCTTGGGGACACGTGTGCGCCTGCGTGCTCAGTCGCTCAGTCGTCTCTGACTCTGTGACCCCACGGACTGTAGCCCTCCACGCTCCTCTGTGCACAAGTAATTATAAAATTACTGCTATTCTCTTGCTTTAGTTTACTTTCTGTAACATGTTACACAGTGTCAATAAGAAATGGATCTTGGCTTAGAAAATATATGAAATAGTGATCATTTTTTATAGTCTGACCACTATTTCATATAGTCTGGAAATCAATGAGAACCTACAGAAACAAACAAACAAAACAAGTAAAAGCAAATGAAATCATATTTCATCAATATGGAATCAACAGTGCACAATGAATGCAAATACTAAAATGTCAGTTCCGGATGGGCAGTCTGCTCCTTCGTCGCTGCCTCCCAGCACCACTCAGCAAATATTTGCTGAATGTATGAAGCTAAACAAAAAGGTCAGGAATTTCTTCTCATTCTGAGTACCAATGATATACCCTGAGTACCAATGATATACCTGGCAAAACACCAACAGAAACTATTGATCCTCACCATCTCGGGTACTGGAACCTTTCAACAAGCAAGTGTGCAGTAACTTCAACAGCAACTGCAGGCATCTGTCAGTTTTCAGCAAGGGCATGTAGGCATTTGTACCAAACTTCACAAGGGCATCCAGGAGAGGATCTAAGAATATCCTTAATACATTCTGTGTCCTCCGCTTTTCACTAGACATTAAAAGACATGCCCAAATCAAGCATTTCAAAAGCATAAAGAAACTGTCTTCCACCTACAGTTTTGGTTAACTAAAGATTCCACCGGACGGAATTACTCTTAAGGACGACCTGTTAGGACGGGCCTTTCCACTCATGCTTTCTCAGTGAGTGCAGCAATTCACTGGAGAGGAAAGCTCAAGGAACAATACATGTCCTTGGTTTTGGGCAGAAGTATGAACAAAATCCTAGATCCAATTTATCAGCAAATTAAAATGCCTGCAAATTAAACCTTGCTTCCATACTTCAGAAAAAAACAAAACAAATATATACTAGTCAAGGAAATGAGACATGTTAACAAAAAAATATAAAGAACTAAAGATTTGTGAAAAACTGTTATAACCAACTTTAGTACTGAAACTTTGTCTAGAAAAGAGATTTACATTATATGCAAAGACACTACCTAAGGAAGCTGCTTTTTGCAATAATTATAATCTGGTGACAATCTGCTCATATTTCTCAAAATATAAATGGGACTGTTTCATCATTATTACTTTATTTTTAAAAATTTACATATTTTATAAAGGGCTAAAATCCAGTAACTGTCTTTACTTAATCTTATGCTAGGACCTTACAACCCATCCTTCTAATATTCTTACACAAAACCAGTGATTTGTGAATACATAGTTGTGTTTTTAACTTCTGAAGTTTAAAACTCTGGACTATTAATTTATTGCTAATTTTAAACATTTAAGTATGATGCCATATTCTAATTTCCTCCTTTAATAAGCTGTGATCAATTCCATACCAATCACTGAAAAGTCTGAATATGGACTATAAACAGGATTAGCCTTTTTTTTTAAAGTTTTTTTTCAAGTTTAGAAACACTTACCTATATTGACTCTTCATTCTTTCTACATCTATGGCCAGCAACACCATCATAGCAACAAGCTTAGCTTCAAACCAATCAGGCATACAGCTGTTTTCTCCTCCTTAAATAACAATAGTTAAGGTTTGCAAAGCATTAACAAAATCCTTCAAAGATGATGTTTCAAAAATAAAACAGTTAAATGAATATGTTTTATCAGTATTACATGAGAGAAATACAGCTGAGAAGAAATATAGTAGAACGCCCCATAGCATGGTTCATTTTTATACACTTAAATGTGATCACAGATATCTCTGCATGCCGAGTGCATGCCATGCACTGGCCTCAGACCCAGTGGCTCCTACACTCGTGGAATTCACAGTGCAGAAGAGAAGAGCATCATCAGAGAACATACAGAGAAGCGTAAAATGACAATAGCAGTAAGTGTTCTAAATCGTGCAACTAGAGAGTAAGACAAAGTCACCCTGAAGAAATGACAATTGGGCTGGGTACAAAAGCGAGGAAAGAATGAGGTAGCGGAAGGGAGACACAACCCTTCTGGGTGGAAGGAAGAGCATGTCAAGGCTCTGAAGCAGCAGAGAGCATGCCGTATTCCATGTAAAGGACTGGGGTATAAAGTGGGAGGGAGCACCAAAGATGACCCTACAGGAACAGGTAGGAGAGACCAGGGACTTTATAGGCTTGTAAGGGGGTTTCTGTCTTCACCCCAAAAGCAAAAGGAAGCCACCAGAGGTCAAAGTGAATGGATACAAAGACGGGGAGAATTCTGTAAGATCAAAGTTTCTATATTAAACAGATTTTTCTAGGTATAATGTGGAAAAGAGATTGTAGAGGAAGCTAGAGGCAAGGTAACCGGTTAAGAGGCAATTCTAGCATCTTGGATGAGAGGTGAGAGTTCCCTAAAATGGAACTGGAAAGGGAATGGAGTGGATACAGATACAAAGGCTTTGACATCTCAGACTCCTGTCTGAACCTCAGGTGCACTGCTTGTTAGCTATGGGAGCCTGGGACAGCCGACTGTCCTCTCAGAAGGCTTAGGTCATCTTCTATAAAATCAAACTAAATAAACCTATGACTTTTCTTGGGTTTATTATAAAAATTAAGTAATATATGCAAAGTTTCTAGAACAACTTTGGAAGAATGTGGTTAAATGATAAAAATCAGTATTTTTCTATTCCTGAAAGCAAAGTAAAGTAAAATAAATCATAGCTAGAGCTCCTTTTCATTCTATCATAAGATGATACTCTTCGCCTCAACTTCCAAGAAAGATTTCGTTAATCTCGTTTTCCAGGCCAGTGGTTCAAATACTTAAAACATATTTTCAAATATTCTAATATATATTGGGAGTAATTTATTTTGACACAAATTTGTTACACAAGTACAGAAGACAATACTAAAAACACACTTGCATGGAGAATAACTTAGTTTAAAAACACAACAAAAGAATAAATTTTATTGTATATTATTCTTTAAAATGTTATAAATACCATTTAGTGGCCAAAGCCTTTGACTGTGTGGATCACAATAAACTGTGGAAAATTCTGAAAGAGATGGGAATACCAGACCACCTGACCTGCCTCTTGAGAAACCTGTATGCAGGTCAGGAAGCAACAGTTAGAACTGGACATGGAACAACAGCTGTCTCTTATACACATCTCCACTCAGCAAATATTTGCTGAATGTATGAAGCTAAACAAAAAGGTCAGGAATTTCTTCTCATTCTGAGTACCAATGATATACCCTGAGTACCAATGATATACCTGGCAAAACACCAACAGAAACTATTGATCCTCACCATCTCGGGTACTGGAACCTTTCAACAAGCAAGTGTGCAGTAACTTCAACAGCAACTGCAGGCATCTGTCAGTTTTCAGCAAGGGCATGTAGGCATTTGTACCAAACTTCACAAGGGCATCCAGGAGAGGATCTAAGAATATCCTTAATACATTCTGTGTCCTCCGCTTTTCACTAGACATTAAAAGACATGCCCAAATCAAGCATTTTAAACAGTGGAAACAGTGGCTGACTTTATTTTTCTGGGCTCCAAAATCACTGCAGATGGTGATTGCAGCCATGAAATTAAAAGACACTTACTCCTCGGAAGGAGAGTTATGACCAACCTAGACAGCATATTAAAAAGCAGAGACATTACTTTGACAACAAAGGTCCGTCTAGTCGAGGCCATGGTTTTTCCAGTGGTCATGTATGGATGTGAGAGTTGGACTATAAAGATAGCTGAGCGCCAAAGAATTGATGCTTTTGAACTGCGGTGTTGGAGAAGACTCCTGAGAGTCCCTTGGACTGCAAGGAGATCCAACCAGTCCGTCCTAAAGGAGATCAGTCCTGGGTGTTCATTGGAAGGACTGATGTTGAGGCTGAAACTCCAATACTCTGGCCACCTGATGTGAAGAGTTGACTCATTTGTAAAGACCCTGATGCTGGGAAAAATTGAGGGCAGGAGGAGAAGGGGACAACAGAGGATGAGATGGTTGGATGGCATCACTGACTTGATGGACATGGGTTTGGGTGGACTCCGGGAGTTGGTGATGGACAGGGAGGCCTGGCGTGCTGCGGTTCATGGAGTCTCAAAGAGACGGACAGGACTGAGCAACTGAACTGAACTGAACTGAAGAAATGTGTATTTTTAGACAATCTAAATGTTGGTGCTTTCCAAAATAATTTAGTAGGTTAAATTTATGTGCTTTTTATAAGAGTGAATTATTGAAACTTGCTCTCTATCATTCTATCATAAGAATGATAAACCCTTTTTACTCACATTAAGTACTTTATATCCCACATGTACATATAAAAACTCATCGTTAACAAAGACTAAACTGAAATACCAATATGCCATTCAGTTCCTTACATTTTCTAGCAATCATATAATGTGATACCTTTTGACCTTCTAGAAGGTGGGAGTGGCGTAGGGGTGCTTTTTGAGAATGTTTCCAAACACAGTGGCACTTTTTGAAGTCCTAAACAATTTTTCACTTTGGATAAGTGAAAGGGAAGGAATAAGTTTCACTCTGGATAAGTGAAAGGGATAACTGAAAGGGAATCAGAAGTTTAGTGGATTTTTAAAGATTCCTGATTTTAAGGAGAGTCACAGGACTAGGTCAATAACAATAGAGTGCCTGACTACTCCAGTGGAGGACACTCTAGCAGAGATTTTTGCTGGAGGGCTGCTTCCTGAGTCCTCTACTGCCATATTAAGAGAAATCCAGGCTACAGAACAACGGGTCTCAAACCTCAGCATGTGGTTTAGAACTCCCCCTGAGAGCCTCTTAAAATACAGAGGGTAAACCTCACACCCAGAGTTTGTTTCAGCAGGTGTGGGCTAGAGTTTGAGAATTTGCCGTTCTAAACAGTTTCCAGGTGATGTTGATATTGCTGGTCTGGAAATCATGCTCTGAGAACCACTGGCAAAGAATTCTTTACACCTTCTCCCCCTTCTCTCACTGAGGCTGAAAAAGTATAAGCAAGAATGGTTTTAAAGAAACGAAAGGTCACTGGCTATCTTTAGTCATCTTAATGCAGGTTAACCCTGAATTATCAGTCAAATTTTGCTACTGCTGCTATGAATTCTAAAAACTGACTGTAATTCTAGAAAATGCAAACTAGTGTCAGAAAGCGTGTCAAGGTGGTCTGTGGATGCAGAGGAACAGGTAGAAGCAGGAACCACGGGTGACAAAGAGGCATGAAGACACGGGAGTGATGGCTATGTTCATTATCTTGCTATGCTAATGGTTTCATAAGCAATACACAGAGGTCAAGCCCATCACACTGTATAAAGTTTAAATATGTGCAATGTAATGTATGTCAATTATATGTCAATAGAGCTGTTTCTAAAACTGGTTGTACAGCTGTAGTATATACTACTTTGGGATCTTCCCTCAGGTATCTTGGTTACATTTTAAGTAGGCACCCTTTCTGATGAACTGTGTAAGTATAAATTTCTTCAATGTATTTCACTCTTTGGTTAATTTCAACAATTCCAAGCTCTGACACACTGTTACTGCTGTTTGCAAACTGTCTCTCTTCCTCTGATTCAGAAACCCTGCTCTGAAAGTGCTCCAGCATTTTTGCTTGTTGATGATGCTGGTTTTCTGTGCTTTTAGCTGTTGCTGCTTTGTTCTGTTACATATCATATATATGATATGGTACATATACAGCTACCAAATATATATCCATCCTCTCTTAACCACCTCTCAACCATTCCAACCTGGGCTCCATACTACAGACAGACACTGGTGAAGTCTATCTACTTTCAAGCTCCCTGGATGTAAGTTCATCCAAGCCTTGCAGGATACTCCTCCCTTTCCACCTTAATTTCTGCTCACCTCATCCAGTGACCTCTCCTGATCCCCCACAAGTCTACAAGTTCTGATCAATAGCCCCGACCCTGGGGCCCCATCCCAGTGCTTATGGCTTTCAAGGCATCATGTTAAGATTAGCTGTTTACTTATCAATTCCCTTGTTGGCATTCGTTCTCTGAGGGTAGAGGACATATCTTTTATCTCTGTAACTCCAGTGTCTGGCACTTCGAAAACACTTGACATACAGTTCCTGAATAATCAGTGTAAAATCTATCTGCACTGATCATATGAAACCCAAAGAAAAAAAACTACTTTAGGTGTAGAATTTGATTAAAAAATGTTTGAGCTAATGATTTTTTTTTATAAAAACAAATCTGAGTGTTATATGTATTTTATGCTCAAAAATTCAAGCTAAATCATGTTTGCTTTGGAATTTATTGCCATGTTCTGAAAACTGCCCAGTAATTGTTAATCAAACTAAAATTTTATAAAGACACTTAGCCAAGGGCATTAAGAGTCAAACAAAATATTACACATACACACACACCTCCTTTGCACTTGAGATCAGTTTTTTAAAGACTTATATTAAACAGTTTAAGTCTCAGAAATGTTAAGGAAGAAGCTCTAAAAATCTTATTTTATCCAATTTTGAATGATTTAATCAGACCTGATGCTATTATAGACTGAATTTTAAGACAAGTTACATAGATATTTCAGGGAGTTTAATCTATGCTCCCTCCAATAGGGACTAAAATTTATTTACTTTTATAGGCCTAACAACAGAACCGTCCAAGTAACAGTAAATTTACTAGACAACAGAGACAATAAAACACAAAAGCAAAACGTTCCAAAAAGGACAAACAGATAAACTCATGTATTTTGGAAGGATAATTATCTGATCATTTAAGACGTATTCCATAATCAGATTAGAGAAGTCAGGAGATAAAAATGACTTGGTCTGAGACAAAGCTAGGAAATTGAAGACATGTTAAATTCAAAGACGCAATTTACTCAAATTATCACTAATGACTTTAATGATGAGGAAGCGTTAGAAATGTAGAAAGAATCCTAATTAATGAATCTACTCATAGTTCTTCCCTCACTCAGTGCATTTGATCTTTTGCTAAGTATCTGGTAAAGAAAAGAAACTAACAAAACCATTCTTTCAAATATAATTTTTCTCTAAAACTACTTTTCATAATCAGCCGACACTAAATGTAATGCTTTGAAAACAAACAAAAGATAAAGATTTATCTACAAATATTTCCACTACAGAGGCTCCAAACACACATCTGCAAAATCTAGCTGACAAAGACTCAGTAATTAATAGAATAAATTAATAAATTTATTTGTGCTCAATTCCTTCTCAGACAACTTACTAGTTTCTCAGAACATTTAAGATGGTTTAAAATCTCAAGTTCTAGAAGAGATAAAGTGCAAGTTAGGAAACAGCATTTTTACATAACGTTTATTCACATTACTTGGCTGAAATAGAAGTCTGACATCCATAAATCAGCATATATTTGGCATATTTTTCAATTTGAAAAACCAGTAGAAAGTTCTTAGAAAATGTTTTGGTTACATCAGTCTGTAAGTATGGTCTCAGACTTACCTTCCCAGGCAGGTGACCTAATATACTCTTGCACTAGGTTCCTGACATAAGCATTTAAAGAAGAAGTCTCGTGAAGTCCAATGGAGCTACAAGTTGAGGACTGCTTGAAATAGCTTTCGTTAATACGCAACCAATCACAGAGCTGAAAAAGAAAACAGTTATCACTTATTTTGAAAGTCTAACTGAACAAAGGACTTCTAATTTCCCTAATTAATTTTCTTTCTTCCACAATAAACTGAATTTAGATAACTGAACACAACAAAGTAACAGAATGTTTATTGTCATGATTGAGCTTCACACACAGTTCATACAGAAAAAAATGTTTGTGTGTATGTATGTATGTGAGTATATTCACATATGTGTGTGTTTTCTAAACTCCTCAAAGAACTTATAAACTTCATTAACAGGCAAGAATTTTTAAAGCATCTAATATAAAATGTACAGGACTTCCCTGGTGGTTCAGATGGTAAAGCGTCTGTCTACAATGCGGGAGACCTGGGTTCAAGCGCTGGGTTGGGAAGATCCCCTGGAGAAGGAAATGGCAATCCACTCTGGTACTATTGCCTGGAAAATCCCATGGACAGAGAAGCCTGGTAGGCTACAGTCTGTGGGGTCACAAAGAGTCGGACACGACTAAGCAACTACGCTTCACTTCACTAATATAAAATGTACATCTTGATAAGGTGTTGTAAAGAACATCTCTATGAATAATAACACATTATGTAAAACAAATTACAATCTTAAAATTCATTTCATTTTCATATACTTAAAACAAGGATTTATTTTTAAAAGAATGTAGAATTTGAAATATAAGTTATAAGGAAAGCTCCTACCCTCCTTGCAAGTTTATTTTCTATCATATATGCATTTTAAAATATAGTTGATCCTTGAACAACATGGGTTTACGCTGCAGGTCCACTTCCACATGGATTTTTTTCAATAGTAAATACTACGGCATTTCATGATCCATGGTTGTATGGGTCGACATGGCGGAATCATGGATATGGAAGGCAGTTTCTTAAAAAAACTAAACATATGCTCATTACACAATCTAGAAACCATGTTCCTTGAAACCAATGCAAATGAGTTAAAAAGTTATGGTGACACAAAAATCTGTATGCAAATGTTTATACCAACTTTACTCATAATCTCCAGGACTTTTCTCCATCCACTGCAAGACACTTAGGGTTTCATGACGAGCGAGATGCAAGAAGTCAGAAGAATTACAGGTCACTGAAATGTCAGGGTTGGGAACCCGAGTAGATGTTTGTGTCACTGTCCTTGAGTCTAACACCGTCAGTACTTTCAGCACTCTCATCTGGAATCGAGATCTGCCCATTAACACTATCTTCTCTAGAATAGTTCCATCTCTGTTTCACTTTGTCTCCCACTTCTCCAAAGGAATTCTAACAGCATTATTGGCTAGGTCCACTCAAAGCAAATAAACTTTTTTTAAAAACCTCTGTTGACGGATAACGAGAAAAGCCAGTAGTGAATTCAACCAGAAACCATTTTTCACAAAGTTTTCAAAGACCTTATCATTATTTTCAGTCTCACCTCCATCCACAGTGAAGTTCCTCTTCCTAATGACTCCTCTTGTCTCACTGACATGAGAAAAGTTGAGATGTCAGAGAGTGACACTTTCTCCTGCGGGCAGGGCAGTTTTAAAAAATTACTCATTGAAAAATGTTTAACTGAATGAACATCACTGTAAAACCAATCTAGCATATTATTTAAAGTAGAATACTATTAGTTAAATCAAGAGCTATATTTTTAAAAAGGAAATATTCAACTTTCAAAATGAAGAGTTTGATTATAAATAGCTAACCGTTATATAAAATGAAAGATTACTTTATAAATCTATTTTCCTTAAAATCGAGATTACGATCTCTGAGATAAGGTAGTATAATCTAAAAGCAAAAACCAGAAACATCCTATAAGAAATTACTTATTATTTACATCAAAAGTGAATCTTTGTTTTTCAAACCCACAAAAACTACCCTCGGCCTTCAGAAAATCACCCAAATCTTTTTATTCCCTTAAGGTCACACATCCAATTAAGACACCCTGCTCTAAGTCTAGGAGAAGGCAATGGCACCCCACTCCAGTACTCTTGCCTGGAAAATCCCATGGATGGAAGAGCCTGGGAGGCTGCAGTCCATGGGGTCACTAAGAGTCGGACACGAGTGAGCGACTTCACTTTCACTTTTCACTTTCATGCATTGGAGAAGGAAATGGCAACCCACTCCAGTGTTCTTGCCTGGAGAATCCCAGAGACGGGGGAGCCTGGTGGGCTGCTGTCTATGGGGTCGCACAGAGTCGGACACGACTGAAGCAACTTAGTAGCAGCAGCAGCAGCTCTAAGTCTGGGGTTGGCAAAGTCACTCACAGCCTGTTTTGTGAGTAAAGTTTTACTAGGACACAGTCATGCCCCCTTATTTGTAAATGGTCGATGGTTGCTTTTGAGTAGTTGTAATAGAGATCAAATTGCCAACATCCGCTGGATCATCAAAAAATCAAGAGAGTTCCAAAAAAACATCTATTTCTGCTTTATTAACNGTTTTCAAAGACCTTATCATTATTTTCAGTCTCACCTCCATCCACAGTGAAGTTCCTCTTCCTAATGACTCCTCTTGTCTCACTGACATGAGAAAAGTTGAGATGTCAGAGAGTGACACTTTCTCCTGCGGGCAGGGCAGTTTTAAAAAATTACTCATTGAAAAATGTTTAACTGAATGAACATCACTGTAAAACCAATCTAGCATATTATTTAAAGTAGAATACTATTAGTTAAATCAAGAGCTATATTTTTAAAAAGGAAATAGTCAACTTTCAAAATGAAGAGTTTGATTATAAATAGCTAACCGTTATATAAAATGAAAGATTACTTTATAAATCTATTTTCCTTAAAATCGAGATTACGATCTCTGAGATAAGGTAGTATAATCTAAAAGCAAAAACCAGAAACATCCTATAAGAAATTACTTATTATTTACATCAAAAGTGAATCTTTGTTTTTCAAACCCACAAAAACTACCCTCAGCCTTCAGAAAATCACCCAAATCTTTTTATTCCCTTAAGGTCACACATCCAATTAAGACACCCTGCTCTAAGTCTAGGAGAAGGCAATGGCACCCCACTCCAGTACTCTTGCCTGGAAAATCCCATGGATGGAAGAGCCTGGGAGGCTGCAGTCCATGGGGTTGCTAAGAGTCGGACACGAGTGAGCAACTTCACTTTCACTTTTCACTTTCATGCATTGGAGAAGGAAATGGCAACCCACTCCAGTGTTCTTGCCTGGAGAATCCCAGAGACGGGGGAGCCTGGTGGGCTGCTGTCTATGGGGTCGCACAGAGTCGGACACGACTGAAGCGACTTAGTAGCAGCAGCAGCAGCTCTAAGTCTGGGGTTGGCAAAGTCACTCACAGCCTGTTTTGTGAGTAAAGTTTTACTAGGACACAGTCATGCCCCCTTATTTGTAAATGGTCGATGGTTGCTTTTGAGTAGTTGTAATAGAGATCAAATTGCCAACATCCGCTGGATCATCAAAAAATCAAGAGAGTTCCAAAAAAACATCTATTTCTGCTTTATTAACTACGCCAAAGCCTTTGAATATGTGGATCACAAGAAACTGTGGAAAATTCTGAAAGAGATGGGAATACCAGACCACCTGACCTGCCTCTTGAGAAACCTGTATGCAGGTCAGAAAGCAACAGTTAGAACTGGACATGGAACAACAGACTGGTTCCAAATAGGAAAAGGAGTGCGTCAAGGCTGTATATTGTCACCATGCTTATTTAACTTCTATGCAGAGTACATCATGAGAAACGCTGGGCTGGAGGAAGCACAAGCTGGAATCAAGGTTGCCGGGAGAAATATCAATAACCTCAGATATGCAGATGACACCACCCTTATGGCAGGAAGTGAAGTGGAACTAAAGAACCTCTTAATGAAAGTGAAAGAGGAGAGCGAAAAAGTTGGCTTAAAGCTCAACATTCAGAAAACTAAGATCAAGGCATCTGGTCCCATCACTTCAGGGCAGATAGATGGGGAAACAGTGGAAACAATAGCTGACTTTATATTTTTGGGCTCCAAAATCACTCCAGATGGTGACTGCAGCCATGAAATTAAAAGACGCTTACTCCTTGGAAGAAGAGTTATGACCAACCTAGACAGCATATTAAAAACCAGAGACATTACTTTGCCAACAAAAGTTCATCTAGTCAAGGCCATGGTTTTTCCAGTGGTCACGTATGGATGTGAGAGCTGGACTATAAAAGCTGAGTGCCGAAGAATTGATGCTTTTGAACTGTGGTGTTGGAGAAGACTCTTGAGAGTCCCTTGAACTGCATGGAGATCCAACCAGTCCATCCTAAAGGAGATCAGTCCTGGGTGTTCATTGGAAGGACTGGTGCTGAGGCTGAAACTCCAATACTTTGGCCACCTGATGTGAAAAGCTGACTCATTTGTAAAGACCCTGATGCTGCAAAAGATTGAGGGCAGGAGGAGAAGGGGACGACAGAGGATGAGATGGCTGGATGGCATCACTGACTTGATGGACATGAGTTTGAGTGAACTCGGGAGTTGGTGATGGACAAGGAGGCCTGGCGTGCTGCGGCTCGTGGGGTCGCAAAGAGTCGGACACGACTGAACGATTGAACTGAATAGAAACTGTTTGACTCAAAAAACCTAAACTATACCAAGCCAGCCCTTCACAAAAACGTCTGCTGACCCCTGTTTTCAACACTAGTGTGTTACTAGAGCTCCATGAAAAACAGAATAAGGATGTTCTTTGAAAGTCAAGTTCCTGGAAGATGTGCAGAAAAAATACAGAGGAAACCAGGTGAAAGCTTCCAAGAATGGTCTCTCAGTATGGTCGCGAGCTTCCCTACCAACAGGTAAAATGCCTACCAAAAGGGCTCCTTAGAGAACCAGTGCCCAGGGTTTTCACTGGGGAGCTGGTCACAACAGACGCCCTGCGCACGGCACGTACAACTTCAGAACCCCAGAAAGAAAACTGTTGGTCACTGAAGATCACACTATTTTCATGAACCCTGCAGGCACGGTACTGGGATGGTGGGAGCCCTCCCGAAATCCAGGTTCCAGACGCCAGCCAAGGGCCAATCTTATGAACAGGGCTTTCTAATGACAGCAACACAGGCCTGCCGTGTAGACTCTTTAACGAACTCCCGCTCACTGAGAAAGACTCTCGAACTGAAGTTAACATGAGTAAGAAAGATCAGCTTACCACGTCCACCAGATTCATGGCAGTCTGGAGGAGATAGCACTGCGCTGCCCCTCTCAGCAGGATCTGATGTGTGATCATGGTGCACTGCAGAACGTCCCTGACGGTGGAGAAAAACACACGCACTCCCATGGGCTCAGAGAATACTGTGGTCATCTGTAGTTACTGACAACTTGATTTATAATATCTACACTTTCTAACACAGAAAGTCACTGTCAGGAGAGCTGCAAAGCTATTAAATAAGTAAGGCCTCTAGTAGAGTGCAATTTTAATATGGAAAAGAATCTTTAAAAACTAACAAGACACTTTCAAGGCACATTTGTGGAAATAATTGGCAATCAATATTGATATTTAATAAAAACATTGGCCTTATTTTTAAAGTGGTCAAAATCCAACAGTATTTATTATGGCATTTATTAACATTTAAATTAGTAATTCATAAAACAAAGTTAAGTGCAGCAGCATGTGGGACCTTAGTTCTCCACCCAGGGACTGAACCTGTGCCCCCCTGCAGTCTAAGTGTGGAGTTTTAACCATTGGACCATCAGGGAAATCCCCATGAATAGATTTTTTTTTTTTAATTTCCTTTTTGCTTCTATAAAATTAAGAGTGAAAAATCAGGATGCCAATATTAACTAAAACCACTCACTATGGATTAAAGCAGAAGAGAAAACTTAATTTACTAAGGAAAGTTATGACAAATAACCACATATGAATCTACACAAGAGTAAATTACCTGAGGGCAAGAAGTCCTTCTATACCCAGGGCTTTACATCTCGGGATGTTTGCCAAAGCCTTAGACAGAAACAAAATGGGAACAGCACACCAATGTCTGCTTGTCATCTTCTGAATAAATTTTAACAGGAAACTACCTGAAAGAAAAAGTTTTAAGACATCACTGTTGCCAACAAGCACATGAGAAGATGCTCAAATCATCAGACACTACATAGGGAAACGCAAATAAAACCATAAAGAGATACAACGTCACACCCACTAGGATGGCTCTGACCAAAAGGACAGATGATAACAAGTGTTAACAGGAGGTGGAGGCACTGAAGTCTCAGCCATTCCTGGTGAGAATGCAAAATGGGGCAGTCAGTGTGGAAAACAGTATAGTAGCTCCTCTAAAAATTAAAAACGGAGTTACCATAGTGCCCAATAATTCCACCCGTAGGTATATAACTAAGAGAAGTGAAAGATTATATTCATATAGAAACTTGTATATGAATAGTCACAGGAGTAATTCATATTAGTAGTTAAAAGTAGAAACAACCCAAATATCTACTGATGAATGGATAAACAGAATGTGAAGTATCTATAATATTATTATTACATTATTATTCAGCTACAAAAAGGAATGATACATGTTATAATACAGGTGAATCTTAAAACATTACACTAAGCAAAAAGAAACCAGACATAAAATAAAAGACCATGTATTATATGATTCTTTTTATATGAAATGTTTAGAATAAGCAAATCTAGAGACAGAAAATAAACTAGTGTCTGACAGAAGCTGGGGGAGACGGAAAATGAGACAATTACTTATGGGCATTGAGTTTCTTTTGGGGATAATGAAAATATTCTGAAATTAGTGGTGATGGTTGTACAAATTTGTGAATAAACTAAAAACCACTGAACTGAACAATTTAAAAGGGTAAATTTTATGGTGTGTGAATTATATCCTCAATAACGCTGATGAAAAAAAAAAATCAATGTTATTTCAAATTCATTCCCTTTTAGTAAGATGAGTATTCTAGTATATTGTACATACTCTGATAACAAGCATTTTATATACGTATGTGTGTGTGTATATATATATATATATTTTTTTTTTTTTAAGTTAAGGTAAAAGATAAATTTTTTACTGTTGGAAACCATTCTTTTGTTGGAAACTATTCTTTTGTTGGTGTTAAAGAAAAATACCACTGGTATCTGGCCTCTGGAATCTGCAAACAGTAATATTAGCTCTTTCTCATAGGCTATTTCTTACCTACACTACAATTACTTTAACTATTTTGAGATACACAAGGATGGTGCTCTATCCCGCTTTCTCTGCTCATATGTGATGTCTTAAGGGTCTTTAAGTCACATAGTCAATGAAAATGTCTGTTTCCTCAGATCATCATTGTGGAAAGCTTTTAAGAAATCCTTGGACAATCCTGAAAGGATATGACATGTATTTGACATGTATTTTGTATTTCCCAAAATGCCTAGCCCAAAACCAGGAATGCTTAATATACTCACTGGGAATCACTGACAGAAAAAAATTACAAAGTAAAACTTGTAAGTAGACAGTTTTCTTGCCCTCACTCTTGCTGGACTATTTAAGTTTCCTTCTTTTGCTTAACACCTCTCTCAAGACACAAGGAAGATGGCAACTGTCAAGCTTCTATTTCTCATTCACTCACCACATTAACAAGGGTCTGTCCCGCGTCTGGTACAACCACAAACACCAGGCTCTCAGACTCTGCGGGGTGCTGACCACCAACATCTCACTCACACTGTGATATACACACAGCATGTGCCCATGTGGTCAGAGAATTAATCCCCAGGCTATAAACTGCCAAACTCTAGCAAACTAAAGAATGGCTCTGGCAGTTACCTTCTCCACTCTAATTTGTTAAAAAGTAACCAAAACAATCCAATTTCTATAAATCTAAGGTTGCAATATACAGACGGCCATCTTTTCCCTTTCTTTCCTGACTTTTGAATACATATTACCATTGGTCATTGTTCATCCTGTATGCAGGTGAAATATTAATACAAAAGGAAAAAATATATATTTCATAGCCAGGGTCACTTTCTACATCACAAACCCTAGAATGAAGAAAAGGCTTAGTAGGGTATATCCTGCTACTCAGCAAACAAAACAACCCTGGTTCCATGCTTTGCTTACCAACAGAGCTCATCAGAAAGAAACACACATCTCCAATCCGAAGAAGTGAGACATTTCTAAGGTACAAGGTTTATTAAAAGTTTTTCTTCTTTTTTCATCTTTCTAAGTCAGTATGTATAAAGCAACAATTTTGACACAATGGGTTCAGTTTATAACTTTTTCCTAAGCCCAGGTTCCTTTTTTCTTTGACTTATTTTGCTAATTTTTGAAACTGAATAGAGATTCTTAGAAAGAATGGCAAATTGCAGTATATATTCCATAATCCCTTCCATGCTACAGATTCCAATACTGGTACCATGCTATATACAAAGGTGAAAGTGTGTACTCAATTTCAATGGACACTTGTATAATTCTGACAAAATTTGAATTATCCTGAAAAAAAGGAACCACTTTGACAATACTGACTATAACAGTCCTAGGACTCTCCTCGGAGAAGGCAACGGCACCCCACTCCAGTACTCTTGCCTGGAAAATCCCATGGATGGAAGAGCCTGGTAGGCTGCAGTCCATGGGGTCGTTAAGAGTCGGGCATGACTGAGAGACTTTACTTTCACTTTTCACTTTCATGCACTGCAGAAGGAAATGGCATTTCACTCCAGTATTCTTGCCTGGAGAATCCCAGGGGCAGAGAAGCTTTGTGGGCTGCCATCTGTGGGGTCACACAGAGTCAGACACGACTGAAGCGACTTAACAGCAGCAACAGCAGGACTCTCCTAGAAGGATGGTGCTTATAATCAACATTCTAAAAAATTTTTTTAATTTAAGCTGGTAAGTTAAAAAGAAATTCTTTACTGATACATACTCTTTACTTCTTCTGGAAGAAAAGAAATATAAGTGACTAAAAACTTCTGTAATTTCAGTCCCAGTGGAGAATCACTTCCTATCAGCTGGCCTGGGGACCTACAGACAAAGGGGATTAAAAAACAAATATATAAAATCTACTGACAATTAAGCATATGAAACTAAGTGCAATATGGCTCAAATGGCTTTCAACAATACAACTATCTTCTTCTGAGTCTGCATTTTATTTTTCAGTAAAATCTTGAGAATCCCTCCGATTACAAAATCTCAGGATATTACTGAAAAACTGATGTGAGTTAGTAATGGGTTATACTAAGCAGGCATAGATCTCCTTTTTCTGACACTTTTTCTGATACATATGCATCAACCTTCCCAAATAGTATCATTTTAAGAAAAGTCTAGAAATGGTAATTTTAAATTATGTTTTATTATTTCTAACATATACTCCAATGATTTAATACCTTTAAGTATTAAGTAAAAGACATATGTTAGTAATAAACCACTTTTGCAAAAGCATTTGATTGCTAACATCTACTAAAGACACTTGTTTATTTTGCTTCTGCCAGGAACATTATCTGTTAACTGAACACACTATTGTGGGAGGAAACTGAAGGCATTTCATAATAAATGTGTTTGTCAACTCTCAGAAACCACCAGGTTGGTTTTACTGCTCTCCAGCTGTCTGCTTCAGAAAACTATTCAATAGTAATGAGTTATTTTAAAAAATAAACATAATTGACAAATCAAGCATTGATATGCTTTTTTGATATTAAATAGGACTGAATATTAATATAACTTAGCACAGGTTGATTTAAAATTTTTAAAGAAGTTGACTGTCAGAGTACTTTCTATCAGAAAAGCAAAAGTGAAAGTGTTAGTTACTGAGTCGTGTCCAACTCTTTTGTGACCCCATGGACTGAAGCCCTCCAGGTTTCTCTGTCCATGGTTTTTCCCAGGCAAGAATACTGGAGTGGGTTGCCATTTCCTTCTCCAGATCTTCCCGACCCAGGGACTGAACGTGGGTCTCTTGCACTGCAGGCAGATCCTTTACCACTGAGCCAGCCACCAGGGTGGTTTGCTCTATTAGAGATATATCAAACAAAAGACTAGCAAGCATACACTTAGTTATCAGAATTAGAAATATTAATACAACATAATTTCAAAAGCAAGGGAAATTTTTGAAGATACAATTCAAGAGTACAGATAAAGCTCAAAAAATGAGGATAGGCACAATACTGACACTCTTCTCAGTATCAAGCTTGATTAAGCGTAAAGGTATTAAATGAGCAACATGTAATAGAGAATGGCCTCCACCATCTGATATGGAAAGGGAAAAGTTAGAATGAACCTTGTGGTAGTGGACTAGAAATGGGTATACTGGTGTGAACGGATGGTTTTTAATATGGATGGATGGACAGATACTGAAATATAGATGGGTGAGTCTGCTCAATAGACAGAGCTAAGAAACAGATATACACAGAGATGCAAAGACACATATACATACATAAAGATGACAATTAAACAAATCTGGTAAAACATTATCATTTAGGGAATGTGGATAAAAGGTAAGTCAGAATTCTCTGTATTATTCTCACAACTTTTCTATAAGTCAAAACTGAAAGTTAAATGAAAGGAAAAAAAAGTGTCACGTGTTGGTTAGCCAAAACCACCATAAATTCCAAGAGGGCAGAAGTCAGAAAGTCCCTATGTGAGGTGTCCTTCCCTAAAACCCAAGAAAGGATGGGTTCAGAGTAGGAAAGGAAAGAAAAAGAGAAACACCAGATACAACTACTAGAAGGACAAGAAGAATCACAAACCCAGAAGGGACAACATGGTAAGAAAAAGCTGAATGTCTACGAGGCAACATATATTTATCCACCAAATGCATTTTTAACAATCTGGTCATATTTCATAATCAAGTTAAATTTATAATCAAATACATATTACTGCATTGCTGCTAAATAAAATGCATGTTTACCTGCTGTATAGAGAGCTCTCTGAAAGTGCATCCATTAATGGTCCAATGATAAACTAGAAAAAAAAAAAAAAGGAAAAAAAAATCTGACATTAAGCTGTAACTGTAATTTTGAAAAGTCAACTTGACCTAACTCTACATCCTATGCAGGGCTACTGAAGAGCTGTTATAAGCAATCTCTTATGCTGCAGGCTGATTTATGATATATGATAGCCTTGGAGGATACCTTAATCCCAGGTATCAAACCAAACTTTCCAACCTGATAAAAATGTATGGAGAGCACGTGCTGTGCTGAGAAGAAAGAAAGGAAGCCAAAGAAGGGACACATGGTAGAAAATACAGGTAGTGACTGCTGAAAAACAGAAAGATACCCAAGAGAAAATTTAAGCCCCTATGCCTGGACGATAAATGGGGAAAAGCATATCTTCAAAAACATTAGTAGACAAAAGCGTGCTTTCAGGAAGTGAAAGAAGGCTAGGAGAACGCAGAAAAAGGATGCATACTAAGACACTGCACATGTACTTGGATAATTAGGGACTTTTAGGTTACCTCTAAATGAGAGGTAAATTACTGTTCCTAAGTCTATGATCATCCAACTCACGTCATCATAACAGGACTTAAAATCACAGCTGTAATTCTCACAGAAATCTCACTTTGTGTGATTTCTGACAAGTGGAAGTACACATTCTAGTAACATAGCTCAAAAGGCAACCCCTGCTCAGTACAGCAGATAGTAATTCACTGACTCAGAATCGGAGGAGCAGCATCACTAGACAAAGAGCAATAATTCAGTGCTTCAGAACCATGGAGAGAGTATCACTAACACACTTCTAATCCAGGGTTCATGCTGCTGACTTCTGTTCAGAATACGGATAACAAAGGACTACTTTTCATCATGGTAATGATGCAGGCAGCCTGTTGACAAAGCCCAAGTATGAGAGCCTAGTTGAGAGATACAGGGTTTGTTTTCAGCAAATCTCTGAAGTTTTATTTGCGATTTTCAAGCCCCAGGATATACTTTTGAAGATCACATAAGATACAACAAATGCCTTCACCTCTTATCTTCTGACAGAGGGAACAAGGAAAGGGAGAGGGTGCCATTACCTCAGAAACTTCTGGTGAAAATGGAAGAATCCTTGTTTCATACAGTTCCAAAAAATGGGTAACGCCTTCTTTAGTCAGGATTTTATTTTCACTTTCAAACATTCTTTTATAAATGCACAGATGCCAGGATGGGTGAAAGAGCCAGCATCCTGTGAAAATAAACACCCAAAGTTGACTTTGATTCTCACACATGGCTCCACACAGAATATATATTCATAAATAAACACACCCACAAACACATTAACTTCATTACAACAATCACGTTCAAAGGTGTTTACTGAATAACCAAAATCACTTAAGTATTCGATTTTCTGTTTCCAGTTTCATTTAGAAAGACTGCAAGTGAATGTCATGGTGACTACAGTGTACAGAATTAATATGACTCCACACACACAGGTTGGAACTTCAGGTTTGGGGTGATTTCAACCAATTCTCTCATCTTATTTCAATCCATTTTTCATCTGAAACTGTCCCTCCTCTATTTAAAACTCTTGAATGGCTTCTCAAAACTCAGAATAAAATCCAAACCAGGCATGAAACCACCCCTGACAACTACTCCAGCCTCAGGCCACCCTTCCTGCACCACTAAGCTGTGCCTCACTCGGCCGGTGTCTACCCCATGGGGCCGCTCCCATCTCAGGGCTTCTGCACCTGAGCTCTCTGCTCCACTCTGAGCCAGTCCTAAGGCAGGCCTTGGCTGGCTTGCCTCACCAAGGTATGGCCTTTCTAGTATTCCACTCCTGTCATTTTTTTGTTGTCTGTCTAGAACTTTACAATCAAAACCATTTTTTCCTGGAAAACAGACCAAAACTCAAGTGAAAAATAGTTCTTCTGTCTCACCACTTTACCCCAGAGCTCAGTATGTATTGGACACTAAGTATGCATCTATTAAGTAAATATATGAATGAGTGATAAACAAAAAATGAAATAATTGTGTACGTTAGAGATACTTTAACTCTTTTCAAATATCCTTAGTATTTTTAGGGAAAAAATTCAGCATTTTAAACTCATGACATTCTATAAATAAATCAGTCCCTTTTTGTGTTTTACATCAAGATGCTTGTTCAATTCTTTGGCAGTGGTAATTTTTCAAAATCTGTCACTGCTATTTGATTTGTTTTGTGGAGAGCTGTGGGCAAAATGTGGTAATAAGGAAATCATTTTAACAGTAAATGCATAAGTGAAGTCACAACAGGATTTAATTAAATTCTAGCCCCAGGTGGGACTATAGATTCTTATGTCTGTGAAAAACTCCAGTGTATCAGAAAACAACCATAGCAATCAGCTGAATAAAGCTCAATTCCTAAGGGATCACACTATTAAAGTTGTCATTATCTAAAGCAGGCACTGAAACCCATTTACCTAGGTTAACTCTCATGTGTAAACACGATAATGCAGCATTTCATCATTCATATGAAAACAAAAGTTAGCCTGCATTTAACTGTCACATTTATCTAAACTTAATTTCGTAAGATAATTTTAGAATGCTCCATTTTCATTTTATTTCTCCTGAAAAGCCCTCATAATATAGTACTGATTAAGGACTTAAAAACTATATTTAAAATAGTATCTTAGAATTTTCCCTTCCCCAGAAGTCCAACCTACAGAACAATGGCTGAAACGCTAAGAAAGCAACTTTAACAATGAAACAGATATATTAAGAGAACAAAGCTGGAAAGCAGTTAGAATATATAATACCAAACAATGCTTATTAAAAAATGAATAATACACCATACATAAAACATTACCAAAGAGCCCTTATCTTTATATACTGAAATAATTAGAGATGAAATGATAATGCTAGGAATATGCTTCAGAATCACTTGATGGAGAGTGAGCAAGTGAGGCCACATGCAGTGTTTAAGACAGGAAGTGGCCACAAGCTGATCACTGCAGAAGCTAGGTGACAGGGTGCATCACACAAACTCCTCTCCTTCTGTAAATGTTTGAAATTCTCCATAATCATAAATTTATAAAATTACCATGCCTCTAAATTATAGAAAACTCTGCAGCCATTTAAAATTAAATTCTCAAGGACTATTTAAGGACATAGGTAAGCGCACTTGGATATACTGCTGAGTCAGAAAAAAACATTATGAACAATCAATCCACAAGGTATGTAACTGGAATATTAGTGGTTGTCTCCTGGTAGCAGTGAATTTATATATTCATATAACATTCTCCACAATGAACAAGAATTAGTTATAAAATAAGGGGGAAAATGATGCGTCATGAAAAATCAAAATAAAAGCAACCATTACCATTTTCCTCTGACACTGCATATTCAAACAGACTGTTTAGCTTTGGTAAAACTGGCTTTATAACATGGATCTGAAAACAAAAGCAAAAAGCCATAGGACATGAAAATTCACTTTAAAAACCAGAGTATTGTTATATATTTATGTAAGTCACTCTTCTGTTCCTCCCCCCACAACCTCCACCCTCCCTGACCCCACCACACCCATGTAAAAAAATATGCAGAATGTGTCTAATTTTTCCATTTTTTAAATCATACATATTCAAGACTGAGTATGGCAAAGCTAATAAATATAACCTAGAACATAGTGATAGTAACATTACATTTATAGAGTATCATAAATTATGTCATGGAATCCTTAACTGTCCTGGGAAGCAGGCAGCTGATAACACCAATATTACAAAGATGAAAAAATACTGAAATGCTTTCTCTAGTCACTCAAGTTGTTCAAGGCCACACATTTGGACACAGAGCCAGCTCAGGGTTCAATGCTCTTTTTTCTTAGACTCTTGCAGATACCAGCATCTAATGTACATATCCTAGAAACTAAAAGCAACTAACGTAGAGTTTCTAAACAGTGAGGGTGTTATGGATGCACTGATTAAGGAAAACCATGCTGCTGCTGCTGCTAAGTCGCTTCAGTCGTGTCCGACTCTGTGCGACCCCACAGATGGCAGCCCATTGGGCTCTGCCATCCCTGGGATTCTCCAGGCAAGAACACTGGAGTGGGTTGCCATTTCCTTCTCCAAGGAAAACCATAGTTTATGTAAAGTTAGAAATGTTTTTCGTTTAGTCCTCATCCCCACATCTACATATATTTAGCACATATGAGTACTTCTTTCTTTTAGTCAACAAACAATGCATCTGGACTGACACCTCACAGTGACTCCGTGATGGCTGGTCCCACAGCGATCTGCAGCTTACGTACTGGGAACCCCATAACAGGTCTCCAAGTGTGGTCCCTAGAATGGCAGCGTATGTGTCTCCTGGGAATATGTAAAATATTTGAATTCTCAGGCCACACCACAGACCTAATGAATCAGAAACTCTGCAGACCAGATCCAGCAACTAATACTTTAATAAGGCACCAGGATGATTCTAATGAACGTCAATCTAAATGTTAATCTCTAAAGAGATGCCTCCTAACTTAAAAATTCCATGTTCTTACGAAGATTAATTCAAAGTCCACTGAAAATGATTTTTCAGGTTTCTAGTCTCAGAACCAAAGAATGTAAAGATGTAAGAACTGAAAGGAAGAAAAGAAAGCAAGCCTACAAAATCAAAGGGTCATTATTACTTAATAACAATTGACCTCAGACTTTAAGTAACATTTTCCTCATTGTGTATTTCTTTGGAGATTATTTATAACATAGAGAAACTAAAAACTAACAAACACTTTAGAAGTAAATGTTAAGGGAAGATCAAATAAGACCAAATCCTTTGAATGATAAATTAAGTCAACCGAAGTATTCTTTAATTTCCTGAGTTTACATTGTGTTGTTGTGTCCACTTCTTTGCAAGCCCATGGACTGCAGCCCCGCCAGGCCTCCCTGTCCCTCCCCATCTTTCCAAGTTTGCCCAAGTTCATTTTCATTGCATCAGTGATGTCATCCAGCCATCTAATCCTCTTGACACCGTTTTCTCCTTCGGCCTTCAATCTTTCCAGACATCAGGGACTTTACATGAGAGTCAGCTATTCACATCAGGTGACCAAAAAGTTGGAGCTTCAGTTTCAGTGTCAGTCCTTTGAATGAGTATTCAGGGTTGATTTCCCTTAAGATTGACTGGTTTGATCTCCTTGCTGTCCAAGGGACTCAGGAGTCTTCTCCAGCAACACAGTTTGAAGGCATCAATTCTTTGGCTGTCTGCCTTCTTTATGGTCCAGCTCTTACAACTGCATGTGACCACTGGGAAGACCATAGCCTTGACTATAGAGACATTTATTGGTAGAGTGATATCTCTGCCTTTCAACACACTGTCTAGGTTTGTCATAGCTTTCCCACTGAGAAGCAACTGTCTTCTGATTTCATGGCTGCAGTCACCATCTATAGTGATTTTAGAGCCCAAAGAGGAAATCTGTCACTGCTTCGACCTTTTCCCTTTCTATTTGCCATGAAGTAATGGGGCCGGATGCCATGATCTTAGTTTTTTCTTTTAAATATTTAGTGTTAACATGGCTTTTTCACTCTCCTCCTTCCTGAGTTTACATTTAACCTTAAATTTAATCTATGCTGGAAAAGAAAAAGGGATTCCCTGGTAGCTGAGATGGTAGAGTCTGCCTGTAATGTGGAGATCTGAGTTCGACTCCTGGGTCTGAAAGATCCCCTGGAGAAGGAAATGGCAACCCACTCCAGTATTCTTGCCTGAAAAAATCTTACGGACAGAGGAGCTTGGCAGGCTACAGCTCATAGGGTTGTAGAGAGTCGGACACAACTGAATGACTTCACTCACCCACTCACACTGGAAAACAAAGTACGTTTGTATTCCATTATGCTATATCAAAGTTGACCTTTTTGTATTGGTTCTATAAAATGTTTGGGGGAAAAAAAGAAACTGCGCCTATACATGATTTGATAAAATATGAAAACACTTACCTGATTTCCTTCAAGAGTTTCCATAATTAAAATATAGTTTTCCCAAAACTTTAGAAGCTCATCTTTTTTCTTCTCAGACCACCAAAACATACTTGGGCCTGATATGGTTTAAAAAAGAAAATCAGTTTCTAGATTTAGTTCCTAAATAGAAAACGTTATGTTTCTAAACATAAGGAGACAACAATCCGCCAACTACAGCAATAACAAAATCCAAAGCCAGCTCAACCAGAGTGACTCAAGCCCAACAATCTAACAGAGTACCTATCTCTAAGGCATAAATAATGCAGTTGCTACTGAAAAAAAAGTAATCTCATTGCCAAGAAATAAAAAAGAAAACAAAACCAGACTCAAATGATGGCCCAAAAATTGAACTTACATATACCTATAATTAGTATGTTAAAGGATCTAACGGAAAAGGTAGACAACAGCCACAAACAGAGGGGGATTTCCAGGAGATAGAAACTAAAAAAATGTCAGGTAAATTGACAGAAAAGACATAAAGGATCTTTTGATTAAATTATTAGATATTCAAGGTCTTGAAGATAAGTACTCCAGGAAAATAGCTTCAACACAGGATCAGGTGAAGGGAGTCCCCCAGGTGAAAGTGAAGGCAGATCTAAGAATGTCAGTGGTGTGCACAAGGCTGAGGTTGTAATGGGACTTTAGAAGAGACTTCTTCAGGAAAATTTATAATGACTGAGGATCTCACTTTGTACAGGAAAGATTTAAACAACTAACTAAGAACCTGGGGCTGAATTAGTGGTAAGTATGGAGGCAACCAAACATAAATGACAAATATAGGGAAAACTTGCAGGAAGGAAAAAATAAATGATAGATTATGACATAGATCACTGGTGAACAGTACTTGCATAGTCATAATTTTGTTGAACTCACATTTAATCAAAATTGCAAGTAGGATAATGGGTTTTATGATATTACTAGATTATGTCAAGATATAGGGATAGACACCGAAATAATCAGCTAAGACAGGTAAAAGTGGCTGCTCTTTGAAATGAAGGAAATATAGACGGGAGGCGAGCACAAGACTACTGCTTATCTTTAAAACTGCAGAATGATTGACGCTTTAAAATAAATGATTGCTTAACTTCGGTAATTAAAAAAAAATGTTTTCCAGCGACAGCTCTCACTGGATGATCATCAACTTGCGGGCTATTAAAATATCTACTGATGTTTTAAACGTGTATAAAAATCTAACCTATTCACAACTTCCGCGGAACAAAACTCTTTTACTAGTATAAGTAAGTAGGCAGCCACAGTTGAAAGGACAGAAAATTTCCATCCATTGAGGCAGTTTTGACTCAATCAATCCATTTTGGACTTCGATAGATCAAAATAAATTTAAACAACTGAAAGTGTATTTTCACACATTTCAGTGAACAAACTGATCAATAGTAACAAACCAAACTAAAGGGAGGCCTTGCTATTTTGTCTACTTTTATCCTGTAAAAAACCGGTAGGACGCACAGGCTCAAAATGTAAAATTAATTAATACCTCATTCTATTAAATCAATTGCAAAAATACCCTCCGCCAAAGGTCGACTTAAGGCCCATATACTTAACTAATATTAATAAATCCTCCTAAGAGAACCACCGAAGGATTGTGATGGGTTTCCCATAACAAAATTCTAATACTCAAGGCTCAATTCGTAGGTCAGTACATGTAAATACTTTTCCTTTCAATTTGATGGGTGCTATCCCTTCTTTTCTATTTGAACGAGCCCAAGATATAGTGCAATTTTGGTCTGCTAATACCCTGCTGGAATAGTTCCTAAATTATTCCACGAATGCAGTATTCCACCCGCTCTGGGTCAGAGAATTTATCCTAAATGCGGACTCTTCTAACAGTGTTGCAGTGATTTGCTACAGTTCAGAGAACACCCTCGAGATGAGGTTCCCAAGGTTTTTCAGGCTCTATACGGACCACGAGAATAACCAAATTCTGTACGAATCGCGGAGACGGCCCCGGAAGCAGAAAGCCTGCGCTCGCAGAAAGTCATGTAGGGATGGGCCAGGGAGCAAAGAGGCAAGTACCGGGTCCTTCGCCGGGGGCGCACGCGCAGTCGGTCCCCAGTTCCGCCGACACCTCCACCGCCCGCTGCAGCAGGTAGCGCGCCCGCTTGCGCGTCAGGGCGTCCTCAGACCAGGCCAGCGCGGCCTGCACCGCGCTCCAGAAGCGCCCGCAGCGCCGGGCGTCCAGGCCCGCCTCGCGCGCGGCAGGCACGCTGTCTGCGCCGGGCTCGGGCAGTAGCTTCTCGGCGAGGGCGCTCAGAATCAGCAGCTGCGACCCGACGCGGCCCGGCCCCTCAGACACCCCGGGTGCAACCAGCCCGCCCCACACAGCCCGCAGCGCCGCCCCGCCGCACCGGCCCAGAGCCGGCAGCAGCCGCCCGGCAACCAGCGCCGCAGCGGCCGGGGACGGCCCCGCCTTGTCCCCACCCAGCGCCAGCGCGAGAGCGGCCCGCGCCACTCGCTCCAGCAGGGGCGCGTCCTCGCGAGGCCGCAGGCAGGGCCCCACGGCCGCCAGCACCTCCACGGCCGCCTCGGCGGCCCCTTCGAGGCCGGGCGCGGGCCCCGCGCTGAGCAGGTCGCCCAGCGCCTCCTCGGCCAGCGCGGCCGCCAGCTGCGGGCCCCCGGCTAGGCGCGCGCACGAGCGCAGGGCAGCGCCTGCCGCCCTCAGCACACGCCGGCGCCGGCGGGCCGCGGGACCGGGGTCGTCCGCGCCGCCCGCGGGGCACCCGCGCAGGCCCCGCAGCAGCGGCACCAGATACCCGGCGGCGACCTCGCGCGCCGCCTCCGGGAGCGCGCCCGCGCCGCCGCCGCCGCCGCGCGCTTCCTCATCTTCCAGTCGCTGCAGAAGAAAACACAGGGTCTCCACGCGCTCGGCAGATGCCTCCCCGCGGCACAGCGCCCCAAGCAGGACCCGGGGGTCCCGGCTCTGCGAGAGCAGCGCATCCGCCAGCACCCACTCCATTCGCCCCGCGCGCCGCCGACCCCGGGCGCCCGAAGGAAGGCGCCGGCGTGCGCGAGTGCGTGCGCGTGCGCGGCCGTCCCGAGCACCCGCCCGCAGGCAGGGGGCTTGCAGCCCCGCCCTGGTCCAGGTCGCGGCGCCTTGGGCAGGTCCTACCAGAATGGCCTGGGTAACTTTTTTAAAGAAGAAAAGAGGCTGTCTCGTGAAACGTTAATGTAGTATCTACACCAACCCCGTCGATTCTTAATTGGAGATTGGCCTGTCCAGGGGCTCTAAATCATTTCAGAATGCCATGAAAATGGGCCAGAGGTACATTTGGAAGGTACGCTCACCATCACCTAGGTTGTTTTTAAAAAGGAGCAGCCTGGCACCACCCACAAAGACATTGATACAGTGGGTCTGCAGTGGGCTCCTGATAGCTGCATAAAAAAATAAATACTGAAAACACTAGAATAATTCAGGAGCTGTGCAAAGTACTGTAGGAATGAGCTAGGGATAGAGCTGAAATCGAGATGCCCACACCAGCACTGGCAGTCAAATGCCCAAGCTGACTCTAGCATGCATTTCTTCCCACACAATGCTTGTGCTTCCACATGCAGTCCCCAAATAGTTCTTTTGTCTATATTTTCTATATTTCTGACAGCGTCTGCTACTAAATACAGAAACAGAAAAACCTCACCTAAGCCTGCACCGTACTGGTTCGGTTTATGGCTCAATCCTAGGCAAACTGAATCAGTGAGGTGGGTTTTCTTTGCCTTCCAACCACACCACAAAGATCTCTCCCTTAGTCCATGGAGAAGTCACAGTTGCCCCTTTAAAGAGCTTTATGTGTAATAAACATAATAGATAAAGTGTAATGTAAAGTTACTCAAGTTTAAGTGTATTTTATGCAATGTACAGTTATTTGATTTTTATATTTTATGTTTTATATAATTTATATAAAGTTATCCAACATCATATATGCAAGATTTTTTTCCATGTTTCAGAGTCATTCGTTTTTCCATTGACTGCATGCGTAAAGGTTTTTATTGTAAGGCTTCCCTGGTGGCTCAGTGGTAAAAAAAATATGCCTGCCAGTGCAGGAGACAAGTTTGGGAAGATCCCCTGGAGAAGAAAATGACAACCCACTCCAGTATTCTTGCCTGGGAAATCCCATGGAGAGAGGAGCCTGGCAGGCTATAGTCCACCGAGTTGCAAAAGAGTCGGACATGCCTAAAACAACAATGACAACAATTTAGATTGTGTCAGTAAATATCAGTTGCCTTCAGCATTTTAAAAACATCAGTTCGGGGACTTCCCTGGTGGTCCAGTGGTTAAAATTCTGTGCTTCCACTGCAGGGGGCACATGAGTTCCATCCCTGGCTTGGCAACTAAGATCCTTCATGCCCTGCGGCAAGGCCGGATAAATAAACATCAGTTTCCTTCAACATGTGACTTCCCTGGTGGCTCAGACGGTAAAGCGTCTGCCTACAATGCAGGAGACCTGGTTCAATCCTTGGATTGGGAAGATTTCCTGGAGAAAGCAATGGCAACCCACTCTAGTACTCTTGCCTGGAAAATCCCATGGATGGAGGAGCCTGGTAGGCTACAGTCCATGGGTCCCAAAGAGTCGGATACGACTGAGCGACATATATTCTTTATATATCTATCAAAAATGGACAAAAGTCTTGAGCAGATGTTCAGCAAATAAAGATAGGCTAGTGTAAGCATCTGGGAAGGTATGGAGAATCATTATTCCTCACAGACATGCAAATTCAACCCTCAAAGAGATACTACTTTACACCCATCTGAATGGCTAAAATTTTAAACACTGAAACTGCCAAAGGACTCTTAAGGGTTTCCTCTTCTTGAAACCCTGTCTTCCTCTAGTTTTCACCATATACCCTTGTTCTGTTTTTTCTTTTTCTTATTTCCCCAGCTGTTTCTTCTCCATCCTTTTGGAAGGACTCCTCTTTCTATTCCTGACCTGTTCATATGGATATTTCCAGACTTAACATCTCTAGATTCCTGTTCTTCTCACTCTCTAAAATTTCTCTGAATAGCTTCATTGAAACTACAGATTCTACTATGATTTACATTGCTAATGATGAAAAAACTCTAGATGTCTAGCACCAAATCTCTCTCTCGAACTCCAAACCTATCTACCGACTGCCTATGAAACTGAATGTCCCTCACGGCATCACTCTCAATCTCCACTTTTAAGAAGTTCACCTTATTATCTTAATTCTTTCATCCCTTTCCCCATTATCACTATGCCCACCAATGCACTTCTTCCTGTATATTTCCTATTTAGGGGAGTGGCCATAACTCATTCAGTTGCCCAAGTCAGAAAACCTGGGAGCCAAAATGTTATCAAGCCAAATTTTGGTCCACTTGCCTGGATGTGCAGTTAAGCCAATCTACTGACACCAGGTGGCAGTGAAGTTTATTGCAGATGCCAAGCAAGGCGTCCAGGCAGCTAGTGCTCAAGAGGCCTGAACTCACTGAAGGCTTCCAGGGAAAGGTTTTTAAAGACAGGGTAAGGGGAATTACCTCAGTCATGTCCGACTCTTTGCGACCCCACGGACAGTAGCCTACCAGGCTCCTCCCTCCATGGGATTCTCCAGGCAAGAGTACTGGAGTGGGTTGCCATTTCCTTCTCCAAGGGATCTTCCCAACCCAGGGATTGAACCCGGGTCTCCTGCATTCCAGGAAGACGCTTAACCTCTGAGCCAGCAGGGAAGCCCAAGACAGGGTAAGGAAGAGGGATTGTGGAGTGTATGATCAGTTCATGGACATTTTTCTGATTGGTAGTGAGGTAATCAGGAGTCAACACCATCAACCTTCTTCAACCTTCTGGTTCCTTCTGATCTGTGGTTAGGTGCTTGTGGGCAGCATGCCATTAACTTCCTCCACCTGGTGGAGGTTGCAGTATCTGCAAAACAGCTTAAAGAACATGGCCTCAGATATTACCTATAGCCCATGAGATGGAACTAAAGGTCCTTGACTTTTTCAAGTGCCTAAACAATTGTTGTTATTATTATTATTTTGGTTGCATGAGGCAGCATGCAGGATCTTAGTTCCCCAACCAGGGATGGAACCCATGCCCCCTGCAGTGAAAGTGCAGAGTGTTATGCACTGGATCACCAGGGAAGTCCCTAAACTATTATTATTTTGTTTTGCTTGACTGTTTTTCTTTTTTTCTGCATTTATTCACTTCTCTGATTAAAAGTACTCTTTATAACTCAGAGAAGGCCTGGCAGCCTAAAGGTGTTGTTTTTTTTTTTTTTTTTTTTCACAAGCAAGGGGCAGGCAGAGGACATAGTGGTGGGCTGTGATTTCTGCCTGGAAGGCCCTATAGAGTCTTGTTTGGTTGCAAATAGATTTCCTCCTCTCTTCTTTGATTCCTACATATAATTGCTCCTCAAATCTATCCATGAAACTCTCTAAATCTCTTAGTGTCCCCGCATCTCTGTCCCCCACTAATACCTTAGTTTTAGACTCTCCTCATTTCTTACTAAGATGACAATAACTTCCTGCCTGATTCACTCTCCACCCAAGGGCACATGCCACATTGCTACCAGGATGACCTTCCTAAAATTAAGCCACAGCTACCCATGGCCCCCAGAATTGTGGCTGAATTTCTTAGCATGACATCCCAGATGCCTCTTGAGGTGGCCCTGCCTATTTCTCCAGCCTCCTTGTCCTCATGCCCCATGTACACCTAGATTTTGAAGTCCCCAGAACATGCCATGTGCTTTCACTTTGTCTTTTCAAAAGGCTTTCCCTCTTCTGGAAGACTCTTACTCCATTTGACTAGTTCTTTTCCTTTCAAGACACAGTTCACGTTGTCATTTCTCCAGAAAGTCATTTCTTTTTGTTTTTCTATTTTGGGATGTGCCATGAGCCTGGTGTTCTGCTGTCTATGGGGTCACACAGAGTCAGACACAACTGAAGTGACCTAGCAGCAGCAGGATGTGACATACAGGACCTTAGTTCCCTGACCAGGGATGGACCTGTGCCCCATGCATTTGGAACATGGAATCCCAACCACTGGACTGCCAGGGAAATCCCGGAAAGTCATTCCTTAAACCTCACTCCCACTACCAACACCCATTCCACCTAGGTGGTGTCCCCCTGTTCCAAACTCCCCAAACATCCTAGCATATCTCTTACACAGCCTTTGTCACACTGTTGTAGCCACAGGTTTACTTCTCTGTCTTCTCCCCTCTGTGAGCAATTTGAGGGCTTATCAGGGGCTCTGGGTGGCTATGAGGGGCTATGGGCTTCTCTGCTGGCTGAGCAGTAAAGAATCTGCCTGCAATGCAGGAGGCACACAGGAGACTCAGGTTTGATCTCTGGGTGGGGAAGATCCCCTGGAGCAGGAAATGGCAGCCCACTGTAGTATTCCTGCCTGGGAAATCCCATGGAGGGATTTCCATAGGAAATCCCTGGCGGGCTACAGTCCATGGGGTCTCAAAGAGTCAGACATAACTGAGCACTCATTTATATTATATCATATCATATCATATCATGGGCTATATCTTTTATCACACTAATCCCAGCATCTGCACCTCTGGTTGTATCATGCTCAAGAAATGTTTATCCCCTACTCCTCAGTGAAGACCCAAACTATAGGGCATCTATAAGAAGCCCTTCACAATGCCTTAATGGTACTTCTATCTTCCCCAAGCTTTCAATTGTGGTAATAACAATAGCTCACAGTTACTTATCATACTTAAAAAGAAGATATGGTAATATCTTTACCTATAATACTGTGTTGAATTCTCAAAACAACTCAGAAATGAAATGCTGTTATTTTTCTCATTTTACAGATGAGGAAACCGAGCAGGGAAGAGAGTAAGTACCTTGCTTCGGTGTCACACAATGAGAAAGCAGCAGAACTGAGTCAAAGCTGTGCACTCTGCTACATTACCTCTAAAACATCAAGAACGCAAAATCTGCGATTGCAATTAGATTCACTACCGACATAATCTGCACTCCCACGGTCTAGGAATGTGGTAGGAATGAATGAATGAATTTGTGTGCTTCTGCCATAGCTCATGATCTCCTTTTCAAATGAGGAGTTCAGTTTTAATTTATTGGGTAGCCTACACACCAAATGTAGTACCAGAAGCACGGTAGCTACTCAAAAAGGGTTTGGAACAGAGTGAACATGAATTCAATATTTTATAGTGAGAGAGTTATAAATTGATCACTTGGAAAGTTTCCAGGGACAGTAGTTTATAACTAGTTAGTTATAGGTGTGGAGCATTTTTCCCTACCTCATTGCGAGATTGGCTTGCCTTTTTGGAAGTCCAAGGTCTTCCGTCGGCGCTCAGAAGGTGCTCTGTAGAAACCGTTCCACACGCTGACGAACCTCTGAGGTATTTGTTGCAGGGAGTGGTGGGGGAGGTGGTCTCCCCGTCTTACTCCTCCACCATCTTGAAAGTCTTCTCTGGGACATAATGACTCAAACATGAGCATTTGAGAGCTGAAGTCCTTGTTGCCTAGTTCAACACGCAACAGTATGCTGCTTTGATAGACAGAGGAGACCTGTGTGAGAAACAGCCAGTTACCCCTGTTCATTCCCATGAAGATGTGGGGTTGCATTGGAAGTCGTGTGTGAAAGGTGTTTAGAAGAGTTTGGTTCCCCAACTCCTTGTGAGTTTCCTGTTTTGTCCATAAGTGAATTAGCGTTTATGACTAGTTTTTTTTTTTTTTTAACTGAAATATAGTTGACTTACAATGTTATGTTAATTTCAGGTGTACAGCAAAGTGATTCAGTGATACATACATGTATATATATATTTTTTTTTCAGATTCTTTTACCTTTTAGGTTATTGTAAAGCATTGAGTAAAGTTCCCTGTGCTATATAGTAGGAGAGATGGCTGGTCAGCTGTGAGAGCCAGAGGTGGAGGATGGAGCACATCCCAGGAAATGGTCCTCAGAGACCACTGCCAGACGCTCACGTCCACGAGGCAAAGCACAGGTGGAGTTTCTCCCTCAGAAGCACACACATGTATTGCCTGAGGAAACAGCATGGGGCAGGCTTGGGGTCCAAAGGGTGCTGGAGAGAGTGGGGAATGAATCCATGACTATATGAGCGCAAGTAAAGCAGCTCAAGAGGAGGCAGGGGTGACTAACACGTGTCCACACTGGCAGCTGTTTTTGATGTTGAAATAGCAGCTAGTCTGGTAGAGCCACTAAGGAGAACTGTATGGCGTTTCCTCAAAAACATAAAAATAGAGTTGCCATATGAACTCCGGGAGTTGGTGATGGACAGGGAGGCCTGGCGTGCTGCGATTCATGGGGTCGCAAAGAGTCGGACACGACTGAGCGACTGAACTGAACTGAATGAACTGATATGATTCAGTGACCCCACTCCTGAGCATATATCCAGGAAAAAAAAACTGTAATTCAAAGATATGCATACACCCTTATATTTACAGCAGCACTATTTACAATAGCCATGACATAGAAACAACCTAAATGGCCATCAACAGATGAATGAGTAAGGAAGATGTGGTACATAAGTACAATGGAATACTTGTCATTTAGTCACTAGGTTGTGTCCGACTCTGTGCGACCCCATGAACTGCAATACCCTAAGCTTCCCTCTCCTTCACTATCTCCCTGACTTTGCTCAAATTCATGTCCATTGAGTCAGTGATGCCATCCAACCATCTCATTCTCTGTCTGCCCATCTCCTCTTGCCCTCAATCTTTCCCAGCATCAGGGTCTTTTCCAATGAGTCAGCTCTTCTCATCAGGTGGGCCAAAGTATTGGAGCTTCAGCTTCAGCATCAGTCCTTCCAATGAATATTCAGGGTTAGTTTCCTTAAGGATGGACTGGTTGGATAGCCTTGCAGTCCAAGGGATTCTCAAGAGCCTTCTCCAACACTGCAGTTCAAAAGCATCAGTTCTTCAGCGCTCAGCTTTCTTTAAAGTCCAGCTCTCACATCCATACGTGACTACTGGAAAAACCATAGCTTTGACTAAATGGATCTTTTCCAGCAAAGTGATGTCTCTACTTTTTAATACACTGTCTATGTTTGTTATAGCTATTTTTCCAAGGAGCAAGCGTCTTTTAATTTCGTGGCTGCAGTCACCACCTACATTGATTTTGGAGCCCAAGAAAATGAAATCTGACACTGTTTTCACATTTTCCCATCTATTCACCACAAAGTGAAAGGACTGGATGCCATGATCTACCATGATTCCATGTATGCAATGGAATACCACTCAATTCTAAAAAGAATGAAATAATGCCATTTATAGCAACATGGATGGGAATTAGAGATTTACTAAGTGATTCAGAAATAGAAAGCCAAATAGCATATGATATCACTTATATGTGAATCTAAAATAGAATGAAATGAATGCATCTGTGATAGAGAAACAGACTCACAGACATCGAGAACAGACGTGTGGCGGCCAAGGCGGGAGGGGGTAGAGGAGGGATGGCTTGAGAGTTTGAAGTTAGCAGATGCGAACTATTATTATAGAGAGGATAAACGACAAGGTCCTACTGTATAGCACAGGGAACTATATTCAATATTCTGTGATAAATTATAATGGAGGAGGATATGAAAAAGAGTGTACATATGTATAGCTGAGTCACTTTGCTGTCCAGCAGAAATCAGTACAACATTGTAAATGAACTATACTTCGATAGAACAAATATCTTTAAAAAGATCGGTACACAGGGCTCAAGACCCCACTCAAGACATCTTCTTAAGTGCATGCGTCTCACATGCCTGTCTGCTCTGGAATGAACAGGCACGACCCAAAACTCTGATCCGTCAAGAAGCGGACATTTCTCTGGACAGAAGATGGTGCCGTTGTCAACACAGCATGCTTTTGCCATCCTTTCCATTTAGTGTCACAGCTGCAAAGTGGAAGACGGCTGCAGAAAGAAAGAAAATAGCAATTGCAGAGCAAGATTTCAGCTGGAGCCTTCAGTGAATCTCTGAGGATCAAAGAATGGGAGCAAGCTCCTTGATAGAGTCCTGATTCTTGCTTTGTGATGTCTCCCGTGAAAACCCTTCAGAGAATCTCCAAGGAGAAAATTGCCAACACAGTCTCGGTAATAGGTTTGTGTGAAGGGCAACATCTAGAAAACTCAAATTCCCTGTGGAGCTCAGTGTCAGACACCATCAGTTATTAACCCAGTATTCCTACTTTCCTCTCCCTTGCTCACAAAATTCCAGTTTCCTTCAAGATGACAATATGCTAACCCCTGGGGCAAGGCCTCATGCTCATAAGACCCAGCCATCCTCACAATTAGAGACGAGGGTCAGCTCTGAGTCCCAGTCTTGGACAATGAGACTGAAGTGGAAGTTGGCTTGTGTAGTCTGGGAACAGTTTTTTTCTTTTTGTTTTTTCAAGAGATGACACTTTTCTTTTTTTTTAATTTTTAAAAAATATTTATTTGGCTATGCCAGGTCAGGTGGCGCTAGTGATAAAGAGCCTACCTGCCAGCTCAGGAGATGTAAGAGATGTGGGTTCAATCCCTGGATTGAGAAGATCCCCTGGAGGAGGGCATGGCAACCCACTCCAGTGTTCTTGCCTGGAGAATCTCATGGACAGAGGAGCCTGGCGGGCTACATTCATGGGTTGCAAAAAGTCGGATACCACTGAAGTGACTTAGCATGTATGCACTCCAGGTTTTAACTGTGACACTTGGGACCTTTAGTTTCTACATATGAACTCTTAGTTGCGGCATGTGGGATCTAGGTGCCTAACCAGGGATTGAACCCCAGGCTCCCTGCATTGGGAGGGCAGATTCTTAGCCCCTGGACCATCAGGAACATCCCCATCTGGGAAAGCTTTTGTTTTCTGATAAAAGAGACCATCGCTGCCTCATCCCTCCTCTACTCCCGTCTGCCTGAAAGCCGTGTGTTCTCTGCATCTCCAGCAGTCATCTCCAAGTCACAAGAGAACAAGGAGCAAAGGGCAAACTCTGCGTGAAAGGTGCAAAGAAGGAAACTGAGAAGGGGCCTGGGTTCCTTGGAGGTGCTCAACCTGCGCTAGCAAGTATCCACTTCTGGACTTACTGTTCTAGGAAAAATATTGGCCCCTATTTGCTTAAGCATCTCTTGTTGGTTTTTCTGTAAGTGCAGCCAAGCATTCCTTCCTGATAAAAACTCCTACCCAATTGTGTATTATTTAGTATTATTATCTTAGTTTGTTTTGAGCATCTTATTCTTTCCTCACAGAGGAGCCTCTTTCTTACAAATCAGCACCATCATTCTTGCCTTGAAATGCACACTGGCTGGACCAAGCCCTGTGGGTCCTCGTTGGTCCAACAAAGAAGGAGGAGACTACACAATTGGTTCTGGGCATCCACTGGCCTTTTTCCTTTTCCTCAACTCATACTCAAGGGACTGATCAAGGTAAAGTTTGTAAGGACCGTCATTAGCATCTATTTAATATGTACATGTTAGCTCTGCCTTTCTAGGAAAAAAAAATTGTTACTTGTGTTGGCCTAACTCAGAGATTCTCATTTCAGTACCCAGTAGAATCATCGGGCATCTTTAATCCCTGGGAGCAGCATGTTCACACAGAATGTCTGGGCCTCATCCCAGACCAGGGGAACCAGAAACTTCAAGTGCAAGGTGCAAGCATCCAAAAAAAATTTTTTTAACTGTGTCACGTGGCATGTGGAATCTTAGTTCCCAGACCAGGGCTTGAACCTGTGTCCTCTACAGTGGAAATGTAGAGTCTTAATCATTGGACCACCAGGGAAGTCCCATATGAATTTTTTTTAAAGCTCCACAAGGGGACTGAGAAATGCTGGCCTTGCTCTAGCATCTACTTACTCATTATAGATGTTCACAGGAATTAGGGGAGAGAGAGGATAAAAACTTTCAGGACAAGCCATCCTTTCAACACTCAGAAAACCAGCCTGCTATAGATAGATACTGTCATCTCCACTCGAGATGGCCTCACTCACTTGGAGAGGCACAGAAGGAGAGGTATGGGGTGCTGGGCAATTTATCAGCCTAACTATGAAAATGATGGGATATGCCTGAGGTCCCCAGGAAGGACATGCCCATCCTGGGCAAAATGCATCTGTATCTCACCTGGAATCCCAAGGAAACTGCCTTGAAATCCATCAAACTTTCCACCAGCATATCTTTTAAAAAACAATCTAAGAATCACCCTTCCTCCCATATTTCCTTCCCTTTTTGGTTTTTCTGCAAAGTGGTCCGGCGTGGGTGTGCTTCCCACACAGTGATAGTAGAATTACACAGGGGATGCTTCAATCCATGGGCCTTGGGTATCATGGTTCCCATCAGATCCCCGAGTTTGGCAGGCAGGGAGTGCAGGACAAAGCCTGCTCATTCACTCTATTTGTGAGGCAGAATCAGAATTCTCAGGCTTTCTGTCACTGGCAGAATCTCACTCTGCTGTGTCTGGCTTAGGGAGGCAGTGGCAATATATTCAGACACACGAGGATTCCTGTTAAATGATGAATTGTGATTCTGTATTGAGCAGCTCATCGCTGCAGGAGAGGATGAAGCCCAGGGAATTGTCGCCAGTGGAAGAGCCCTGGAGGGGCCTTGAACAGCTACATCTGCAATAAAGAAGGAGGTAAAATCCATTACTGGCTGTCTTTATTTTTCTAGCCCACTGATAAGTGATTGAACACTACAGAAAGCCCTTTACCTACTTCTTTCAGCCAGACGTGGTCCTATTAGGCCAATCAAATTCTCACCAATAATAACAGTGACTCAAAGAGCTTTTCCTGGAATACTGGGAATTTCCTTTTCCTGCTGGGTGAGTAGGAGATCTAACAGAGGCTTTGGCACATAGATTTAAATGTTTATCCTGGGTTTAGAGCCAGAAAACAGTAAGTAGGTATTGCTGATTCCTCATGTGGGGCTGTGACAAGGCGGTAAAGGTGAGGTCTTGAGACCGTTTTCAAGGTTGCGTGCATCGGTATCATATGGTTGTTGCTTGTCCTGCTTCATTAAGGCAGGACTGGTTTATACTGCACAGAGCAGATGCCATCAGTATCACTCACCTCTGCAAGTGGTTTTCAGGCTTGGTTCTGGATCTCGGGCAGGGTGGCGCTGTTTTTTTCCTCACTTAAGTGTGTTCTCTATTGGGTTCTCTTTCTTTGTGAATGTGTACATATGAAGTGTGATGATTAACTTTATATGTCAAATTGGGTATGTGTGGTTGAGACTAATAGTACACTGGTATAAATTTGAGTGGGCTTCCCAAATGGTGCTAGTTGTGAAGAACCCACCTGCTAATGAAGGAGATGGGGTTTGATCCCTGAGTTGAGAAGATCCCCTAAAGGAGGGCATGGCACCCCACTCCAGTATTCATACCTGGAGAATCCCGTGGACAGAGGAACCTGGCAGGTTCCAGTCCATAGGGTCGCAAAGAGTCCAACATGATTGAAGCGACACACACATGCACGCATGCACACACACACACTTTTGAGTAAAGCAGATTGCCTTCTCTAATGTGGGTGGGCCACACCCAATGGGTGATGGCTGAACAGACCAACAACCACAAAACTTCAGACCCCTAAGTAAGAGGCAACACTGCAACAGGTAGCCTTCAGACTTCATCTGCACCATTGGCTCTCTTGGGTCTCCCACCACCAGCCCTCACGGCAGACTTGAACTTGTCAGCCTCCATAATTGTGTGAGCCAGTTCCTTAAAATAAATCTCTTTCTCTCTGTATTCACATATCCTATTGGACTATTTCTCTGGAGCATCATGACCAATACAAACAAATTCCCAAACATGTAAGTATGTCTGAGAACATTGTTTATTAAATGCAATGTTTATAAAGTAAGAAGGAAAAGATGTATTTGCTGAGTGTTTCAAGTTCATCTTAAAAGATTGCTGTGATTTTAAGTTGATAATCTCGTATCTTTCTAATGATGGGTACTTTTATTTAAGTTCAGTGTTTTCTCATTGGCTAATAAATATTTCAATGTTTCTGAGTCTGTAGGAAATAGGTGCTCTTTATTTAATTCTTCACAATCAACTAATCAATCAAGATGAATTTATTTAGTATTCATCCACTATATGCTCCCTAAACTGCATAGTTTATAAAAATCAGCATAACAAGGCAGATTTATCTCACTGCCCAGGCTTCCCAAGTGGCGCAGTGGTAAAGAATCCACCTGCCAATGCAAGAAATGCAAGAGACATGGGTTTGATCCGTGCATTGGGAAGATCCCCTGGAGTAGGAAATAGCAACCCACTCCAGTATTCTTGCCTGGAAAATTCCATGGACAGAGAAGCCTGGTGGGCTACAGTCTGTGGGCCCACAAAGACCGAGTGTCTGAACATGCACACACATCTTGCTCCCCAGGTTAAGATAAAAAAAGGGGGGTGGGAGGAGGCAGACAGCCACTCAGCCTATGGACGTACAGGAGATATGCTAGGAGGAGGCTGATCTTTTCACTGTGCAGGGTGTATTGTTCTTTAAGGTCCTCTACCCAGAGAACAGATGAACAGACTTTGAAAAAGACCTTGCTCTCTCCGACACACACACACACACACACACACACGGCATTCCACCCCATACCCAGCAGCAGATGGTGAGAGCAGAATCTGAATCTAACTTCAGGAGGTCCGATCCAAGAGGAGGACTTTGGCAGGCAGGTGGACAGGGGTTGGAGAGAGGAGAGGTAAGAGTCAAAATGTTTAAAAGGACAAAGAAACAGTGGGAGGATGACAACTGTCAGGCTTTGCCAAATGTGCCCCCCCACCTGCGTGCATGCTAAGTCACTTCAGTCGTGTCAGACTGTGACCCCATGGACTGCAGCCCGCCAGGCTCCTCTGTCCCTGGGATTCCCCAGGCCTGAATACTGGAGTGGGTTGCCATGGCCTCCTCCGGGGGATCTTCCTGACCCAGGGATCTTACGTCTCCTGCTTTGGCAGGCGTGTTCTTTAGCACTAGAGCCACCTGGGAAGCTCTGCCCCCATCCCGACCCACTCCCACCCAATTCCTTTTGCAACTGCAAAGGTTGCCTGCAGAGGAGATAAATAATTCTTGATCTTGTTTGCATTCAATTTGAAAATCTAGGTATTGGTAAACTAGCATTAAATCTAGTACTTGAGCAACTTTGTAAATAATAATTAAATAATTAATCGACTGGGCTCCGTGGGGGTCTCAGTTACAGCACACGAGGTCTTCACTGTGTATGTGGGATCTTTCATGGCTGTGTCACAGACTTTCTAGCTGTGACACCTGGCTTTCAGTATTTTTAGTTTGTCGGCTTAGTTGGTCTGAGGCATGTGAGATTTTAGTTCCCCAGCCAGGGATGAAACCCATGTCCTCTGCATTGCAAGGAAGATTGTTAACCTCTGGACCCCCAGGGAAGTCCCTGGGCAACTTCTTTTTCTATCTATAACTGACATAATGGAAACTTAATGTCCTTATGAACAGGCAGGGCCATGATTTTAACACATGATCACAGATCTCTGTGAATGCAGGTTCCCATTGGTTAGGGACTAATGCAGAGCTTGGTGTTGCTTACATTAGTGAACCTTCAGTTCAGTTCAGTCGCTCAGTCGTGTCCGACTCTTTGTGACCCCATGGACTGCAGCACTCCAGGCCTCCCTGTCCATCACCAACTCCTGGAGTTTGCTCAAACTCATGTCCATTGAGTCACTAATCTCATCCAACCATCTCATCCTCTGTCATCCCCTTCTCCTCCCACCTTCAATCTTTCCCAGCATCAGGGTCTTTTCAAATGAGTAGGTTCTTCGCATCAGGTGGCCAAAGTATTGGAGTTTCAGCTTCAGCTTCCAGTGAATATTCAGGACTGATTTCCTTTTAGGATGGACTGGATGAATCTCTTTGCTGTCCAAGGGACTCTCAAGAGTCTTCTCTAACACCATAGTTCAAAAGCATCAATTCTTCGGTGCTCAACTTTCTTTATATCCAACTCTCACATCTATACATGACTACTGGAAAAACCATAGCTTTGACTAGATGGACCTTTGTTGGCAAAGTAATGTCTCTGCTTTTTAACAAGCTGTCTAGGTTGGTCATAACTTTTCTTCATGGCTGCAGTCACTATCTGCAGTGATTTTGGAGTCCCCAAAAATAAAGTGGACCTTAGATGTACGCAAATGTATTTACATTTTCTGGGGTCTTAGCATTTGTCATAACCCTGCAGATGGGACTGACAGAAAGAGTCCACATCAATAAAGACAAAAATTGGACTTGTTCACCCAGCAAATACTTGAGTACCTGCACTGTGTGGAGGTCAGTGAGTAGTCCTGTCTCTGGGAGCTTACAATCTAAAATTTAAAAAAAATAATTAATAACTGTTATGACAACCACTATGTACGAGAAGCAAGAGCATGCTGAGAGCCTGCAACCAGAGGCCCCAGTCTGGTCTGGGCTAGGCCTGACTTCCTCATAACAGGTACATCCGCTGATATCTAAAGAATGAGGGGGATTGACCAGTTCCGCTGGGCTGGGGGAAACCCTGAGATGGGAGGGAACAGAAATAAGGCCTGTGAAAAACAAAAGGATGGCGGAACGTAGGGGAGAGATGAGACTGGCCTGGTAGGCCAATAGACTAGATTAAGAGTTTCAGTCTTGATTCTTGATGGGAAATCACTGTAGGGCTTTTTGAGGGGAGAAGGGAATGTTGAAGGCTGTGATTTGCGTGTTTTAAAAGTCTAGCCATTATGTTGAAAGAGCAGCGCTACAAAAGTGCAGGTGAAATCATCCAAAAACTCCTTAACTCGGCATTCCAGGCCTATTTCTTTCTCTTTTAAAATTGGGGTAAAATACACATGGGCTTCACCGGTGGCACTAGTGGTCAAGAAAACCCGCCTGCCAATGCAGGAGACAGACCCGGGTTCAAACCCTGGGTTGGGAAGATCCCCTGGAGGAGGGCATGCTAACCCACTCCAGTATCCTTGCCTGGAGGATCCCATGGGCAGAGGAATCCAGTGAGCTATGGTCCCAAAGGGTCACAAAGAGTGAGACACAACTGAAGCAACTTAGCATGCACACAAAATATACATAACATAAAATGTGCCATCTCCATCATTCTTAAGTGGACAGTTGAGTGGCATCAAGTACATTCACACTGCTGTGCAATCATCTTGCAAAACTGGAACTCTGTCCCTGCTAAACAACTGCCCCTCCTTTCCCCCGCAACCCCAACCTACCCCAAACCGGCATTGTGCATCTGTGTCCATGACTGTGACTTTTCTCAGGATCCTGTCTAAGTGGAATCACGCAGTGCTTGTCATTTCTGATTGGCTTATTTCACCGCGGTGTCCTCCAACTTCATCCATGCTGTAACATGTGTCAGAATCTCGTCCGTCTTAAGGCTGAGGAATATTCCTTTGTCTGGATTTAACAGACTTGGTGTATCCATTCATCTATTGGTTTTTGTGAATAATGCCACTGTGGACGTGGATGTACAAATGTCTCTTTGAGTCTCTGTTTTCTTTAATTAATTTTTTATTAGGTTATAGTTGATTTACAATGCTGTGTTAGTTTCAGGTATGCATATACATAGAATAGAATCTCTTCTCAGATTCTGTTGCCATCTAGGTAGGTTATTACAGAGTGTCAAGCAGAGTTTCCTGTGTTATACAGTCCGTCTCTGTTGACCGTCTGTTTTATATATAGCAGTGCGCATGTCAATCCCAATCTTCCAATTTACCCCTCCCCCACTTCCCTTTCCCCTTTGGTAACCATAAGTTTGTTTTCTACATTTGTGACTCTACTTCTGTTTTGTAAATAGGTTCATTTGTAGCATTTTTTGAATCTCTCCTTTCCATTCTTTTGAGTATATACTGCAAGGCTATTTCCTGAATACCTTTTACAGGAACGGCACTACAGTAAACTCCATGGGGGCTTAGAAAAATGAATATGAGACACACAGTTCTTGTCAGCCCAGTGTAGATAGGAAAATGCCTCCTCTTTCTCTCTGCAGATTTTGGTGGAGAGAGAAGGCATTTGGTGAAGTAGATAAAGAAGAGGTGGCTAACGTAGTTAGAAAGACAGGGCGGGTAAGGGTGTAAGTTAATTCAAGAAAAGGTAGTGATCATTGAAGAATTTGGGGGTTTTGTTGTTTGCTTGGCTTCTTTGTTGTTTGATTTGTTTCAAGTTAAACTAAAAATAGAAAAACCTGAACTGATTTGGGATACAGAAACATGGTTTTGGAGTTCATAAGTAGAATGAATTGGAGTGGCCTAAATTGGAGATAGAGAGCCCCTATCAGAGGCTATGGCAGATGGCCCAGGTAAGAAAAAAAATCAGGGCTTTAGTGAGCATGATATCAGTGGGGATGGATAAAGACATTTTCCTTCAGAGTCTGTCTGTGTTAATGTGTGTGTGTTAGTCGCTCAGTCGTGTTTGACTCTTTGCTACACCATGGATTGTAGTCCACCAGGCTCCTTGTCCATGGATTTTTCTGGCAAGAATACTGGAGTGGGGTGCCATTTCTTCCTCTGGGGGATCTTCCTGACCCCAGGGATCAAACTTGGGTCCCCGGCATTGCAGGCAGATTCTTCACTGTCTGAGCCAACGGGGAAGTTAGTCCTGGCCAAAACTCATGTTTTCCTGGTTGATTTCAGAATGGTCTGATCTCTGCCCACATAGTGCTTCTCTCTCAGAACCATCAGCCTCTGTCAGAGGGAGAAAGTCTTCCTCCAGGGTCTCCTTCAGTTAAGAAGCATCTCTGTCCACTCCAGCCCCTGCTTCCTTGTGGCCGGATGAAAGGCAGCCCCGGGAGAGAGCCCCACACACACCAGCTATCGGGGCTATTTGGAGCAGCATCTTTGAAGGACAGATTCTCCAAGCAGGAACTCCCACTGGGCAACTGAAGAAGCCTCTGGGTAGCTCAGTCCCTTCAGCTATTTTTAGTGCGCCTTTTAGATTTAGAAACAGCAGTTTTCTGTAAAAACTCATTTTTTTCTGCTTCCTTCAGGCATAAAATTTCAATCCCAAGCCTTCACACTAAATGACACAGCGTTTGGGCATTCAGCTGGCTTTCTTCCTTCTTTGTTACCTTGCCATCATGCCTTGGAGGATGTTAAAAGCTCCAAATCTTACAGTCCCAACTCAAGCAGCAGACAATTGCAATTCATGGGGTCCCTAACCATATTACGACCATGATGTCAAGCTGAGGGGAAGGAGGGCAATAATTGTAGAGCAGTTGAGAGATATGAACCTCAATGCCCACCCACTCCCAGAAAGTGTACCCCAAGCTTGTACATGAACATGCTCCAAGTGGTCCTCAGATTCTGGGTTTACCCTAAAAGATTCATTTCCTTTAAAAATACTCTTGGGAAGTATGAGAAATCTAGTTTAAAAAATTCTACATTATCCTGCTCACAGGGTGCTATTAACTTTTTTTGTTTTAAATGGAGGACTTCCATGGTGGTCCAGTGGTTAGTATTCTGCAATTCCACTGCAGGGACTGTGGATTCGATCCGTGGTTGGGGAATTAAGATCCCACATGGTGTGCAGAGTGTCAAAAAAAAATCTGAAAAGATAGAGGCCTATAACAATAGAAGCATCAATGTTTCATTTACTTATTCTTATTTGTGGAACCCACTGCCAAGAGTCAGATAGCTAACAAGTATCTGTTATTGGCTGCTCTCTGAAGTAAAGGCCATCCAGAAGTACAGGACACAGGCCAGCTACACACTTAGCTGGGAGCAGAACACAAATTTACTCTTCCAATTTTTTTTTTTTAATTTAGAAAATTGTCAAACCCATGGAAAAGTAGAGTGAGTAGTACACCACTCAAAGACATCATATTGCTTTCACTTAGATTCACTGGTTGTTTATATTTTACTATATATACTTTCTATTTTCTTTCTTTTTCCATATATATATATATAAATATATATATATATATATATATATATATATATATAGTATGTGTGAGAATTTGTGCACACACACACGCCAAACCATTTAAAAGTAAGCATGAGTAAACTATAAGCATGACACTCCACCCTAAATGCTTCAGTGTGTATCTTTTAAGAACAAAAAACATTGTCCTTTATAATCCCATTGTTATGAGCACACCCAAGAATAATGACATCAATACATTGAGGGAAAGTTTTCAAAGAAGGAAACTGATGACTCTTATCCCAATATAGAATCAACATGTGTTAAAGATTTTATTGAAGTCATGATCAGTGAGGGAACTGTTAGGATGTCACAACGAGTTCAAAAGAGAATCTAAAGAGCAGGCATATTTGTGGATGAGGAAGGTTGAAAGGAATGAGCAAGTGGAGGCAAAGCTGGCTTCCTTGTGTCTAATGTGTGTGCATGCTCAGCCGCATCCAACTCTTTGCAACCCTATGGACTGTAGCCTGCCAGGTTTCTCTGTCCATGGGATTTTCCAGGCAAGAATACTGGAGTGGGTTGCCATTTCCTCCTCCAGAGAATCTTCCCAACCCAGGGAAGAGATCGAACCAGCGTCTCTTACATCTACCTGCATTGGCAGGCAGGTTCTTTACCACTAGCGTCACCTGGGAAGCCCCTCGTTGTGTCTAAGGGAAGGATTATTTTACATTGCTCTTCATTTTCTACAACCTAATAAGCTGTAAAATAGCTCCAAGGCAATGAAAGATGCAGAGTCTCTATAGAGTCAGAATTAGATAAACTTGAGGTATATGCTCACCTGGGAAACTTGTTCTATAAAGGGTCAGGTAGTAAATACTTTCAGTTTCGCAAGCCATGTGGCCTTTGTTATAACTACTCAACTCTACTGTTAAACAAAAAGTAACCATAGATAATCCATAAAGGAATGAGTGTTGCTTTGTGTCAATAAAACTTTATTTATAGACCCAGGTGGCAGGCCATATCTGGCCCACTGACTATAGTTTGCTGACCCTGCTCTAAAGAATGCTGTTTTCCACTGAAGCACAAGTTATCTCCAACAGATACAAAAATAAGATGGTCTTATCAGTTGAACTGTGTCCCCCTTAACATTCATACGCTGAAATCCTAACCCCACCTCCACCCCTAGTCTCTCAGAATGGGACTGTATTTGGAGACAGAATCTTTAAAGAGGTAATTAAAATGAGGTCATTAGGGTGGGCCCTAGTCCAATATGACTGGTATCCTTGTAAGAAAGGAGATTAGGACACAGACACATTCAGAGGGAAGACCACATGAAAATACAAGGAGAAGATGGCCGTCTACAAGTTAAGGAGAAGAAGCTTCAAAAGAAATTTCAAGAGAATAAATTTCCGCAGTTTAAGCCACCCAGTCTGTGGTACTTTGTTATACAGCCACAACAGACTACCAGAAATGAATCACTTTAAAAATAAGCCTATCTAATCATGAGTCAAAGGAATAGGCTAGACTAATTTCTTGCTAAATTTGCTTTATCAAATGGATTATTTTTAAGATACAGTTGAAGATGTATACAGTTCAAGATATAGTTGGAGATGGGGGAAAAATTTCAATGTCAAGTTTAGAAAATAAAAAAAATCGTAGTTCTTTCTTAAATACTCCCTACAATGTCAATATGTCAACGTTCTTCAGATGTCCTTCAATAATTCTTATTTTAATTCCAAAGTTTCTCAAACTTGGAATGCCTTTTTTTTAAAAAAAAAAAAGATACAGTTCTCTTGTTTTGTAAATGAGTTCATTTGTATTATCTTTATTAGGTTTCACATATAAGTGATACCATATGATATTTGTCTCTGACTGACTGACTTCACTCAGTATGATAATCTCTACGTTCACCCGTATTGTTGCAAATGGTACTATTTCATTCTTGTTTAATGGGTGTATAGTATTCCATTGTATATATTAATATGTACTACATGTTTATCCATTCCTCCCTTGATGGACATTTAGGTTGCTTCCATGTCTTGGCTATTGTAAATAGTGCTGCAATAAATATTGGGGTGCATGTATCTTTGCAAATTAGGGTTCTTTCCAGATATATGCCCAGGAGTGGGATTGCCAGATGTTTAGTTTTTTAATGATCTAAATAGACATTTCTCCAAAAAAGACATACAAATGGCTATAAAGCACATGAAAAGATGTTCAACACTGCTAATTATTAGAGAAATACAAATCAGAATTACAATGAGGTACCACCTCACACTCTTCAGAATGGCCAGCATCAAAAGGTCTACAAACAATAAATGCTGGAGAGGGTGTGGAGAAAAGGGAACCCTCCTACACTGTTTATGAGAAGATACAGTTCTGAATAATAAAACCAGTATTCTTGGAACTGGCTTTGCAAACACTAGTGTGGGCAAAAAATGAAACAGATACTCTGAGAATGTAGAGATGCCGTGAAGCAAGCCTTGGGAAATGTTGGATTCTGAAGGCTGGAGAAGAGAACCTAAGCATGCTCCAGGCAGTGGAAAGAAGGAGACTCTTGTGCCCAGGTCTGTGCAATCATGACAGGGACAGGAAGACCCGAGGATACGAGACGCTGGATGGCCCAGAGCTGAGTGTTTCCCAAGGATCATTATCTATGTTTCTAGGAGAATCTGAGACATCAAGCATCCAGTTGTAGAAGAACGAACGGAATTTAGAACACCTGGCCCTTGGTGTCTTCCTTCGGGATCCCCTATGATCACTTCCAACAGAATTTAAAAGCCCACAATACACTCTTTTAATGGGAATACCAGACCACCTTACCTGCCTTCTGAGAAACCTGTTTGCAGGTCAAGGAGCAACAGTTAGAATTGGACACGGAGCAACAGTTAGAACTGGACACGGAACAACAGACTGGTTCAAAATTGGGAAAGGAGTACATCAAGGCTGTATACTGTCACCCTGCTTATTTAACTTACATGCAGAGTACATCATGAGAAATGCTGGGCTGTAGGAAGCACAAGCTGGAATCAAGATTGCCAGGAGAAATATCAATAACTTCAGATATGCAGATGACACCACCGTTATGGCAGAAAGTGAAGAACTAAAGAGCCTCTTGATGAAAATGAAAAAGGAGAGTGAAAAAGTTGGCTTAATACTCAACATTCAGAAAACAAGGGTTGTGGCGTCCAGTCCCAACACTTCATGGCAAATAGATGGGGAAACAATGGAAACAGTGAGAGACTTTATTTTGGGGGGCTCCCAAATCACTGCAGATGGTGACTGCAGCCATGAAATTAAAAGACGCTTGCTCCTGGGAAGAAAAGCTCTGACCAACCTAGACAGCATATTAAAAAGCAGAGACGTTACTTTGCCAACAAAGTGTCCTTTAGTCAAAGCTTTGGTTTTTCCAGTAGTCATGTATGGATGTGAGAGTTGGACTATAAAGAAGGCTGAGCGTCAAAGAAACAATGCTTTTGAATTGTGGCACTGGAGAAGACGCTTGAGAATCCCTCGAACTGCAAGGAGATCAAATCAGTCAATCCTAAAGGAAACCAACCCTGAATATTCATTGCAAGTGCTGATGCTGAAGCTGAAGCTCCAATACTTTGGCCACCTCGTTAGAAAAGATCCTGATGGTGGAAAAGATTGAAGGCAGAAGGAGAAGGGGACAACAGAGTACGAGATGGTTGGATGGTATCACCGACTCAATGGACATGAATTTGAGGAAGCTCTGGGAGATGGTAAAGAACAGGGAAGCCTGGCGTGCTGCAGTCCAAGGGGTTGCAAATAGTTGGACACGACGGAGCAACTGAACAACAAAATCGCTCCTTTCGTGAAATGACTGCAGATCAATGGTGTAAAAGCCCGGATGGTGCCCGCAATGTCACCTCCTGGCCACCAGATGGCGCGCGGCATCCACAGTGCACTTGCGCGGCCTCTGCCTGCCCCAGCGCTGGCCCGGGGCCCAGAGGAAATGTGTTTGTGTGTCTCCTCTTCTGGAGCGCCCTGCAACGTTTTTACACTTTAGAAAGCTCATCGGCAGAGGAGCATGTGAAACAGCACACGGCACAGCTGTGCTCTTCCTGTCCTGTCCCTCGCGGGGACACGTCAGCAGCATTTCCCCTTGTCTGTAGAATTTCGGAGGCTTCTTGCCCATTTGTTCTTAGACGCGGGGAGGACTTTGCTTCCATTTTGAAACCCACAATCCTGCTGGAAAAGAAGAGGAAAAAAATATCCCAAGATTGTTTATGAGGGCAGGCACATTGCTGGCGTGAAAACAAACTGCCAAAACTTTGTTACTCTGGTCTTCTGTCAGCTAACACAGCGGGGTGGAAGATTTTGACGTCATCCCAGACCTCAGCCCCGAAGAGTTAATGATGTTACTCATGCCACTGGGGCCGGGAAGAAAGACTCGCATTTTTGGGTGGTTGCTGCTTGCCCAGAGCTGTGGAATGAGCTGTGAGGCTGAAGGCCAAGGGACTCGGGCCACCCATGCAGTGAAATAATCCCCCAGAAATGCGCTGCCTGGAGTGGAAATGAACAGCCATTCCAGGGCATTTACTAAATATTACGGACAGTCATTCAGGCTACAGTTGGTTGGACTCAACACTGCAAATCTCACATTTGGGATACATTACGCAGATACCAGGAAATAATCGAAATCAAACAATGGTCAGGTTCTGGGTCATAAGCAGTGAGGCCTCTTCTTATTTTCTGTTCCAATAGCAATGTATAATTAATAACCTAGTTTTTGACTGGAAGGAATATTTCAATACATGGGTGATGCTTTCAGAAGGGCCTCAGCGTGTCACTTTTTATTTCCTTCTTTCTTTCTCTTTCTGAAGTAGGGCCCTGGAAGGGAAGACAAAGGCAATATTCAAATATGACCTACATCTTTCACCCAATCAGAAACTTGTGTGAATCAAGACAAGCAAAACCTTGGCACCTACTCTTTGTCTGGCACCCTGTCCCATGTCTGAAAAGTACTTTATTATTTCATCTTCCTGACAACGACTTAGTATTTGGCATTGCTCCAGGTTTTCAGACAAGAAATCTAGGCTCAGAGAAGTTAAGCAGCTCGCCAGAAGTCACACAGCCTGCCAGAAGTCACACAGCCAGTAAAAAAATGTGAGAGCTAGAAAATAGACACAGGTATTTTTGACTTGAAGGCCTGGGTTTGTTCTCCTTCGTCAAGGCATTTCATAGACTCATAGAACCTTTGAGTTGGGAGAGATCTGGGAGGTCATTTAGATAAACCCTCTAAATCATGCAATAATCCCTTCCCCATCATTCTCCATAAATTGTAAATATAAATGTGCCTGGAATCAAAAGCTGAAGCTTAGAAAGAAAAAAGAGCAAGACTTCAGAATGCAGACAGAGGGCCTAAATAAATGGAATAGATTTTGTTTCAATTTTATTTAAACATTTTAAAAAATGGATAATACATACAAGTGGGATGGTCATAATATTCTCAAGCGCCTGTGTGCTATAAGTAAAAGTGATGCAGAGGAATGCTACTATCTCAAAACACCTTTCTGAACCAGAAATATAACATTCTAGTAAAAAGCTCCCCCTCTATACTGGAGACAGGTAACTGCGGGCGTGAGGGTAGGGGACTGGCCTCAGGCCACACAGCAAGTCGGTGGCTGAGCTAGAAATAGAACTGATGGCTGTGTGTCCTAGCTGTGCCCTGCCACCTCACACTTAGTCCCTCGTCATGACCAGCCCTGTGTGAATTTGGTAAGGAAACCCAACACTGGGTTTCAGTTTTCATTACACACCGGAAACTTGGCCTGAGATCACTAAAAAGTTCACTGTGGTTTGTGAACCTTTCAAGCAGATGGAGCCAGGTTTCTGCCATGCGCCTGCCCCCGCCGATGCCAGGGGGGGATTTATGGGGCTGAGCGGGAACCAGGTACAATTCCATAGCCTCAGCAGTGCCGTGTCCCAGGTACGGGCGGCCTGGGGTGACACGGCAGGCCAGGAGCCTCTGCAAATCACAGCTGCTACAGTTTCTCTCCACTCCAGCTGGAGAGAGAGAGAAAAGGAGGGAATGATTTAGGAGGTGTGCATATTCATTTGCAAACAAAGTTATGGAAGTTGCTAGTGAGATTTATATTGGTAATTAAGTGATAATGGCTGTGTAAAGCTGCTTGAGTTGGATTCCTGGAAAATACTGGAGGGACTGAGGCTCTTTTGAGAAATGTCTTATTGTTTAGCATTTTCAGAAACAATTTGGGTTTCTATAGTACTTAAAAAAAAATTATTGAACGTTGCTTTACAGCGTTGTGTTAGGTTCTGCTCTACAGCACAGTGAGTTACCTATGCATATGCATATATCCCCTCTCTTTTGGACTTCTTTCCCATTTAGGTCATCACAGAGCATTGAGTAGAATTCCCAGTGCTATACAGTAGATGCTCATTAGCAATCTATTTTATGCAAGCATGCTTAGTCCCTCAGTCATGTTCAACTCTTTGAGACCGCATGGACTATATCCTGCCAGGCTCCTCTGTCCGTGGGATTCTCCAGGCAGGAATACTGGAAGGGGTAGCCATTCCCTTCTCCAGGGGATCTTCCTCATCCAGATATCAAACCCAGGTCTCCTGCATTGCAGGCGGATTCTTTACCACTGAGCCCCCAGGGAAGCCCATCTATCTTACACGTAGTATCAACTGTGTATATATGTCAATCCCAATCTCCTAATTCATCCCACCCTACCTCTTGCCCCTTGGTGTCCATATGTTTGTTTTCTATGTCTGTGTCTCTATTTATGCTTTGTAAATAAGATCATCTATATCATTTTTACAGATTCCACATATATATATTAATATGCAGTATTTGTTTTTCTCTTTCTGACTTCTTCATTTTGTATGACAGTCTCTAGGCCCATCTGTGTTGCTACAAATGACCCAATTTCATTCCTTTTTATGGCTGAATAATATTTCATTGTTTATTTGTACCATATCTTCTTTATCCCTTCCTCTGTTGATAGATATTTAGGATGTTTCCATGTCTTGGTTATTGTAAATAATGCTGCAGAGAACACTGGGGTGCAAGTGTGATCTCACTACCTGGGGTATAGTATACTCATATAGTATTTTATATCCACTAACTAGTGACTTCTCAAAACACCCTTGTGAGGCACACCACTGGGCCAGCCTATATTGGCAGATCCCAGGGATGGGCTATCTGTACATGAGGCCTGGATTAGTTCCAACTATTCCTGTCCCAGGCCAGGGAAGGAAGGTCAAGAAGATGTCCTTCAAGTGACATGGCCAAGTAGGGAGCATCTTGTTTTGGTTTAAATCACGAAGACCCTCCATACAACCAACTTGAGATTATCCAGTTTAATTGAGGGAATTAGGAGAACTCTGAAGAAACCAGGTTCCAAGACCATCCAAAGACCTTGCAAGAATTCAAGTTCAAATGACTATGGAAGACAGAAATGGTTCTCTTCCCTTGCTGGCTGGCAATGGTGGCCTGAATATCCACAAGGCTGGGGAAGGGGAATAAAGGAAAGTATTCTCTAAATATTCTCCAAAATATTAAATACATTATCAAATATATATAAATACATATGACATACACTTTTATATATTATAATTCTGTTTTAATTACATATTATGAGATATATACATATAATATATTATGAGATATATGATATGTGTTATAAATTTGTGTATATAATTTATGTCAATATAAATTACATGTAGAGAGAGGTTCACTTGTGAGAACACTTGTGTGCTCTGTAATGAGTTAGATCTCTTTCAGAAAACTGGACTGAGGTGTTCTTGTTTTTCTCCTTTCCCTTAATGGTGGAAGTCTAAATAAATATTCAGTTCCAGGACTAAGTGGAAGAAACAGTCCCTACTTATGCTGGTTTAACTTAATGATTTTCCAACTTCGTGACAGTTCAAAAGCAACATGCAGGACTTCCCTGGTGGTCCAGTGGTTAAGACTCCACATTTCAACTGCACGGAGCACGGGTTCAATACCTGCTCGGGGAACTAAGATCCTGAAAACTGAGCAGTGCAGCAAAACAAAACAAAACAAAACACCAATAGGCATTCCATAGAAAAAGAAGTGCAGATTTTGAATTGTGATCTCTCCCCAGGCTAGTGATTTGGGTCGCGACCCTCCATCCTTGCTGGTGATGCTGGGCAACGAGCAGCAGCTCCCGGTCAGCCTTGTTGTCATGCGTGTTCACAGTTAATACATTTACAACCATTGAGTCTCCAGGTAACTCTTTTGTTTTCCGCTCTCAGTACAGTATTCAACCAATTGCATGAGCTGTTCAACACTTTATCATGAAATAGGTTTTGTGTTAGAGGATTTTGCTCAACTGCAGACTCATGTAAGTGTTCTGAGCACCCTAGAGGTGGGCTGGACTAAGATATGATGTTTGGCAGGTTAGGTGTGTAAATATAGTTTCTACTTAGAGTATTTTCAATTTCCAATGGGTTTAAAGGGGCGTGACGCCCATCATGAGTCAAGCAGTACTTTTTGAATATTCAAGGTGAAGCTTGCTTATAGGAAATACTGAAAACCCCATCTTGTCACAGGTTTGTCCCCTTTCAGGGTTTTAAAATGCTCCTTCAATTCTTGCGGCCATACGAGCAGGCTTGCAGATATATATGCTTGTAAGCTGAGGACAAGGACTTCCCAGGATTGGTTTTATTACAGTGCACCTTAGTTAAGTAAAGGAGGGTCAGTGTGACTCTTCCCATCCCATCTTTGGGGTATGTATCTCTTGCCAGCATTTCTGAACAAACCTCATAGTGTAAGCCTGGAGAGGGACTTCTTTTGGAGGCTGTGACAATCTGATGAACGTTCAGTGGAAAGAGGGTGTGGTCTTGCTGGATCCTGAGGCAAACCTAGAACTAAGGTCATGGGAGAGAGGGAAAGGAGTCCAAGAATCAGAAGTCAGTGAGCAGGCTGATGCCCTATCAATTTGCCCATTCAACACTTGGTGAACGCCAACATGCTCAGTTGACTCAAGATGATACTCATTGTTCTCAAAATATGAAGTGAAAATAATCTAAACTAATAACTGTTTCATCACATGTCTGAAAGTGTGACATGCTAATGTACCAACCATGACTGCCCTCAGCTCTTATGTCGTCATCCATCAGGGTGGAAGGTGGGAGCTCTGAACATGCTTGATATAGGCTGGGGAGGGGGTCTGGGGTCCATGAGGGCACCATGCAGTCCTAGGCTGTTAGAGAGGATGACTGAGGGGATAAAGGCGTTTGTGTCAAGGTGTTAGGAAGGATGACTGAGGTGATGAGCTGTAAAGAGAGAGAAAATTGGGGAACTGGGAAGTTATTATCTTTTAAACAACGGCTTCCTGAAGATTCATGCTCAGTTCAGAATGATACTGCAGTACACCTTCTGTTTTCGGGGGCCCCTAGATTCTGTCCTCTATAAATATAGGTCTCCTACACCCAGATGATTTAGTCCATGTTCTCATGGGCTTTCCTCGGCCATTTCCTGGTTGTCCTATTGTCTTCTTGGGACTAAGGCAGGAGACCCTGGTTCTAGTCCTGAGTTGGAGAGATCCCCTGGAGAAGGAATAGGCTACCCACTCTAGTATTCTTGGGCTTCTCTGGTGGTTCTGTAAAGAGTCTATAAAGAATCCGCCTGCAATGTGGGAGACCTGGGTTCGATCCCTAGGTTGGGAAGATCCCCTGGAGGAGGGCATGACAACGCACTCCAGTATTCTTGCCTGGAGAATCCCCATGGACAGAGGGGCCTGGCAGGCTGCAGTCCATAGGGTCACAAAGAGTCGGACATGACTAAGAGACAGGACTGAGCAACTAAGCAGAGACCAGCACAGCAAAGTAACACTGGAAAGCTTGAAGGTGATGGAGATGTAACTAAGGCCCGTTGGTTAGAATGCGAAGCATAATTTGGACATGACTACTTGCTAGGAATTTCCAGAGGTGACCTGAATTATCATATTATGTTTAGTATAATTAGTTACATTTTTCCTATACATTTTTCCTTCCCCTGATAATGTCTTGGTTCTTCCCAAAGGACGTTAATCTGAAAAATCGATGACCAATGTTCCAAAGAAACAGGACAAATCTTGGTTTCTGAAGGACTGTACAGCAAAGTCATCTTTCAGGATTATCCAAAGACATATGACAGAAGACAGGAGACAAGGATGCCAACTGAACATATAAACTCACACTGACAATGGTGGCCACTCAGTGGAAATTTACCAGGTGAGTGACCCTTCATTGTACTGACTGCACATGTGCATGTGTTTAATAATGGAATAAATGAGCAATCACCCAGATGACTTGCAGTGATTTGATTGCTGGCTCCTTTTTCCTCCCTCACCCCTGGCCCCTACTGACTGCTTTATGCTCTATTTTAGCAAACGTGTCAAAGAATCAATATCAGGTTTTCGCCAACCCCTCCCAAATTTCATTACTGTCTATGTGATTTCTCCTGTGTCTACAGGGTAGGTTTACCCAATCCATTCATAATGTGAAAAGAGAGAGAGCCCTTTTCCCGCCAGAGGGCTTGGTAGCCTGGGTACATCACTGCATCTCCTGCCTTCGGTTCCCGGATCAGTTAGATTTCATTCTCTGGGTTACATCGTGTCCCCCTCCAAAAGATACGGTGCAGTGCCAACCCGCTATGAATGTGAACTTCTTTGGAGATAGGGTCTGAGCAGATGTGGTCAAGGTAAGATGAGGTCATGAGGTTGTAGGTGTGCCCTTGATCCAGTGTGACTGGTGTCCCCATAAGGGCAAAAGAAACAGCCACCAAGACAGACAGAGTGACTGAAGGCCACGTGATGACAGAGAGGGATGAAACATTGCAGCTACAAGGTGAAGACTGCCCCACCAGGATCTAGACGAGGCAGGCAAGAGTTCTCCATAAGCCTTGCCTGATCTTGATCTCAGACTTTGAGTTTTTAGACCCACGAGACAAGCTATTCCTGTTGTCTTAAGCCCTCGAGGGTGGGGTACTTTGTCAGGCCAACCCTGGCAGACTAATATGGGTGAGAGTGCTATGGGGAAGCAGTTGAAGACATCGTAGTTTGAAATCAACTCTGAACTTGAGTCAAGGTT
>SJYT01082071.1:345414-358091 GCA_006410635.1 Cephalophus harveyi | reverse complement strand
GTGTCCGACTCTTTGCGACCCCATGGACTGCAGCCTACCAGGCTCCTCTGTCCATGGGATTTTCCAGGCAAGAGTACTGGAGTGGGGTGCCATTGCCTTCTCCGTAATATCCTGTCTAGGTTGGTCATAACTTTCCTTTCAAGGAGTGTCTTTTAATTTCATGGCTCCAATCACCATTTGCAGTGATTCAGTTTACTATATATATTTATATATGTATTCTTTTTCATATTATTTTCCATTATGGTTTATCACAGGGTATTGAATATAGTTCCCTGAGGTGGTGCCAGTGGTAAAGAACTGGCATGCCAATGCAGGAGACCTGAGACATGGGTTAGATTTTTGGGTCGGGAAGATCTCCCGGAGTAGGAAAAGACAAACCATTCTGGTATTCTTGCCTAGAGAATCCCACGGACAGAGAAGCCTGGTGGGCTTCAGTCCATGGGGTCACAAAGAGTTGGACATGACTGATGTGACTTTGCACACATGCATGCAACCTTACAGTTATTTTCACATACTTTAGCCCTAAACTGTCTTCTAATTGGACCTGAGTCTAGACACTAAGCAACCTGAGGGCAGGAGGCCAGCCTTATTGGTCTCTTAGATTCCCTCTGTTGTTTAGCATGCTTCCAAGTGTTAGGAACTGCTGGGCAGCAGCCCTGAACCTGTCCCATCCTTGTCAGCTCTTTGCGGGGTAGCAGGGTGCTGTCTGCAGGCTGCCCCTCCCTCCATCCACCTGGAACTCCAGAGAGGCTCATGATGAACAGAGCAATATTTCTATATAGCAAACAATGAAAATTATTAGGGAAAAATGTGAATATACATAAAAACAGAGTAGTATAATGACTTTTTCCTTTTATATTTTTTATATTTTTCTCCTAAATGTTTTATAGTTTTACACTTTAAATTTAAGTTCATCTGTTTCTGAGTTGGGTTTCCAGGTGACTCAGTGGTAAAGAAACTGCCTGCCAAGCAGGAGACCAGGGTTCGATCCCTGAGTCTGACCCCTGGGTTGGAAAAATCCCCTGGAGAAGGAAGTGGCAACCCACTCCAATATTCTTGCCTGGGAGAATCCTAAAGACAGAGGAGCTTGTTGGGCTGCAGTCCATGGAGATGCAAGGAGTTAGATATGTCTTAGCGACTTAGCAGCAGTACTTTTGAGTTAATTTTTTGTGTGAGATATAAAGTTTAGAGCAAGATTATTTTCCTTTCTTTTTTGCCTATGGATAGTTGTAGAAACCAGGATATTTAGACAGAGTTGTTACTCTTCTAGTTCTGAGCGTTGTCTCGCCCCAAATAACCTCAGGAAGCAACCAAAGTCGGGGCACGTATGTATGCCCCGTTTCAACACCAGTCTGTTGGAATTTCTATCTTCCTGAGGTCTGGGAATCCATCAGCCCTTCCCTAAGCCGGCTGGGGGTGCCTGAAGCGTGTTTTCTGCCCTCTCCCCAGTTTAGTCTTGCTCAGGAAGCCTGGGCAGGTCAAATGGATGCCTCACCTCTGGGCTGATACTGATATCGATTGTTCAAATGGGGCATGTGATGGAGAAGTTTCATTATGAGGATGGCAAGTTAGGACCTTTAACAAGAGGAAGAATTGATGCTTTTGAGCTGTGGTGTTGGGGAAGACTCTTGAGAGCCCCTTGGACTTCAAGGAGATCAAATCAGTCAATCCTGAAGGAAATCAATCTTGAACATTCATTAGAAGGACTGATGCTGAAGCTGAAGCGCCAATCCTTTGGCCACCTGATGTGAAGAGTCAACTCCTTAGTAAAGGAGCTGGTGCTGGGAAAGATTGAAGCAGGAGAAGGGGATGACAGATGGTTGGATGGCATCACGGACTCAATGGACATGAGTTAGAGCAAGCTCTGGGAGATGATGAAGGCCAGGAAAGCCTGGTATGCTGCAGTACATGGTATCACAAAGTGTCAGACACGACTGAGTGCCTGAACAAGAGGAAGCAAAATCTCGCCTGGGAAAAAAAAAGCACAGCTTAGAGGGCAGAGGCCTGGCAGACCAGGCCTTTGGAGACCTTCAACTGGAGAAGGCAGGTGGGCCCATCTCCAAATGTAACTTCATATAAGACAACACTAGGGACTTCCCTGGTGGTCCAGTAGCTGAGACTCTGTGCTCCCAATGCAGGGGGCCTGGGGTTCGATTCCTGGTCAGTGAACTAGATCCCTCATGCTGCATCCCTGCATGCCATACCTAAGACCTGCAAGAGGAAGAAAACTAAGCGTAAAATACAAGATGTTCAGGTATGCTGAAATTAAAGTAGCTTCTTGCTAGGTTTTCCTGACAATTAAACTCTGAATACATTCACTGAAGCTAAACTTTTGTCTTCTCTCTGCCTCTTTTTCATTTATCCTTTCTTCCCTCTTTCCCATCTTCTTTTTGTCTTGTTTGTTATTTCCCTAAGTGAGAGCACGAGCATCTTATGGAGAATGTTAGAAAAAGATTCTTGCATTTTTTTCAGAGGGTTCATCAACATGACCTTTCAAAGCCCTCACAACTGGGAGATTCTATAAGTCTGTGAAATGCCTTGGTGGGGAAAAAAATCCTAGCTTTGAAGCCAGACAGACCTGGGTTAATCCCCTTCCTCCCACCTGTGCTGGCTGTGTGACTTCAGGAAAGTGACTTAACCTCTCTGAGCCTCAGCTGCTCATCTGAAAACCTGGGCCAATGTCAACCACCAAATCATGGCTTTAAGGATTAAATAAAAATTTGTTTATAAAACATACAGCAAAGATAGAAATGAAAGGATGAGTCAGAAACTGCTGGTGGCGACGCTGGGAAGCTCCTGCCTCAGGAGAGAAGCTGGGGGCTACAGGGTGTGGCCCATATGTGGACAGAGAGAGAACAAGTTCCCTAGGCTGGTGCCCAGAGGGTTCAACACCGCTGCTCAGAGGAGCTCCTCAGCTCCATTCACTTCCCAGGACCTGGGCTGCACTTCGGTCTCCCTGTCTGTCTGTCCCCTAGAACCCAGGATAGGAGCCGAGATCCCTGTCCGTCTGTCCCCTAGAACCCAGGATAGGAGCCGAGATCCCTGTCCGTCTGTCCCCTACAACCCAGGATAGGAGCCGAGATGACTACAGTAAGTCCCCTACATGTGAACCTGCTTGTGAACTTTCAAAGATGCAAACATGTGCTCCCAGGCCACCATCGGGCTCTCCCTTTGAGGCTCCACACCCTGGCATGTGGTCATTTCTCCTGGGCTTTGCCACCTCTGACTTGACTGGATTTATCTCTCTACTCCATTTGGACCTTCCTTCTTTTATTTATTTATTTTTTAAATTCATTTATCCATCTATTCCATAAATATTTTGTGGCGTCTACAGGGTGCCAGGCTCTGTGCCAGGGCTCTGAGAATTCCCAGCACTTGTACCATCTATCTGCCCCGGGGATCCTGCTGCTTTCTGTCAGCCTGGGAATAGCCCCCACCCTTGGAATAGCCCCTCCCTTTCCGGAGGCTGCCTGCTGCGCTGCAGGGGGCCTACCCCCTGCCAGGAGCAACCCCTGACATTCAGTTATTTGTTGATTAAATGAACACATAGACAAGAATTTTTTTTTTTAATTACCACCCCTTCCAGCTCCCCAGCCCCCTTCCCAACTGATGTCACCCAAATTGCTCTGCACTGTGATGAGTTAAATGCTGGCTGCTTGGGGATGGTGAAGAAGCTGGTTCCCCAGCTCTCAGGCAGCCATTACCAGCAGCTCTGAGAGTATCTGATTTTCAAGTGTCCCCAGGGCTTAAAAATGCTAATGCTGGCTCTTTCTCTATTACTATAATAATACTTAGCAGTCATGTCCTGCCACAGATAATCAGTTCAAGGGTACCCACAGCCCCTGGAGAGGTGGGTCCCTTTTAGCACCGTGTTGTAGATGGGCAGCTATGGGGTGATGGGGTTTAGCTAAGGCACCTCGGCTCTTGTGGGAAATACATTAAGTGCCCTACGTATGGACTGGTTCCATTCCAAGAGCTCATTCTGAAGTCCAATTTGTTCGTAGTTAGCCTAGGTACCCAACTAACACAATCGACTATATAGTAGTGTACTGTAATAGAGTTATAATACTTTTCACACAAAAAAATACATTAAACAAAACACAAAAAATTAAGGGAACATTTTTCATCTCACAGTCCAGTACCTTGAAAAGTACAGTAGTATAGTACAATAGCTGGTGCTTCTTAGCACCATCAGCTATATCACCGCTGCTTTTAAGCCTGCATTCAGACATCCTGGGCTTGAAATAAGGATACTACGCTACTGTACTCTACGCAGTACTGGACAGTACCCCAAAGCACAACCACTTATAGAGAATGCAAGCGCATGTACACCAGACATGAGAACTAACTCATGTGACTGGACATGGAAACACATGTTCGCATCTTTGAAAGTTCACAAAGTGAAGGTTCACGTGTCGGGGACTTACTGTAGTCATCTTGGCTCCTGCCCCGGAGGTATGCCCGGTGGACGTTTGTCCCCTCAAAGAGCAGACACGCAGCATCTCCCCAGGACCTTAGCCCACAGTGGTCTGGCAGGAGGTGACTGGGCCGCTTACTTCCCAGAGGCAAAAACGAAATCCTGACAGCGATGAGATAGAACCATCCACTGTATGGGAAATTAACCAGGCAAATGGTGAAATACTCTGTTACAGTTTTATGGACTCAAAATAGTAAAATTTTCAACCACATTGAAAAAAGTTGATGAACACTGCAAGGTTGGAGGGGCGGGTCTCAGATTAGGAGAAGCAATCTGCTCTAAGCAGGGATGTGTCTAAATCACCAAGAATGGTCCAGAGCACCTGAAAAGCTACATCTCTCACCTGGTGGCCCCGGGGGGGAATTGAGAAACCCCATGTGACCGCAAAGCATCCCCCATACTGTTCTCCTCCTTATGCATAGGCTGAACGACAGATTAGTTTCAGGGAGAGAGGAGAGGCAGTAGGCACAGAGGCAGAGTGTCTGGAGTGACATGCAGGGAGCCCTTGGTTATATTCTCATCAATCTGTGAATGGTCCTGCCCCAAGCCCAGCCAGGTCCTTCAGAACCGTAGCGTGTAGACATTGAAACAACTAAAAATATTCTAACCTAACCCGGAAACTGATGTTCAAAATGTTTAAATGCCTTGTGGGAGGTCATCCACCTAGTTAGTACCAGAGCTGTATTTTTCGTATTAACAATATTATCAAGATTATTAACAAAGTTGCAATGGATATCAACATGGCTGCTGAATCAGCCAGTGTTCTTTGGCTAAAGTAATACAGATATGGGAGTATAGTGGCATAAAGAATAAAGAAAGAATAAAATTAGTGGAAAAGCAAACATGAGAAGTACAGGAAGGAAAAAGAGGGGGAGCATTCTGACCCAGAAAGCAAATATTTCTCTTGTCCCCACATGTGTTTGTAGGATTCTGGGCACTTCAACATAGTGTGAGCTCTGAGTGTTTTTTGACCAAATGGGACTTAGGATTCTTGTATAGTCCTTGAAAACTTTTGGCACCGTCTTATGTAAAAACAGCAAAAAAAATCCTTATGCCCCTTGAATTTGCACTGCTCGACTTATTTGCTTAGAAACTGGAAACTTCATCTCATTGTAAAGTTGCTGGTCACTTGGCCACAAAATGCCAAAACCGGTGTGTGGAACAGGTGATGCTGGAGAGTCTCCTAGAGAATGCGGCAGGGCTCTTCCCAAAGTCAAGGCTGATTTCCGGGGGTCTTCAGGGTAAAAGGATGAAAGTGCTTCTCCAGGAATCCACATGCCCTCTTCTAACTGGGAGCTGTTGTCGAAACTCCCCAAATGGCAAAAACTAAGGGCTCAGTTTGACTGAGAAAAATAAAAGTTCCCCCACTGAAACTGCCTGCTAGTTATTCCGGGGACATTCTTCCTGTCAATTTTTTATTAATTATTCAGGGGAAGTGATTCTGTAAAGCAACACACAGGGAAATGATTCATCTGACATAACTTCCTCCGTTTTCCCATCCAACTGAAACAATTCCAAAAGCTTCAACTAACCATCAAGTTGGGAGAAAACTAAACTGAATGTCTTCCAAACACACCACCACTTCCTGAGTTGAGCTCCCCAGCAGAAGCACTGTCCTGAGTGCAGGCCCTGGATATATTCTGTGTCCCTTCCCCTCCTGTGGTGTTTATAGCGAAGCATGGATTCTATAAATACATTCTAATACATGACTGAATCCATTTTAATAACCAGTGACTCAGGTTATGAGTAAGAACATCCCAGAGTCTTAAGTATTTATTTGAAAGATTTAAAATGCTATACATTATAGATGTTTGAAGTGTAAACCATGATTACATGAGAAACTTAAAATATTAACAAAAATTGGCTATCATGCTATCATGAAATTACACAATTATAATAAATTCATGTCATCTTACTACAATCTATGCCTTCTATAGATTACCTATTACATGTTATCTTAACTATAGATATAGGTTATCTTACTATTTCTTTTTTTGTGTGACCATGCTGTGTGTCACGTGGGATCTTAGTTTCCGGGCTGGGGATCAAATCCACACCCCCTGATCTGGATGCACACAGTCTTAACTACTGGGCCACCAGGGAAGTCCCCTTACTCGTTTATACTTGAGAGGTTGTGCCCTGTTACTAACCTCTCCCCATTTCCCTCCCCCCAGCCCTGACAATCACCATTCTACTCTGTTTCTATGTAATCAGTGTTTTGTTTTTTTTTTTTTTCTCTTTAGATCCCGTATATAAGTGATCTTATGCAGCATTTGTCTCTCTCTCTCTGACTTATTTCACTTAGCATAACGCCCTCAAGATCCATCCATGCTGTTTCAAATGGCAGATTTTCTTTTTTGAAGCTGAATAATATTCCATGGTGTGTGTGTAAACCACATTTTCTTTATCCATTCATCCAAGCACATAGATTGTTTATATACTTTGGCTATTCTGAATAATGTTATTGGTTATTATGAAAATGGGTGTACAGATATCTCTTTGAAATAATGATTTTGCTTTCTTTGGATGTATATCCAAAAGTGGGATTGATGGATCAGATGGTAAGTCTATTTTTAATTTCTTGAGAAATCTCCATACTGTTTTTGATAGCAGCTGTATCAGTCTCCACCAACAGTGTATGAGGGTCCCCTTTACTCCACATTCTCACCAGCATTTGTTATCACCTTTTTGATAACAGAAAACAAATGTGACGTGATAGCTCACTGTGGTTTTGATTTGTGACAATTAGTGATTTGAGCATCTTTTCATGCACCTGGTGGCCATGAGACTATCTTCTCTGGAAAAACGTCTAATCACATCCCTTTCCCATTTTAAAAATTGGGTTATTTGGCTTTTCGCTATTGAGTTGTGTGAGTTCTTTGTATAATTTGGATGTTAATTATTATTTTTGAATATATGGTTATTGGATATATGGTTTGCAAATACTTTCTTCCATTCCATGGATGACTTTTCATTTTGTTGGTGGTTTCCTTTGCTGTGCAGGAGCTTTTTAGTTGGATATAGTCCCACTTGTTTATTTTTGTTTTTGTTGCCTTTACTTTCGGTGTAAAAAAAAAATCATACCCAAGACAAAGGTTAACAGTTTTTCTATAAAATTTATTCTATAAGTTTTATGGTTTTGCATCTGATAGTTAAGTGTCTAACCCATTTTGAGGTGATTTTGTGTATGACGTAAGAGAAGTTCGGTGACATTCTTTTGCATGAAGAAATCTAGGTTTAGAGCACCATTTTTTGAAGAAGTTATCTTTTCCCTGAGCTTCCATGGTGGCTCAAATGGTACAGAATCTGCTGGCAACTCCGGAGACATGGGTTTGATCTCTGGGTTGGGAAGATCCCCTGGAGAAGGGAATGGTTACCTATTTCAGTATTCTTGAAAATTCCATGGACAGGGGAGCCTGGCAGACTACAGTCCACGGGGTCGCAAAGAGTCAGACATGACTGAGCGACTCAGCACAGCACAGCATAGGTTTATTTCTGAGCTGTCTATTCTGTTTCTTTGATCTATGTGTCTGTTCTTAATGCCAATACCATGCTGTTTTGATTATAATAGCTTTGTAATATACTGGTGGCCCTTGAAAAACAGGAGTCTGGATTTCATGAGTCAACTTAAACACAGATGTTTTTCAATAGATATGAATTGCAATAAAATGCAATCTGATCCCTGGTTGGTAGAATCCAAGGCTACTGAACTCTGGATGAAGAGGATGGCTGACTGTAAAGTGACATGCAGCTTTGCAATTGTGTAAAGGGCTGGCACCTTGTGTGTTGTTCAAGGTCAACTGTAATTTGAAATCAGGATGGATGGTGCCTCCAGATTTGTTCTTCTTTCTCAAGATTGCTTTGGCTATTCAGGATCTTTTGTGGTTCCACAGAAAATTTTGGATTGTCTGTTCTAGTTCTGTGAAAAGTGCCATCAGTATTTTGATAGGGATTGCACAGAATCTGTAGATAGCTAGGGTAGTATAAAGTTTAAACAATATTAATTCTTCCAATTCATTTATTTGTTTCTCCCTTAATTTCTTTCATCAATGCTTTATAGTTTTCAGTATACAGTTCTTTCACTTCCTTGGTGAAATTTATTCCTATGTATTTTATGTTTTCTGAGGCTATTGTCAAAGTAATTGTTTTCTTAATTTCTCTGAAAGATTGTTGCTGTAGAGAAATTGAACTGATTTTTGTATATTGATTTTATATCCTGCAACTTTACTGAATTTGTTTATTGGTTCTAACAACTTTTGGTGGAGTCTTTAGGGTTTTCTATATATAATATCATTTCATCTGCAAACAGAGACAATTTTACTTCTTCCTCTTGGACAAAAGTATTATTTAAATGTGCAGGGTGAATTCAAGGAAAGCACAGGGGTGAAAGAGCATGGCATCATACCCACATTACAAGACTAAAAACTTACTGCCACTTCTTCCCAGTTGGTTGCTGGGCACACTGAGTTTTAGGAGCATTTGAAAGAGAAGATTTCATCAGTCATTCAAAGGCATGGATTTTAAATGCAATTACTGTATATAATTAGCTGTTTCATCTCCGGAATTTGGAATTTAATCTCTGATTGCACAAAATAGAATACTAAGCAGCTTACTCTAAGGGCTGGTAGAGTTGTTTATTGGTGTATGGATAATGCAGCCAAATTCCTTACAGCTACCATAGACAAACATCACAGAGAAAAGGATAGTGTGGGAATCCCCTGGTGGTTAAGACCCTGTGCTTTCAGTGGAGAGAGTGTGGGTTTAATCTCTGTTTGGGAGACTAAGATACCACATGCCATGCAGCAAAGAAACAAACAAAAAAAGACAAGGATGCAGAAAAGGTACCAGCTCTTAAAAGAGGGTTAGGCATCTTTAAACTTGTGCTGAAGACACTGTTCAGATGTCTTCTTTTGATGACCCTCCCACTGCCTTGCTCATGCAGGGTGGACTCCATCCCCACTCTCACCTCAACATAGCACCTACTAGATTGTTTCCATGTATGTTTTTCTTACAGGATTATAAGCTTCAGGAGGGCAGAGACCATGTCTTATTAAGCTTCGTGTTTCTGTCATAAAGCACCGTGCCTTGGTATACAATAAATGAATACATGGATGAGCCGCCAATTAAATCAGCAGATTTACAAAATCAGCAGTCTATTTAAATAGTTGTTTTCTATGTCTCTAAAGAAAAATGAACTGTTTAAATTATATTTACTTCTAAGTCCTTTTCCAAGAAAAAGCTTCAGCAAAACCCAATTTTTTTCACAGGTTGGGTGGTCCCTTTTCAACCTTGCATCTAAGCCTTTGTCATCACTGTAGGAGAATTCACAGAGTCCAAAATTTTCAGTGACACAGCCCCAACCCACCACATTTGGGAGATGCCTGTTGTCTGTCTATGTACACTGGTAGGTAGGTACCTTTAGTCCCTAAGTCGTGTCCAACTCTTCCCGACCCTGTGGGCTGTATGCCGCCAGGATCCTCTGTCCACGGGATTTCCCAGGCAAGAATACTTGAAGTGGGTTGCCATTTATTTCTCCAGGGGATCTTCCCGACCCAGGTATGGAACTTGGTCTTTTGCATTGCAGGCAGACTCTTTGCCAACTGAGCCACCAGGGAAGCCCCTTGTGTACACTAACAATGACTTGAGAACAATAGTTGCATATATATTAATAAAGGTAGGCCATTAAGTTTAAGTGGGTCTTTATCTGGCCTTAATTCTGGTTTCGGTTCACAGCGTATCTATGAAGTTTTTTTAGTTATTACTGTGATGCAAGCTTCCTGAAACCAAGAAATGTATCAGTGTTGTTCAAAGCTATATACTCAGCACATTCAACAGTGCCTGGATCATAGGCAATGCTCAAAAATACTACCTGAGTGACTGAATTTGTATACGTGGCAGCCACTGGGATAGAAGGTGGCTACTGAAAAATCGTGAGCTTGTTTCCAAAATCATTTCAGTGGACTAACAGAAGAAAGAGCAGAAATACCACAGGCGTCAAAAGTTTTGCGGGTTTTTCTTGTAATGATTTTTATCCCCAAGGGAGTAAAAGAAACCCCTAAAATCTGTGTAGGGAACACAAAGCAAGAAAATTTCCCCTTCAAATATGTCTATAGTAAAAGGTTTCTCCTGGCCCCACAGGAAAGGCCCTTCAGAGGACCATAGCAAGCCCCCCACCCCCCATCTTGGGTGTGGCCTGGACAAATTAATACAACAGAGACCCAAGAGGCAACACACAAAAGAAACCGTAATGGCAGATGGAAGGGAACTTCCGGGGTCCTCCAGGCCGAGCAGCGTATCCATCCGCAGGTGGAATGCATGTGCGCGGTCGGTCTGTGGTTTGTGATTCGCCTGTATCCCTGCCGCTGCGGAAGTGAGCTCAGCAGCAAAAAAAAAAAAACCCCAAAACAAACAGAAACCTTGCTGTGGTTTCTGAAGTCTGGGGTTTCCATAGGTGACCCGAGAGGTTTTGTAACTTCCACATGAAGCTGTTTGCCAAATGACTCATTCCAGAGCCGGAGAAAGATTGGTCCACCCCCGTCAGCCCCCTCTCTGTTGTCATGACCGCCAGAGAGACACTCAGGAAGGAAAACGGCGACATTCCAGTTTTTCCTGTGTTCCAGTCTCTCAGCCCCAGTCCCTCTGCAGGGAAAGGAAAACTCTGGGTACCAGGTTCATTTAGCTGATCCTTGGTGCTGTGAGGCCAGCCCTCGCCTCTTCTGTTGCTTCTCCAGGCACTAAGGACCCCAGGGAGCTCTGACCAGCATAGTATAGACCCACAAATGCTGGGTCCCCCTGCCCCTCGGTCAGGCACCCCGTGTGCACGTCTGTGTCGATGAGTGTGTGCAGGAGGAATGTTCGAGGAAGTCCAGGCGTGACTAAACAGTTTCTCACTCTTCGATTGGTAGACCAATCCTTTAGGGACCGTTCTCCTGCCTGAGAATATGTTTGCATCTGGAATATAGTGATCGTGAAAAACACTAGTGTAAGGTCGGACCCAACCAGTCCATTCTGAAGGAGATCAACCCTGGGATTTCTTTGGAAGGAATGATGCTAAAGCTGAAACTCCAGTACTTTGGCCACCTCATGCGAAGAGTTGACTCACTGGAAAAGACTCTGATGCTGGGAGGGATTGGGGGCAGGAGGAGAAGGGGACGACCGAGGATGAGATGGCTGGATGGCATCACGGACTCGATGGACGTGAGTCTGAGTGAACTCCGAGAGATGGTGATGAACAGGGAGGCCTGGCGTGCTGCGATTCATGGGGTCGCAAAGAGTCGGACACGACTGAGCAACTGAACTGAACTGAACGGAAGGTCGGACCCCAGGGGCCATGATGGGCTGCCCCTTTCTCTCCCCCCACCGGCGGGGGAGGTCTCTAACGGAAGGAGCCTCCCAGTTCCCAGGGACCAATGACAGCACACTTCGCCAGCTAAAGCCGCCCCACCCCAGCCACACAGAAGGACCTGTCAGCCCGCGACGCCTCGGCCTGGCGACCTATCCGAACCCCCGTCCATCTAGCCTGACCATCCCTCGCGAACGTATAAAAACCACCCCCAACACGGTCTGGCCGCGGACTTCCTCCACCTGCCTCCTTTGGGCCGGGAGCCCTGCCCCGGAGCGCTTAACCATTAAAAAGCCTGTTAGCCACTCTTTTGGTGTCCTGGTCTTTTACCTAACAACTAGGTCCTCTTCTCAGAGATCAATCGAACCCTCTCTGCACCGCAGCCATGAGAATGCCACCATGCCTTTTTTTTTTTTTGGCTCTGCTGGGTCTTTGTTGCGGCATGCAGGCTCTTCCCTAGTTGCAGTGCCTGAGGTTCTCTTGTTGTGGAGCACGGCCTCAGTGGTTGTGGCTCCGGGGCTTAGTTGCTGGGCGTGAGGAGTCTTAGTTCCTCCACCAGGGATGGAATCCACGTCCCCTGCATTGGAAGGTGGATCCGAACCATTGGATCATCAGGGAAGTCCCCCATTCTTTTGTGCTCAGTTCAGTCGCTCAGTCCTGTCCGACTCTTTGCGACCCCATGAATCGCAGCACGCCAGGCCTCCCTGTTCATCACCATCTCCCGGAGTTCACTCAGACTCACGTCCATCGAGTCCGTGATGCCATCCAGCCATCTCATCCTCGGTCGTCCCCTTCTCCTCCTGCCCCCAATCCCTCCCAGCATCAGAGTCTTTTCCAATGAGTCAACTCTTCGCATGA
>SJYT01082071.1:280930-345184 GCA_006410635.1 Cephalophus harveyi | reverse complement strand
AGAGTCTTCTCCAACACCACAGTTCAAAAGCATCAATTCTTCGGCGCTCAGCCTTCTTCACAGTCCAACTCTCACATCCATACATGACCACAGGAAAAACCATAGCCTTGACTAGACGGACCTTAGTCGGCTGCTTCTCTCTTTTCCCTGCAGTCATGTCCTGTGGTTGGACTGCTTGCTAGACCTAGGTGCCCCCAGCCAATGCTGTAGGTCACTGAAAGCAGAATTTGGGGTTCCCCAGCTAGGACAGGCTGGCTCCACCCTCGATAAGGGATCAATGTTGATATGTAGCCCCATCAAGGTGTAGGTCATCTGTGTTGTTTCCACCAGTCGGTCTCCTTGTCTGCAGCTGCCCTTCCTTTTCACCAAGACCAGATGTTGATGACTGATGCAGTCTCACTTGCTAACTGCAAATTTTGTCCTTCTAAATAGTCTCCTGGGACTTCCTGGTGATCCAGTGGTTAAGATTTCACCTCCCATTGCAGTGTGGGCAGGTTCAATTCCTAGTCGTAGGGGAGCTGAGATCCCACATGCCTCTTGGACAAGAAAACAAAACATAAAAACAGAAACAACATTGCAACAAATTCAATAAAGACTTTACAAATGGTCCACATCAAAGAAAACCCTTAAAAAAACAATAAAGTAAATTCTCTTATGAATTCTGTCTGGTGAAGTTCTCTATGTGCTAACAGCAACAGCAGTTGAGGTGTATCCATAACTTTCATGCCAGGCACTTAGACAAACCCACTGCAAACTTCCTCTTATTTAAGCCTTAGGGTATTTCTTTAACTGGCATGATGTCCATTTTCCAGATGAGGAAACTGAGGCTTCCAGAAAATAAAATCCTGCTCGAAATCACACAGCACTCAAGTGGCAGAGGCTAGGTGGATACTCAGGAGGTTGGACCCCAAAATCCTTGCTCTGAATCGCAGCCACCAGGCTTGGCCAGCTTCACAGCATCAGCCCATGGGGGATGTATGGAGTTTGGCAAAAGGGAAGAAAAGGATGAGAAAACTGATTCTGGATGTACAAGCTCTGGGTGAGGGTTAACACATCCTTTTTCCACTGCCTTATGCACAGTTATGCTATTTTCCTGCTTGGCTCCGAAGGGAAAGAGAGTGAGAGTCTAGTTCAAGGCTGTCCCAGCACCACCCAGGTTCTCTGCCTCTGGCCCTGTGGTGACTGCTGGGCTCCCTTGCTGCCTCTCAGTCCTGCCAGGGAACAAGTGCAGTCTGGGGACCATGGGCTCCTGCTGATCCAGGTGGAGTGCAAACCAGAGAGTTCTTCTGTGGGTACCCAGTGAAGCAAGGAGAAGAGGATGTGGGTTCAGTTGACCCCCTCCCCGACCTCCCCTGGAGTTGAACTTCATCCTTACTGCTCACATCCACACTGCCTGTAGCCTCAATGGTCCTTGAGCTTCACATTCCACTGGACAGGGCACTGCCCTTGGCCAAGAGGACCATGGTCTGACCCCTGGACTGACCCCGGAAGAGAGCAGACGGCCATGCTGAGAAAGACACAGACCTGGGCAGCAAGACCAGTTCTTAGCCCTGACGCCAACTTGGCCATACCAGCAAAGTCATTCAACTTCTCTAGATTTCCTATTTCTCATTCTCAAAATGAATGAGGAGCTTGGGTTTCACTCAGTCTCTAAAAATTCCTTTCAATGCTAAGACCCAGTGATTCTAAATGTCTCCCCTCCTGGGCATCCCCATTTCCATTCTCCTCCTGTGAACCAGGGGACCTTCTTCAGTGGGGATGATGGCCGAGTTCCCAGGAGGCTGTGCACCAAGGGCACAGGGATTACAGAACAGAAGGGGGATTGTTCCATCCGCTGGCAGGAGGAAGTGGCATCCTCCACAGCCCTGCTCAGAGGCAGATTTCAGAGCCACAAAACTCAGGGCTCTCAGTGCATTTCCAGAGGACGAGACCTACGACCTCCCGGGAGCTGGTGATGAAAGGCGCCCCTCCACAGTGGAGACTGATGCTCACACAGGCGAAAGTGGCTTTTCCCCCAAATCCTCCATCATCATCACTCATAATTAAGTGAATTTAATAACAATGCCCCTTCCCCACCAACCAAAGGACTTCTCTCCAAATTTACGATGTTCCAACTATTGACTGTGATTAACTGCTATAGCCACTGCATAACAATCTGGAGGGCTATTGTGCAGGGGAAAGCTCCTTGAACTTCAAGGAGCTTTGCTCACTTTTCAGAACGAGAGAAGGCAGGGGCGTTAGCTGGAGGCTGTCTTATCCACTTGGCTATTTGTTGCTGTTGTTCAGTCACTCAGTTGTGTCTGACTCTTCACAAACCCATGGACTGCAACATGCCAGGCTTCCCTGTCCTTCACTAGCTCCTGGAGCTTGCTCAAACTCATGTTCCTTGAGTCGGAGATGACATCCAACCATCTCACCCTCTGTTGCCCCCTTTTCTTCCTGCCTTCAATCTTTCCCAGCACCAGGGTCTTGGCTATGGTATTCTTCAAAGTAAAATATTCCAAGATGAAAGTGGAGATCAAATTACCAGATCAGCAAATAATGATGTGGGGAAAATGAGGAAATAGGTATCACGTGGGCAGTGGTTGACACATCTTTCTTATCTGTGGCTCTCAGCATGCAGAAGCCCCTCAAGGTCACTGCCCACAAGGTCTGGCTGACTTTCTTAAAGCAAGATCAGAGAGCAAATCATAAATGGAGGCAAATTTCAGCTGGGTCTTTCAACCAGCCATTTTGCTCTATGAAAGGTCACAAGGTAACAGGGTAATTGGAGGGTTTGGATAAGCTGGTGAGGGAATAAAGGCTTTTCCCAAGGATGATAAAAGCAGAGAAACAGCTCTCTGCCCTAAACGGGCTGCCCTGTTTCTTCAAAAATAGGTTCTCTAACGTGGAGAAGCAGAAATCGAAACCTTCCTAAATCCTCCTCGAATGTGTGGAATGGAACAAAAACACCTATTTCATGAAAAAAAAAATTATGTTTTGAAAGATCCCAGCAACAGGAGGCACCAGCTGCTGGGTCATCTAAGTGTTTTTGGAAAAGGAAAAGAACTATTCGGCATGAAAGATTCAGGAATGTCTGTTGACATATTAAGGAAACAACCTCAGGGGACAGCTGACAAGGCTCCAAGAAACATTACCAAGGGAACAGTGACGCAAACGCGTTCCGTTTTTACAGGCGGGCCGGCTGCCAGGCTCCCTCGCCTGGCGGCTGATGTAATGCTAATCCCTCTCTGGGTTAGCGTTGCTTGGATATCAACTCAAGCGGCTCAGTCAGCTGCAATCAATAGCAAGCTCCTTTTATAGAAGATAGTAAAAGAAAAAATATGTATACAGAGAGAGAACCCCAGATTCTGGTGTGCTGAAAACCTAGACATTGTGTCAAAACGAGAGAGGCAAAGGAAGGAAGGACCAACACAAAGCTAAGAACCACCTAAAAATGCATTCAGGTGTCTTTCCATAGAATAAGGCCAGTTGTCAACAAAAGGTACTATTATTTCATACTATTAGTTTTTTTAAAGCATAACTAAAGAATATGCCTAATTCCCAGCTGAGCTAAATGAAGATGGGAGAAAACAGAAGACATTAGGTGAGAATGTGAAAATAATGATTTTTTTCATTATCGAATAAATGGGCTGATTCCTTTTAAAACCTCTGCATAAAATACTGCTTTTGAAAAATTCTATCTTCAAGACCACTGCTTTTCAATTATTTTAGAATAAATAATAAGATGAATTATGCAAATTTTAATCAGCCTTGGATTGAATGCTTATGTCAAGGGTCCTCTATAATGGGCTAAGGGGCCACTTTTGCATTTTCTCTTTCTCAGGCACGGCAGTTTTAACTGTCCAAGAGTGATAAAGAAGAACCCATTTTAAAAGCTCAGTTCAATTATGCACATTCTTCTTTATTTTCTAGGTCATACTTAGATGGAAAGAACTGATGTGATCTTACACAGAAGACCAACAGCAAAAGCATCCCTCATTCCAAGACTTTCAGAGTCTAAATAATAATAAAAATGGGGGTGGGGTGAAAGGGAAGGATGAACACCAATGGAGATAGAGTTATTTTTTAATAACAATGAGATGAATATAATGATGATGATACAGCACATTGGATGCAGGAATCAAGTCCACTAGGATGGCAGTGACGTGATAGCAATGACACATGATTCACCTTTGACATATTTAAAACACTTTCCTTCTAAGATAGTGAATTGGGGAGTCAATAAGCCTCATGAATTTATATGAAAAGTTTATGGCTATATACGTATTTTTGTGGAAGGAAGCCTCCCATCTTTCATTAGATTTTCAGAAAAGTCCAAAAGCTCCTCCACTGTGAAAACTGATGAATTCTAAGGAGTTAAAAATCCTTCAGGAATTTGATCTCAATTATTCTTTAGCTCCCAGGGAGATCATTTATTTACAGGTAAAGAAAGTGGGAAATGGAGAGGCTAAGTTGATTGCCCAAGGTCATGAAGTGGCCTGGTCTATTATTATCAGTGACACGAAGATCAGACGGTCCCCTTGTATGAGTTTCTGTGGCATGTCCATTAGTCAGGAATGTTCCTTTAGAGCGCTGCTTACAAGGGAAGGACCAGAGGAAGCTTGGGATGCCTGCTGATGAGGTCAATTTCAACTCAACTGACACCCCCGCCCCCCATCCTTCCCCATGCCTGCCCACTCTGCCCTCTCGGCCCCCAACCCGCTACCCAAAGTCTCCTTTCAGTGAGGCCAAGGCTAAGCAGAAGACTCAACTGCAGAATTTCAACATTTTAACAGTCTCACATAAGAATATAATTTTAGCATCACCTTTCTTTGATAAAGCAATGTTTGCTTTGGAATCTTGAAACACTTCCTATCTGGCAGAAAGGATACAGAACAGGAAACTAGGGCACACAGATAGGAGGGAACTTCCCAGCATTGTAGAAAATAGGATGCAAATTTAGTTCTCCATGCTCACAGGCTGGTCTGTTCTACATTGACTTACACCAGCTCAGCCTAGCAATCAAGACCTGCATTTTGAATCAAATTCTTCCTGCCTGTGGGGAGGGGTCAGTCATGGATGCCACAAAAAGTCCTCAAGTAGGAACGCAAGAAAAGAGAGTGGAGTGGAAGGCATGAGAGTAGGGATTTTAATATAAATATTAAAAAGTGTAAAATTTAATGTCATTTTACCATTCTAAAATCATATTTGTTCATTGTAGGAAATTTGGGAAAAACAAAAGAGAAGAGGAAGGAAAAAAATATTTAACCCCATCTCTCCCAGGTATGATCCTGAAAGAATAAACATCCTCATTGTTAGGACTAGCTTCTCCTTTTTCACCATGACCTTGAAGTCACAAACTCTTGGTTTCTTTGGGAGGAAAACTGCAGATGATAAAACCTTTCTTGCAGGCCTCCCAGACTTGCTACACAGCTCAAATAAGATTATGGATTTGAAAATGGGAAAACTCATTTGGAAAGCACAAATATCTATATTATCTATAGAAGGAATCCATACTATTACCCTTAGAGGTTGCTTTGTCACGATTGTACTCAAAACTGCTGAAACTATTCCCTTAAAAACACTGCTTCTCGGGACTTCACTGGTGGTCAAGTGCTAACACTCCATGCTCCCAATGTGGGGGGCCAGGGTTCAATCCCTGGTCAGGGAACTGGATCCCACATGCTACAACGAAGTATCCTGCTTGTGGTAACTAAGACCTGGTGCAGCCAAATAAAAAAATATTAAAGAATACTGCTTCTCATGCTAATTCTCTGCTTTAGAACTTACCAGGATCCCTTTGGCCTGTTATTCAAATGCAAGTGTCTGGTCAGACTATTCTTAATGCAGAACCCAATCTTGTCTTTGGAGCCACCAACTATGACTTCTGATGCCAATTTTACTCCATCCAAGGAAATCTTAACAACATTGACCCACAAATTGTTTCATATCCTAAAACTTTCCATAGGCTTTCTTTCATGTCTCACATTTTAAGCCACCTTAAAATGCAGATCACTTTTAATGCATTATTTAATATCATTTCCATCAAAAGATGGCATGCTGAGGAAAGTGGGTAACCTACTCAGAGCTAGTTTTATACATGATCATTATATGACATGTCATTTAAATTTACATCCATCTTGTGATTTTTCTCCTGCAAACTTTTGTTTTCATTCCCTATATCCTTTTCTAAAATGCTTAAAAAATAGATTTTTACAAAACATGGGATATGAATGTCATTTGTTGTGTATGAATTTGCTAAGAAATTGGGTGTACCACAGCTGTTATTTTTTCCACATATCCTACTCAATCTGTCATGCATTTACTATGTTTTATAAATATGTGACATATTTGGAAATATATTGTTCACATATCTTTCATGTTTTCCATTCAAGGCATGCTAAAAATATAGTATCAGTTTGTCAACAAGGCTTGCAAAGATGACAAGATCTCCTCATTTGAAAATTCTAAGAGAGTCCAGAGTCCAGACCAGGCAGTTATTTCAAGAAGTTTAGCTTCCTGTTTCTTACTTTGCCATGTTCAGATATGGCCCTGTGTCATGTAGAAATTCTGTTTTAAGCATCTCAGATACAAAAATATCTGAAGTGAGGAAAGTTACTCAAATTCCTTCATGTCCTAGAATGCTGTTTAACTTGCTCCAAGTACACGAGGAGTAATAGTCTGGGTTCTCGCACTTTCTTTCTGAGGAGTCAGCAACATCACACTGAGATAAAGCTGTTAGGACGGTTCCATGAACTGAATGCTCAGAGGTGTGCAAATCATAAACTGAGCTGGCTTTCAGATCATTAAAAATGCTTGTTTGCTTTTCCATGCTGTTTTGTTTGGCTTGACCACAGCCCTGGATGGAGATTAAGTCATGTCACTTCCCAGAGAGTTTAGGACCCAGGCATGGCTTTGTGTGTCTGTAATGTTGACTTGGGGGAACTTAGGGATGGAAGACATGAAAAATACTCTAAATGCATGTGTGTGTGTGTGCGTGTGCGTGCTCAGTCACGTCCGACTCTTTGCAACCCCATGGACTGTAGCCCGCCAGGCTCCTCTGTCCATGGGATTTCCCAGGCAAGAATACTGGAGTGGATTGCCACTTCTTCCTCCAGGGAATCTTCTCAACCTAGATTTTGAGCCCATGTCTCCTGCACTGGCAGGTGGATTCTTTACCACTGAGCCACCTGGGAAGCCCTGGACTCTAAATATCAGTTCTTAAAAAACAAAAATAAACATCCTTTTTCAGTCAAAAGAACAAGGCAGTGGTTAAACTGGGAAACCGAGTCAGTATTCAACTCTTTTAAAATTATCTTCCAATTTATAAATTACATATGTCAGTTTCTTTTAAATAAGGGCAAGATAAGCCTGAGAAACCTATCCTCCAGATCTCATATTTTCAACTGATAGAACCATTTCAATGACAACCATGCTTATTACACTGTTGTTATTTATTACATGTTTATTTCCTGCGTTAATCGAATCTTAACACATCAGTAGCCGCCTCTTTCCTTGCAGGAGGGAAGCCTGCTCAGGGGGCCCTTGCTCTGCAAAGCTGTCTTCCCAGACGGGACTGTGTGTGCATTGGTTATGTGCAGCTGTACCACTCGGGATGACCTCCGACTCCCCAGTGTCTATTTCCCTTCATTAGTGTGCCAGGTCCAGATACACAGAGGACCAGGGGACTGCGCAATCTGGCTGTGGATGCTGTGGAAGAGAGTTTTTAAATTTAATTTTTATTTTATATTGGAGTATAGTTGATTTACAATGTTGTATTAGTTTCAGGTGCCCAACAATGAGATTCAGTTATACAGATATCCATTCTTTCTCATATTCTTTCCCCATATAGGTTATTATAAAATATTGAGTAGAGTACCTGTGCTATGCAGTAGGCTCTTGTTGATTGTCTATTTTATACATAGTAATGTGTCTATGTTAATCCCAAACTCCTAATTTATCCCTCCTCCCCTACTCTCCCCTTGGGTAACCATCAATTTGTTTTCCAAGGCTGTAGCTTTGTTTCTGTTTTGTAGATAGGTTCATCTGTATCTTATTTTTTAGATTCCACTTACAAGTGACATCAGATGATATTTATCTTTCTCTGTCTGACTTACTTCACTTAGTATGACCGTCTCTAGGTCCATCCATGCAGAAGAGGTTATTGATTTAGAGCTCAACTTTGAGGTAAAACTTTTTTTTATTTGTTTTTTTTCAATTGGAGTATAATTGATTTACAATGTTGTGTTAGTTTCTGCTGTACATCAGAGGGAATCAGCTGTGTGCATACATTTATCCCTTCCCTCTCCAGCCTCACTCTGCACCCCCATCCCATCCCTCTATTCATCACAGAGCTCCCTGTGCTATATAGCAGCTTTGGGGTAAAACTTAGAAGGAAGTTCAGAAAGGGTTCTAACGTGTGCCCAGAGAGGGGATACCCCAGTTTCTGGGAAACACTTGGGCTGTCTCTTGAGAGTGCCTCCCTGTTTATCATTAAAAAAAAAAATCTAGGATGGCAGTGACGTGATAGCAATGACACATGATTCACCTTTGACATATTTAAAACACTTTCCTTCTAAGGTAGTGAATTGGGGAGTCAATAAGCCTCATGAATTTATATGAAAAGTTTATGGCTATATACGTAGTTTTGTGGAAGGAAGCCTCCCATCTTTCATTAGATTTTCAGAAAAGTCCAAAAGCTCCTCCACTGTGAAAACTGATGAATTCTAAGGAGTTAAAAATCCTTCAGGAATTTGATCTCAATTATTCTTTAGCTCCCAGGGAGATCATTTATTTACAGGTAAAGAAAGTGGGAAATGGAGAGGCTAAGTTGATTGCCCAAGGTCATGAAGTGGCCTGGTCTATTATTATCAGTGACACGAAGATCAGACGGTCCCCTTGTATGAGTTTCTGTGGCATGTCCATTAGTCAGGAATGTTCCTTTAGAGCGCTGCTTACAAGGGAAGGACCAGAGGAAGCTTGGGATGCCTGCTGATGAGGTCAATTTCAACTCAACTGACACCCCCGCCCCCCATCCTTCCCCATGCCTGCCCACTCTGCCCTCTCGGCCCCCAACCCGCTACCCAAAGTCTCCTTTCAGTGAGGCCAAGGCTAAGCAGAAGACTCAACTGCAGAATTTCAACATTTTAACAGTCTCACATAAGAATATAATTTTAGCATCACCTTTCTTTGATAAAGCAATGTTTGCTTTGGAATCTTGAAACACTTCCTATCTGGCAGAAAGGATACAGAACAGGAAACTAGGGCACACAGATAGGAGGGAACTTCCCAGCATTGTAGAAAATAGGATGCAAATTTAGTTCTCCATGCTCACAGGCTGGTCTGTTCTACATTGACTTACACCAGCTCAGCCTAGCAATCAAGACCTGCATTTTGAATCAAATTCTTCCTGCCTGTGGGGAGGGGTCAGTCATGGATGCCACAAAAAGTCCTCAAGTAGGAACGCAAGAAAAGAGAGTGGAGTGGAAGGCATGAGAGTAGGGATTTTAATATAAATATTAAAAAGTGTAAAATTTAATGTCATTTTACCATTCTAAAATCATATTTGTTCATTGTAGGAAATTTGGGAAAAACAAAAGAGAAGAGGAAGGAAAAAAATATTTAACCCCATCTCTCCCAGGTATGATCCTGAAAGAATAAACATCCTCATTGTTAGGACTAGCTTCTCCTTTTTCACCATGACCTTGAAGTCACAAACTCTTGGTTTCTTTGGGAGGAAAACTGCAGATGATAAAACCTTTCTTGCAGGCCTCCCAGACTTGCTACACAGCTCAAATAAGATTATGGATTTGAAAATGGGAAAACTCATTTGGAAAGCACAAATATCTATATTATCTATAGAAGGAATCCATACTATTACCCTTAGAGGTTGCTTTGTCACGATTGTACTCAAAACTGCTGAAACTATTCCCTTAAAAACACTGCTTCTCGGGACTTCACTGGTGGTCAAGTGCTAACACTCCATGCTCCCAATGTGGGGGGCCAGGGTTCAATCCCTGGTCAGGGAACTGGATCCCACATGCTACAACGAAGTATCCTCCTTGTGGTAACTAAGACCTGGTGCAGCCAAATAAAAAAATATTAAAGAATACTGCTTCTCATGCTAATTCTCTGCTTTAGAACTTACCAGGATCCCTTTGGCCTGTTATTCAAATGCAAGTGTCTGGTCAGACTATTCTTAATGCAGAACCCAATCTTGTCTTTGGAGCCACCAACTATGACTTCTGATGCCAATTTTACTCCATCCAAGGAAATCTTAACAACATTGACCCACAAATTGTTTCATATCCTAAAACTTTCCATAGGCTTTCTTTCATGTCTCACATTTTAAGCCACCTTAAAATGCAGATCACTTTTAATGCATTATTTAATATCATTTCCATCAAAAGATGGCATGCTGAGGAAAGTGGGTAACCTACTCAGAGCTAGTTTTATACATGATCATTATATGACATGTCATTTAAATTTACATCCATCTTGTGATTTTTCTCCTGCAAACTTTTGTTTTCATTCCCTATATCCTTTTCTAAAATGCTTAAAAAATAGATTTTTACAAAACATGGGATATGAATGTCATTTGTTGTGTATGAATTTGCTAAGAAATTGGGTGTACCACAGCTGTTATTTTTTCCACATATCCTACTCAATCTGTCATGCATTTACTATGTTTTATAAATATGTGACATATTTGGAAATATATTGTTCACATATCTTTCATGTTTTCCATTCAAGGCATGCTAAAAATATAGTATCAGTTTGTCAACAAGGCTTGCAAAGATGACAAGATCTCCTCATTTGAAAATTCTAAGAGAGTCCAGAGTCCAGACCAGGCAGTTATTTCAAGAAGTTTAGCTTCCTGTTTCTTACTTTGCCATGTTCAGATATGGCCCTGTGTCATGTAGAAATTCTGTTTTAAGCATCTCAGATACAAAAATATCTGAAGTGAGGAAAGTTACTCAAATTCCTTCATGTCCTAGAATGCTGTTTAACTTGCTCCAAGTACACGAGGAGTAATAGTCTGGGTTCTCGCACTTTCTTTCTGAGGAGTCAGCAACATCACACTGAGATAAAGCTGTTAGGACGGTTCCATGAACTGAATGCTCAGAGGTGTGCAAATCATAAACTGAGCTGGCTTTCAGATCATTAAAAATGCTTGTTTGCTTTTCCATGCTGTTTTGTTTGGCTTGACCACAGCCCTGGATGGAGATTAAGTCATGTCACTTCCCAGAGAGTTTAGGACCCAGGCATGGCTTTGTGTGTCTGTAATGTTGACTTGGGGGAACTTAGGGATGGAAGACATGAAAAATACTCTAAATGCATGTGTGTGTGTGTGCGTGTGCGTGCTCAGTCACGTCCGACTCTTTGCAACCCCATGGACTGTAGCCCGCCAGGCTCCTCTGTCCATGGGATTTCCCAGGCAAGAATACTGGAGTGGATTGCCACTTCTTCCTCCAGGGAATCTTCTCAACCTAGATTTTGAGCCCATGTCTCCTGCACTGGCAGGTGGATTCTTTACCACTGAGCCACCTGGGAAGCCCTGGACTCTAAATATCAGTTCTTAAAAAACAAAAATAAACATCCTTTTTCAGTCAAAAGAACAAGGCAGTGGTTAAACTGGGAAACCGAGTCAGTATTCAACTCTTTTAAAATTATCTTCCAATTTATAAATTACATATGTCAGTTTCTTTTAAATAAGGGCAAGATAAGCCTGAGAAACCTATCCTCCAGATCTCATATTTTCAACTGATAGAACCATTTCAATGACAACCATGCTTATTACACTGTTGTTATTTATTACATGTTTATTTCCTGCGTTAATCGAATCTTAACACATCAGTAGCCGCCTCTTTCCTTGCAGGAGGGAAGCCTGCTCAGGGGGCCCTTGCTCTGCAAAGCTGTCTTCCCAGACGGGACTGTGTGTGCATTGGTTATGTGCAGCTGTACCACTCGGGATGACCTCCGACTCCCCAGTGTCTATTTCCCTTCATTAGTGTGCCAGGTCCAGATACACAGAGGACCAGGGGACTGCGCAATCTGGCTGTGGATGCTGTGGAAGAGAGTTTTTAAATTTAATTTTTATTTTATATTGGAGTATAGTTGATTTACAATGTTGTATTAGTTTCAGGTGCCCAACAATGAGATTCAGTTATACAGATATCCATTCTTTCTCATATTCTTTCCCCATATAGGTTATTATAAAATATTGAGTAGAGTACCTGTGCTATGCAGTAGGCTCTTGTTGATTGTCTATTTTATACATAGTAATGTGTCTATGTTAATCCCAAACTCCTAATTTATCCCTCCTCCCCTACTCTCCCCTTGGGTAACCATCAATTTGTTTTCCAAGGCTGTAGCTTTGTTTCTGTTTTGTAGATAGGTTCATCTGTATCTTATTTTTTAGATTCCACTTACAAGTGACATCAGATGATATTTATCTTTCTCTGTCTGACTTACTTCACTTAGTATGACCGTCTCTAGGTCCATCCATGCAGAAGAGGTTATTGATTTAGAGCTCAACTTTGAGGTAAAACTTTTTTTTATTTGTTTTTTTTCAATTGGAGTATAATTGATTTACAATGTTGTGTTAGTTTCTGCTGTACATCAGAGGGAATCAGCTGTGTGCATACATTTATCCCTTCCCTCTCCAGCCTCACTCTGCACCCCCATCCCATCCCTCTATTCATCACAGAGCTCCCTGTGCTATATAGCAGCTTTGGGGTAAAACTTAGAAGGAAGTTCAGAAAGGGTTCTAACGTGTGCCCAGAGAGGGGATACCCCAGTTTCTGGGAAACACTTGGGCTGTCTCTTGAGAGTGCCTCCCTGTTTATCATTAAAAAAAAAAACCCTCTTGGTTATGTGATCACACATCCACCTTTTGAGATAACAGTGTATTATTAATCACCAGCTCCATAGCAATCTGCGTCAGGACAATAAAACCTTTGTACCCACAGCTTGTTTTTTCAAAGCCCTCTCTGCCCAGCGTCATTTTGCCTGTTCAGCAACCCTGCCAGGGAAGGCGGGTACTATTTCCTCCACTTTCCAGGCTGAGGAAGCACTCACAGCTTTCAGAGGAGGAGCTGGAATGAAGCCTCACTTTCCCAGCTCATTTTTCCTTCCTTTCAATCACGGACGCCTTGGATCAGTAACTAGTCACACTTCCCTCCTTCCCAACCCATGAAGACCAATGGAGGGAAAAAAGTACCTTTTCCAGAGTGTGCTCTGGAAGAAAGTTCGTGTCTTAAAAATATGAACCTATTTTCAGGGCAGGAATAGAGACACAGCTGTAGGTACTTGTAGACATGGGGAAGGGGTTGGGGAGGGCGGTAAATTGGGGGATTAGGACTGACAAACTGTGGTGCTGGAGAAGACTTTTGAGAGTCCCTTGGACAGCAAGGAGATCAAACCTGTCGGTCCTAAAGGAAATCAACCCCGAATATACATTGGAAGGACTGATGCTGAAGCTGAAGCTCCAATAATCTGGCCACCTGAACTGAAGAGTTGACTCACAGGAAAAGACCCTGATACAGAGAGAGACTGAGGACAGGAGGAGAAGGGATGACAGAGGATGAGATGGTTGGATGACATCACCAAATCAATGGACATGAGTTTCAGCAAACTCCAGGAGATAGTGAAGGATAGGGAAGCCTGGTGTGCTGCACAGTCCATGGTGTTGCAGAGTCGGACATGACTTAGTGACTCAATAACAACAAATATACACTACCACGTGTAAAATAGACAGCTAGTAGGAAGCTGCCGGAGAAGGCAATAGCAAGCCACTCCAGTACTCTTGCCTAGAAAATCCCATGGATGGAGGAGCCTGGTAGGCTGCAGTCCATGGGGTCGCTAGAAGTCGGATGCGACTGAGCGACTTCACTTTCACTTTTTGCTTTCACACAATGGAGAAGGAAATGGCAACCCACTCCAGTGTTCTTGCCTGGAGAATCCCGGGGACAGGGGAGCCTGTTGGGCTCCTGTCTATGGGGTCGCACAGAGTCGGACACGACTGAAGCGACTTAGCAGCAGCAGCAGCAGCAGGAAGCTGCTGTATCGCACAGAGAGCTCAGTCTGGTGCTCTCTGATGACCTAGAGAGATGGGATGATGGGGGTGTTGGAAGGGAGGTCCAGGAGGGAGGGGATATATATATACATATAGCCGATTCATTTCATTCTACAGCAGAAACTAACACAACATTGTAAAGCAACCATCCCCCAGTTTAAAAAATATGAATTTATTATATTCATATTATATATTTACTATATGAATTTATTGTCAGTCGCTAAGTTTTTAGTGTCCATGAATTATTGTGTGCTTATCACTCTGCTAAATGTAATGACACATCAAAAAAACATATCACAACCTTCCTATACTCCAGTAGCTTATTGTCGAAGGCAGATTCGAAGATGACCTCTAAGACCCTTTGCTCTTGTATAATCTCTCCCTCTTGAGAGTGAGAAGGACCTTAATTTGCTTCTAGCCAATAGGATCTGGCAAAGGTGATAGGATATCACTGCTGTGATTTCATTATGTGGCAAAGGTGAACGGATTTTTGCAGATGTAATTAAGATCTCTAATCAGTTACTGTAAGTTAATGGAAAGACAGATTGTGGTGGGTGGGTCTGACCTAATCAGACAAGCCATTTAAAAGAAGGTCTAGAGGTCAGAGACTCTATGCCGCATACTCTCTATCTCCCTGGCTGGCTTTGAAGATGTAAACTGCCAGGAGAGTTACAGCTTCATGGGAATGAATTCTGACCTGTGAACCAGAGTGATCTTCCCTGGTGGCTCAGTGGTAAAGAATCCGCCTGCAAAGGAGGAGACGCAGTTTGATCCCTGGGTCAGGAAGATCCCCTGGAGAAGGAAATGACAACCCGTTCCAGTATCCTTGCCTGGGAAACCCACGGACAGAGGAGCCTGCCGGACTACAGTCCATAGGCTTGCAAAGAGTCGACACAACTTAGCAACTAAACCACCAGCGCTGTGAACTTGGCTGAGGACCCTGAGCCTGGCTGAGACCCCAGCTCCAGGTGACAGGCTGATGGCAGGCTCCTGAGAACCTGGGCATAGGACACAGCTCACTTGTGGCAGCTGTGAGATCATAAATGTGTGTGTCTTTAAGCTGCTAGATTTGCAGTACTTTGTTACAGGGCAATAAAAGACAAATACATTTATGATCTAGGAAGGGGTTACTAGGCAACAGAATTTAGTATCTGTTTTGTTAAAAAAAAAAAAAAATTAACTTCTTGAGTATTATTGGGTAGGCCAAAATGTTTGTTTGGGTTTCTCTGTAATGTCTCACAAACCCAAGGATAAGTAAAAGAGCCAACTCATTGGAAAAGATCCTAATGCTGCGAAAGATTGAGTGCAGGAGGAAAAGAGGGCAACAGAGGATGAGATGGTTGGATGGTATCATCAGCTCGATGGACATGAATTTGAGCAAACTCTGGGAGCTAGTGAAGGACAGGGAAGCCTGGTGTGCTGCAGTCCATGGGGTCGAAAAGAATCAGACACAACCGACTGGCTGAACAACAGCAAGACGTAAATAAGATGTAGAGGTGATATGTAATGCCAATAATTACACCGTGGTAGTGATGAACAGGGAGGCCTGGCGTGCTGCGATTCATGGGGTCGCAAAGAGTCGGACACGACTGAGCGACTGAACTGAACTGAACTGAATATACAATCAGTCTTGTCATCTAGAAACAATAGTGACAGCTGTATCGTCTCCCTCTGTCTGTCCTTTTCTCATACACACAGTAGCTCAACCAGTTGCTTATAGGAAGGACTGATTAATGCCATTAGCAATCACATTTAGAAACATCAGATAACCATTCCAAGAAGGCATTTTAAATATCTGCCATCACCTTGGAGAGGAAGAGCTGGATTCTGCGCCAGGTCACAGGAAAAGATTTCACTGGAACGCTGGGATTTCAAGGGGTATTTATTCCTATTCTAAGCATTGTAGACACTTTAAGGCAGTGCCTGGACTATTATGAACATAGTAAGCACACAGTAGGTACCCAGCGAATATTGAATACTCGAAAATGGCATCAGCTCTGGAAAACAGTCTTCACTTTAAAAATCTCAGATGGCATAGAGAGCTGACTTGTGTTTGCCAAGGGGGAGAGGGGTGGGAGAGGGATAGATTGGAGTCTGGGATTAGCAGATGCAAACTTTTACCTATAGAATGAATAAGCAACAAGATCCTGCTTATAGCACAGAGAACAATAGTCAATATCCTGTGATAAACCATAATTTGGAAAAGAATATGAAAAAGAATTGTATATATATGTATAACTGAGTCACTTTGCTGTGCAGCAGAAATTAACATAACACTATAGGTCAACTGTTACCTCAAGAAAAAAATAAATGAAAAAACCAGTCAGATGGAATGGTTTGTGTATTCAACACTGACCCATGGATCTGACCCAAACGGTGACATTTTAGTGATCCTTTCTTCTGTTAACCTGATAAGGAGAAGAGCAGGCTTTTCTCGTGGTGGTGATGATGCCTAGTGAGTGGAATGAGGGAGGGAGGGAGACGAAGCCTGGCCAGGTAGAAGGTGTCTCAGACCCACTCTGAGAAGTCACTATGCACCTGGGAGATAAGGCTGGTGACATAACACAGCACCCAGCTGACCTCACGTGTAGGAGGAATGAAGGATATGCATCTCCGCATGTATCCCTGTAGGGAGACCATTTTGACATCCAGTGCAAAGGCAGTCTTAATGAAACAGGACAGGGGTGAGACGTGAACAGCACCAAGCCCCAGGCAGTGGTAGCACGGTGACTTTCCAGGCTCCCCCACACAGCACCCCCGCAACTTACTACAGTTTGTGAGCTTGGCCAGGCCACTTCACCCACCCAAGCTTTGGTCCCCTCAGTTGAAAATGAGGGGTAATTATGTTGCCTACCTCATTGCAAAGTGGTGATAGGGCTCCCACGAGAATGAAGCTGCTTCACATTGACGGGCTGAGAGATGAGGGATGCTCCATGAATATTTATGATTATGATTCACAGAGGTGAACCTCAAAGGTAAATGACAGGAGTGGCTGGCTGGGTGTTACAATGTCAGGGGAATGCTTCACAGTCTGACTCTGGTTTCAGAAAACTCCATGCTCATCCTGGTGACCGTACCAACATTGGTGCCCGCTGGTTAGAATGGGCAGATGGTACCTGGCCTCTTGAGTGCTGGGCGGGCAAAGCCACCTTGGTGCTATAATGAGATATGCGCCTGCATGGTGTCACTGTCCTTGCCTGGGGCGGAGCGGCAGGTGTGGCTATGCCTTCCTCCCCACCCCCTCCCCCAGCCCCAGCCTCCATCCTCTCCCTCTGCAGCGGCTGAACAGTGGCCTTCTGTGCTCCTTTCTGTCCACCCTTCCGCTTTGACTGAACTCAGACTGATTCACAAGCTCTGGATCTTTGCTGGGCAGCCCCAGCATACAAGGACCAGGCAGGCCTGGTTTCCGGGGGAGCAGTGTGTGTGTTTGTGTGTGTGTGTGTGTGTTGGTGGTGACTGGGGGGACTGTCTTCAGACTGAGAAAGGAAAAAGCCCTTGAACTAATCAGAATTTAAAAGCCCTGAATGATGGCCATCGTGGAGAAAACAACAACCATCACGGGGGAGAGGAGGCCGGGGCCAAGGGGAGACAGGCGCCGCACACACGTGGTGTCTGAGACGGGGCCCCAGACCTTCCCGGGAAGAAAGAGATCCTTTCTGGCTGACTCCCCTGACTCTATGTTTCCTACAATTCTACAACAAAGATCCAGGAACATGAGAAAAGGAAACTGAGAAAAATGTGTCCTGTAATCCAAATTTAAGCAAGAACAGGACAGACAATGTGAGCCAAATAGAAATGAGGCCAAGACTGCTTTCTTGGGGCCCTGGCTCTTTCTTTTTTTTCAAATGCCCAAACCTGTTTAACTGCTTCGTGTGAGCGATGGTTCTGGGATACAGTTCACGATGGGAAAGGAAATCTAATTAGCAACTGGCAGCCTCACCTTCAATCTTAGGTCAATCTAGTCCAATGGGACATTAAGAGTGATTGCTACCAATTGATTCCTGAAAAAAAAAGAAAAAGAAAAGAGAGAGGACAGGAGGGAGAGGGAGAGGAAGGAGGGACACACTTTAACGAAGAGTTATACCGAGAGAGGTCGTCCCATAACAGCTGCAGAAAGCGAGCATCTCTTCTCACTGACAGCCCCAATAAAGACCCGGGTTCCATTGCTCATGTGCATGGACTGCTTGGATCCCATCCTCCACCCTCACCCTACTACAGGTCTCTATGTCACTTTCCCAGTAACTTAAGTGATCAAATTTCTACAATTAGGACTTGAAAGATACTATGAACAACTCACATTTGTATACTGTGCTACAGTTTACAGAGAAGTTGTGTAATTATGACCACACTTGGTCCCTCACTGTGGCGCTAAGAGGAAGCTGGTACTGGCCCCACTTCACAAGAGAGGATGCCACGCTGAGACTTAAGAGATTACGGCTCGAAGGAGGTAACAGAGTGACCAAAATACGAGGCCGAGACTGATGTCCAGTCACACGACTTGCCCTGGGAGAACGGCCACAGCACACAGAGAGAGGGAAACCGAGGCACACTGGAGTAGCTAATTATTCATTCACTGAGTCAGTGACATCGTGGGGACCATGGGCTTTCTGAACACCTTAGAGTTGGGACTTAGTGAAATTGACACCATTGTCTAAGACAAAAAAAGACCTGCAGCGACCTTATAGTTCTCACGAAAAGGGCTGTGTATGGAGAAAGCGTCAGCCCCAGTGGGAGTCGGAAGGATTTAGCTGTACTCTCTGTCTCATTATGGGCTAATATGATTATCTCATAGTAGCTATTATGTGTGTCCTATGAAAAATGTCATCCCAGCGCTTCTGGAGAATAGGAGTGGAGCTCCAGGCCCTTGACAACAATCCCAGGCAGAGTCTGAGTAATCTAGTACCTCTGAATCACAAGCAAGAGGCAAGTCTCAATTTGGAAGCAGAAAAGAAATGATGCAAAGCTTTTTAAGCCTTGGGAGGGAGGGAAGCCCGGGCAGACCCAGGATCTGACTAGAAGTGCTGGCTGCACCTCTCCTGCTTGCTTTCCCCCTGGCCAGCTGTGGCTTGTCCTCCAGGGCCCACCCTCTGCTTCAAATCCTGCCCGGATGATTGATAGGCCTGCCAGACCTCAAGGCGGACCCAGACATCTCCAGGCAGGGCTGCAGCCTCCATGCCGAAGAAACCCATTCTGCTTAAAAGGTTTGCTCCCTGGTCTGATTCAAATCCCAATTAAAGTCCAAGCCCTGGTGACCGGACAGGCCGAGTGAAGGGTGTATATGTTTTTCTCCTTCCAAGTTCTTCTGTTACTCTGTGTTTCCCACCTAGACATTAGGCTGTCTCCATGATGCGAGACATCTTTCCTTTCTACAATTTCCAGGAAGCCCAGTTGCCGCCCACGTGTTAGATTTAATGTAATTCAACCCGAAGTTTGAGGCTATTTCTCCTAATTCAGGAAAAGTTGTGAGCTTGGCAGCCCCAGTGGAAAGAGATTTTTTTTTTAATGGTAGTGGATTTGGGGGAGGGTGTTTTTCTCATTTTGGTTGTGTGTGTATGTTTCATAAAGTGCATAGGAGAATTAAGCTCAAAAAGCAACTGCTTGGAGAGATAGAAAGTCTTGTAATTCATGTTGTGCATAATGGATTTGGCAGGCCCAAGCACAGAAATTTCCAGAAGTGTTTGCGTGGCAGCAGTTCTTAGCCAATTCACATTTTTTAGCTGTCCTGGCCAGCTGCCCGGCCTACAGAAAAAGTCTTGTATCTCCACAAGTTTGGCTGGCCTCTCTGACGAGTTTCCAAACTGCATGGCAACATTGGATGAGCTTATTTTCAAGTGCCAAAAAAACTCCTGCTACTTATATTGTTACTAAATACCAGATGTGCTTAATGCCGAGCAGGCAGAGCCAAACCTAGGGTAATCAAATAACCTATCATTAACATTTTCTAAAAACAAAAAATGCAATTGGAACACCAGATTACTGTTTTTCTTTGTTTGCTTTACGCCCTATTACTGGAACCCCTAGGGTGATGGGAACAGGACTGGGGTGGAGAGGCCGTTCTGGCAGCAAGGGAGACGCTGTTTACCATTACACCCCAGCACATCTGAAACATGGGTGAGAAAGTCAAGGCCCCAGCAGATTCCCTCTCGCCCTGCACTGCTCACAGTGTTAGGAGCCAGTATCTAACCCTGTCTCTTATACACATCTGCCCCCCCCTCCGCCCCCGGGACACTGAGGGCTGAGGCTCTCACTGAAAAGTTGAGGTGCACTGGGATTTGACCTTGAAGGAGAGAAACAGAAGGAGACGAGTAGGTAGGGTTGCGAGCTGGCAAATGAGAGGCTGGGCCAAGGTTGGCAGCGGCTGCTTCTATTGCTGGAAAAATGCAGAGAAATTCTGAAAGGCTTGAAGAGACAAGAGGATGCTGTGTGGCTTTGTCAGAGGCCCTGGCTGAGCTTCAGTTGGTAGAACTGGAAGCATTTCTTGATGCAAAAATATCCAGGCCTATCCAACATCCCCCTTCCTCGCGCCCCCTTCCCCAACCATAGCTGTAATTTCTCTTTTCTTTCTCTTTCCTTCTTTCTTTCTCCCGTCTCTTTCTTTCTCTCTTGTCTTCCTTTCTTCCCTCCCTTTCCTTGTCTTTCCTTCTTTCTTTTCTTTCCTTTTTTCTTTCTTTCTCTCTCTCCCTCCCTCCCTCCCTTCATCCCTCCTTTCTCTCCTTTTTTTTTTCTTTCTTTCTCTCTTGTACTTTTCTGGAATCCAGTGGGAAAGGCGAAGTACCTGGCTCCTCTCACTCTATCCCAGGCCATTCCTACCATTGGGCTCCCTCTTCACAACTTCCATGCCCTGGGCACTCGATTTTCCAAACCTCTATGCCTTCCAGCTTTCAGCCCTCCCTCCCAAACTCACACTTCTGGAAGGATGAAAAGGGCATCCTTCTCATCCTGAAGGTGCTGACCCCCACCAGATAGATGGCAAGCCTGAGTCATTAGAGGTGATTAGAAAGACAGAATATTGCAAAATAAAATTTTATGGAGGAAGTAGGATCACCACCATAAGAAATTTGAGAGTTAATAACTATTCTGAAAATATTGGTTGTCTGCATTAAGACAACTGTGTAAATAAAGGAATCAGTGACTCAGCCTAGGATGGTTGTTTTAGGAAACCTGTGACTAAAATTGTATTATAATCCAACTGTGCCTTGCATGCCGTTTTGCCAAGCCAAACTCAGCGAGAAGACTGCAGGGTTTCTCCACTGCGTGGAGTCATTAGGAGGATAAACCATGAGTCTGGTCTAATGAGCGATGAAACGCTTTGCAAATATTTGTTTTAAGGGGATGCAAATAGCAAAATAATGTGGAGCTGACATTTGCAATACCTTTTGAACTTTTCTCCTAACTCCAGTCACACATGTTTTACACATCAGCTGTGTTCTTGAAAAAGTCAGGTGTGAATCCATATGCTGAGCAGAATTATGCTTCAGGTGTTCTAGGGATACTTCTGACTTGGGGGAACCAGGAATGGGTGAAGAAGTTACAGAGAAAATCTAACACCTAGGACTGCTTCATCTGTGCTCAGTTTGGGCCCCCACTCTGCATCCAAGCTGATGAGCCTGCACCAGGGGGAAAAGAGGTGTCCAAACTGAGCAGAGACAAAGCAGGGGTGTGTTAGACTTCCTCAGTAGCTTCTTCACCAATTCCTGGTGAATTTCCTTCCATCAGCAGTGGCTCATTCCATTGCTGAGTCTGGGGAGGAAAGGGCTGGTCCTGGAGGAGGGTCAAGGGAAGGGTGTTTTGTTTTCTAGCAAGGAAAACAGAGAAGGCAGGAGGAAACCACCCAAATGCCAAGCTCTGCAGAGGACAAGTGAAGTCAGGGTTTAAAAACAAAACTGGAGGAGCTCCTCTCCTTGAAGCTGTTTATATTGTATAACTCGAAAAAACACAGCAGTGCAGGAATGGTTCCCTTGGTGAGGGCTAGGACCCGGGGCCCAGAGGACAAAGGGTGTTGCCCCAGCCCCTGGTTAGAAATGGCTCCTTTAAAACAACAACAGCAATAGCAGATAATAATAATACTCAGGGACACACCAGGACAATTCAAGAGGATATCCTAAATAAATTAAGTAGAGGAATCATTCTAGTAATAATTTGAATTTGTAAGGTGACTTTCTTTTCTCTTGCTAAGGAAATGAAGAGGATCCTAGGTGGCGCTAATAGTAAAGAACCCACCTGCCAATGCAGAAGGCATGAGATGGGGGTTCGATCCCTGAGTCGGGAAGACCCCTGGAGGAGGCAGTGGCAAGCCACTCCAGTGTTCTTGCCTGGAGAATCCCATGGACAGAGGAGCCTGACATGCTACAGTCTGTGGGGTCACAAAGAGTCGGACGCGACTGAAGTGACTTAGCACATACAAGCACAAGGAGATAAATTCTAATCAGCACAATGGGAAGACACAAAGTTGACCCCAAATGGCTATTTTCATTTTCAAAAAAAGGACATGAGGCCCTTGATCCTGCTGTGAAATTTATCAGGATCACAGAGGCTGCTTTCTCGCGCCCCAGAGGGGTAGCTGGCTTTCTAACGTAGTTCCTTCTCAGCCCAGGGTGATGCAGGGGGACCACAGCCTTCTGGGAAACATCGGGCAGTTTCATGCAATCTGCTGGAAGAATTAAAAAAATAATGGTTCCACACTCGATAAATGGACACAGACCCACAGGCCGAGTGTCTGAACGAAATCAGAGAGTCTTGAAATTGAGAGCAGGCAAGAGTCGACTGCAACCTTTTTCATCAGTCGCCTGTAGTCTCCTGGGACAGCAACCCCTATCGTATGCCAGGGGACAAGAATAGAAAGAAAAATTGAGAACACAGCCCTGAGCACGGGCTGGTGGTGTTGGTTGCCAACCGTTGCCCCATTAGTAGGCTATGGGGACATGCAAGGGAACATTTTCTGTACGAGGCTTGTGTTTAAAAATACATCTTGCTTCAAAGCTGGCTCGGGAGTGGCTGGGGAGTGAGCACCAGCTTTCTGTGTGCCCAGCAGTTGTTCATCCTTCTGTGATTTGCTGCACAGCACATACCCCTCTGAGGCTCCCCCTCATCTGCCACGTGACAGTCACAAAGACCTCAACCTGGCTTCTAGCAGGCTAACATGCAGGACGATTCCTGGATGAAAGCCAGGCTCCAGAAACATCCTCCCTGTTGGCTTACTGTAGGCAGAGGGGGCTGAGAGTGGATGGAGGTTGAGCAGAACGCCTCCCCAGCAAGGTCTCTGACCCTTTCCACTCCATGGATGTGTCCCTGGGGACATGTCCCTCCCCATGTCCTTTTTCTCAAAAGGAGGACAGCAGTTTCTACCCACCTCCTAAGGACGTTCAAGAGTAACAGCTAACGGAAATGACTTAAAAGCCCTTGGCAAATACAAAGTTCAAGATCAAGTGCTGAATGAAGGCTTCCCTCACCTACCCTCTCTAATGCGTTACTTCCGTGCCTGGTGTAAACGCTTTGCTGACAGACTGCCCCACGGGGTGTGAGGCTGGTCTGTGCAGAAGAAATCTCAGGTTCCTCCAGAGGAGTTTGCCTTTGTAAGAGCCGCTGAGATCTTGACATGTCCAAACGCATATTCTGGGTAGAAAACAACAGGTGATGAGCTGCAGAAGCTGAGAGGCTGCCAGGATCTAACCATGGGCACCCAGGCTTCAGCACCCCTCTCCCAAAGGGACATGAAAAGGGATAGATCAACACTGCAGAGTTGAGTTCAAGTCTGCCTCGGTGAAGCCCTGGGGACCTCCTTCTTGAAAAACAACTGGGACAGTGTGACAGCTGTTTAAGGATGCCAGAGATCAGGGTCCCCGGGGAAAGCTCCCCAGGGAATGTTCTGTTTGCAGGAGGCACTTGTGAGTGACACGAAAGAGAGACAGCAGGAGTGAGGACAGCTGGGCCCCCGTGAACTCTCTAACGAGCCATCCATCAGGACCACCCTCCAGATGCGAAGTCTAGTAGTACCTAGGGTGATTTCTATGATAACCGTCATGATGACTGTTGTTCTTTGGGGCCTATTAGACAATACATTGCCCTGACACCCTGGCCCCTGGAGGGGTCCTTTCTGGGAAAAGATTACCACCCTGGACTCCTCGCAGTTCCTGTGTTTATTTCCTTTGAGGGTCTTTATCAACCAAACACAAGTCAGGTTATATGTTGCCAGATATTTGTGGCTACTTGAAAATCTGGTCGGTGGTTCCACATGGCAAGTGGGTGTCAGGGCATCAAGACAAGAAGATGGGGACAAAGGGTTTGGAGATGCTGCACCCTGCAGGTGAAGACAGACCCCGCAATGGTCCCCACTTCTGTGGGAGCTGCCACCTCTGAAGCAGGCTTGGTGGATGCCTCTGATGGAAACCACTGGACTTGGGTCCCAAAGACTGGGATCTGACTCCTGGCTTACCCATTTCACAACAGTGTGAATGAACTGGGGCATGTTAGTGAACTTTTCTGAAATGCAGTGGACTCACCTGTAAACTAGGACTGAGACCTGCCTGTCAGGGCAGTTAGGGAGTCCCAAGGAGGCACCTCACTCCCAGAGGCACAATAAACATGAGCTGAAACAGTAAAATCTGATTCTGTCCGTGGGTGTGACCTCTTACCTCTAAGGGCGTTAGTCACTTGGCAGGTGTGGGCGTCCTTCTGTCTCCCCCCCTCATAACAGGGGCACACAGCCTGGAAATCAGCCTGCCACCTCCCCACCAAGAACTGGTGACAGAGCCTGGGCTGGGCAGGTTCTGTTCGGCCCGGGATATCCAGAGCGCCTGCTGCCACGTGGCTGTAGGCTTTTCCAAAGTTCACCGGTTGGCCCATTTGCCTGGGCTCCCATTGCTTGCGGCTACAAAGAGGGGTATCTCTTTCTTTCAGGCCCCTAGGGTACCACTCCAGGGATAGAAGGCCCAGCAAAAGTACAAAGAGAAGGAAGCTGAGTGTTAACAATCTTTCTAAGTGAATCTCCAGGCTACGGCCACCCCAGGCAAGTTCCAGGCCTGCAGCAAACCTGTCTGCTGTGGGGCTGTCTCAACATGCTGTTTGGAAAGCCAAGATTTTCAATGTAAACTTTGTTCCCCCTCCCCTTTCTTCGGGGATTCACAGCTGGAGCTCTTTGCAGCCCTTCCTCTCCTTGGTGCTGAAATTGGAGGTCACACGACATCTCTGTCAGAACAGATCCTCAGAGGCACTGCCCTACTGGGGAGGGCAGAGCTGGCGCGGCGCTGGCTCCTGAGTTGGCCTGGGTGTCGGTTTCTCGGTGGCACTATTTTTGGCAGATTTTTTATCCTTGCTCTTTATCACAAGCCCGTCGGGCAAATGACAGCGGAATTGCAAGCTTGAATGGGCTTGTCTGACAGGCCAACTTTTATCCTGGGCTCTGCTGCCTGACTTTTAAAAAGGAACTCCGAGGAGAGGATAGTAATTTCACACCGATTCCTTGCTGTAATTTGCTTTGGGGTTTAAAATGTCGTTTTCCAATCACCCCTGGCTGCGCCGCTGTGTAAAGGAGAAGATGGGCCACGTGTGTGGTTTATGTCTTTGTAATGCGTGTGTGCGTGCTAAGTCGCCTCAGTCATGTCCGACTCTTTGTGACCCTATGGACTGTAGCCCACTAGGCTCTTCTGTCCATGGGATTCTCCAGGCAAGAATACTGGAGTGGGTTGCCACGTCCTCCTCCAGGGGATCTTCCCAACCCAGGGATCAAACCTGCGTCTCTTAAGTCGCCTGCATTGGCAGGTGGGTTCTTTACCACTAGTGCTGCCTGGGAAGCACAAAGGCACTGCTTTGCTCTGGAGCAACAACCCCAGAAACTGATCAGTAGGCCAAGGAACTTTCTACCAGCTACAAACAAGGGCATTCAAAGACTCCATAATAGATGATCAGCTTGTGTGGAAATAGGGTTGCTTGTAACTGGTGCCTCACGTGCAAATCTCCACTATTCAAGCATATATTGGAATATCTTTATGCTCTGGGCTGTATTAAGCGGAGGAGCTGGGTGGTTTTAGGTGAAGCTGCAAAGTAAGAGGAGATCTGAAACCCAGATCTAAACACAGTGAGGGCCCAATGAGGTCTAGCTGAGGATATAAAATTCAGCTTGCTGCTGCTGCTGCTGCTAAGTCACTTCAGTCGTGTCCGACTCTGTGCGACCCCATAGGCGGCAGCCCACCAGGCTCCGCTGTCCCTGGGATTCTCCAGGCAAGAACACGGGAATTCAGCTTAGACCAGGGTAAACTGACAGGTACAGGCCCCAAATGGAAAGAAGTCCTCATGCTGATAAGAGTTGATGAGGCTGAGTTTGGAGACTCCTCTAAGGAAAAGGCCTGTGGAAAGGTCAGTGGACAGGATTGTACCAAGTTTAGCAGCAGGAAAGGAGGGCTTTTCCTCATTTAAAACCCTCCTGTGGAAGCATCTCTCTTGTTCCTTTACCATCTCTCATCTCGCTCACAATGGAGGTCACCCTGCCTGGTGTTTAATTATTCTTCCTGCTGAGGGTCCATAATGTTTCTCGTTTCTTGCTCTTCACCTGGCCTATATATGCCTTGGGGTTAGGAGCCAGTATCTAACCTTCTCACATGCCCTGAGGATCCTTCCCAGGGCTGAGCACCAACTACGACTCAGCAAGTACGTGGAGTGTGTCAGAACCCTTCCCACTTGCCTTAGGAAGCTTCGGAAGCACCGGTGGGACTGCACAAGGGCCGAGCAGGCTATTCTTTTTTTTTTTTTTTTTTTCCGGCGGCACTGGGTCTTGGTTGTGGCGCTCAGGCTTCTCTAGTTACAGCACATGGATCTCAGTTCCCCAGTCAAGGATCGAACTCTCATCCCCTGCACTGGAAGGCAGATTCTTAACCCCTGGGCCACCAGGGAAGTCCCCAGGCAGGCTATTCAGAGGGAAACAGAGCCCCGCTCATTCTAGGCAGGCCACCAGGCTGCGGACACTCTCTCCCGCCTTCCTCCTGGGCCTTCCTGCCTGTGGCCCCGTGTGCTCTCCGTGCCAGCTGAGCAGAACTGAGCGCTCAGGCTTCTGGGCCTTTTCACGCACTGTTCCCTCCACCTGGCTGTCCTTCCCTTGTTCTTCCACCTGTGGATTCCTCCGTTCGGTTCCAGGCTAACCCGCCCCTCCCGACAGAGCCGCCAGCATCTGATGGGCAGAGCTGGTGACACCTCCTGCTGGGGGCCCAGGGTGCCCGGCCTGAGGCGGTGTCTGGGCCGGCGGCACTGCAACCGAGTTGGTGCTGCCTGCTGGGCAGCCCTGCCTCTTCCCCTGAGCTCTGAGTGCCTTGAGGGCAGACCCACATTCCTCCTCACCCCTCAGCTCTTGGTCCTCATCACAGGGCCTGGCACCTAGTACAGACTTATCAAAGGAGTGTGTTGCCCTCATTTGGCAAATCATGGGGAAGGTGGGACCAGGGCCCAACAAGTAATGTGGGAACAAGGCAAAGGGGACCGCAATGTGGGACAGGATGAAAGCTGCAGAGAGAAGCCAGGCCTTGAGGCCGCTTTTGATGTGCTGGGGCACCCAGGACCAATCCTGGATATGATGTTTTGAAAAGTGATGTTGGTGAAGTGATCATTCTGATATCTTTTTTTCACTGTAGGGGTTTCTCTGTATTTTCCTTTCCAAACCTTTGTGCAACCTTCTCTTACAGCTTTCAGTTACTCTGCCTGACAAGATCACTGATGGTTATTAATCCTCTCCAGGGGTATACTGGGGGTGGCGAGTGCAGCAGTGTGCTGAGTGGGGGACCAGGAAGAGAGAATACTGCAAGCTCAGACTGGGGGTGGCGAGGAAGAGAGGGAGGGGATGAGGAGGATCATCAACAGCAGCCTGGCTTCAGACCCCAGCCCACCGCCCGTGTGAGGTGGTGAGTGGGCCTCAGCCTCCCTGCCTGGGCCAATAGCGATGGCTTTCTCACTGAGCTGTTCTGAATATTAAGCAAATTAATACATGGAAGCATCCGGAGTAGGGCCTGGCATATGGTAGTTGCTAGACTACGCTAGACTAAGCCAGATCCTGTCACCCTGAACCAGAAGCTGGAGCCCAGCCTGCTTTCTTCATTTGTGAGCTGTCTGACCTGGGTGGGTCAGGTCACCTCACTTCTCCACTCACGTTCTCTGATCTCTCATATGGAGACAGAAATGATGACCTCGTCAGCCGTTGTTAGAATCAGGGAGAGGATGGGATGAACGTGTTTTGTAAGCCGTGAGATGTTTTCTCAAGGTGCTCGTGTAGTTACCTGGGTGAAAGTTTAGGAAGGTGGGGACACCTCAGATGTCCTGTCTCTATGGAGTCAGTGACCGTGAATTAACTTTAAATACTTCACATTTCTGTAAAGTGATGCTTTAATAGCCATCCAAGGGTCTATCAGGTACCCCTGAGCAAAGTGTAACCTCATTACGGTGGCCAATTCTACGTGTCAGCTTGCCTGGACCACAGTTCCCAGATATTTGGCCAGATATTATTCTGGATGTTTCAGTGAGGGTGTATATGGATGAGATGAACGTTTAAATCATTAGACTTTGAGTAAAGCAGATCGCCCTCTGTAACGTTGGCGGGCCTTTTCCAATCAGTCAAAGGCCTAAACAGAACAAAAGACTGATGGTCCCAATGAAGAAATGAAACTGCCTGCAGACTGCCTGAGATTTGGATTGCAGCATTGTCTCTTCCCTGTGTCTCCAGCCTGCTGGCCTACTGTGCAGAATTTGGACTTGTCAGGCTCCAAAGTTGCATGAACCAATACCTTAAAAATCAGCTGCTCTCTCTCCTCCTTTCTCTCTCTGTCCACACACACATACACCCTCTACTGGTTCTGTTTCTCTGCAGCACACTGACGAATACACTTATCAATATTAGGACTCCTCAGACAGCTTTCAACTCTATACTTCCCAGTCACTGCGAACGTGAATTTCACGGGTTCCTACTTTTACACATAGCTGGCCAAATCTAAACTTGGCTGTCCCACCTCACCCATTCCTCCCCATGAAAAACATAAAGATTCTTACCTATAGGTCCCCCTAGCTCCCTCGGCCTCTTGACTGATCCTGGTGCTTCCCCTTATGGCCCTGCAAGGTGACTTGTGCTCTCCCCAAGGACTGTAGGATAATCAAACCTTTAAACTTTCTCAGTCTTGATGCGCGTCTATCTTACTGATCCCTATCTAAGGTACTATGATAAAATAGACCGTGGCCGTAGCCCAGTGCTAAGAAAACTCTGCCCAATCCCCAGAGATGGGTGAGGCGGTTACTGCAGCTATTGTGTGTCATTCTGCTAGAGGCCATGGTACTATTCTATGTGAGATCTGGGGCTGATAGAAACCATAGCCAGCTTCTCAAGCAGCTCGACCCAAAAGAAAAATTCCTTGCATAAAGCAGAAATCATCGTCATTGTTATAAACATACTGTGACCCTGTGAAGAGCCCAAGTGAGCAGTGTTCTCAGTGAGCAAATGTTCACCCAGAGTAAGGCTTTTTCTTGGTTCCTTCAGGGCCCAGAGAAGTGGCAGTCACCCTGGTAGGGTGTGTCCCAGAAGCATCTGTGTCTGAGACAGAGCTCATTTACCTCCCCTTGGGGGAGACGAGGCTGGCTACCTCTCAGAAAAGCATTAATTCACCTGGGTGACTCATAACATCACAGAATCACACAATTACAGAACCTTAACATTTCAGAGCCTGGAAGGGAGCTCACAGGTCATCTGGTCCCACACCCCTCATTTTGAGAATCAAAAAAATAATCCCAGTTAAAACAAAGGCAGTCACTTACTGTGGTTGCTAGGATGGAGCCCTCAGTGAATGCTGAATTTGAGGACTGAATGGAAAACAGCTTCGACCTATAGCCACTGTTCATTCTGTGGGCTTTCTTACTGATGGAGGAATTGATGAGGGTCCCTCATTCATCTGCCAATCTGCTCATCTGTCTATTGTCCCTCCATCCATCAATTCTTCTGCCTAGTAAGACCTTCAGGCAGCTATACAAAGAGCACAGATTTCGCTGCTCTCGCTTCCTCCTCTTCCCTTGTTTTTTTCTCTCACCTAGGATGGAGATGAGCATCATGCACATGTGTTGGGGGTGGGAGGAAGACCAGTCACTGCTGGTGTCGCTGTGGGGTATTTGAAACTCTCCAAGTCCCTCACACGCCCATGGTCAATATCACCCAGCCAGGATTGCTTGACAGAACATACTATAGAGGGGAACTTAATGAAGGGGAACCTAAGATGCTGAAGGGCTGAAAACAAGCCCTTCTCTCGTCTTCAGAATATTTTCCAATAGGGTGTCACTGAATGGAGCCCAGGACAAAGAAATGTAAATAAATCACCACTGAAGCTGCTGTTTCCTCACTTCCCGTGGCCAGTTAGACTATCCACCCGGCTTCCACTGGGGGTCCTGAGTTAAACCTCACAGCTGATGGTGGAAAGGGGCTGGGTGAATTCATGAACAATAGTGATGTTGGTTCTTATAGGATCTAAGATAAGGGTAATTAAATCTTGTACTTCAGGCCATATAAATGGATCTCCGCAGGAGGGTGAGAATTAATTTAATTTCACGTGCACAGCCCTGCCCAACCCCTCCACTAGCTTTATGTGATAGACCCAGTGTATGGCAGAGAAGATAGAGTGAAAGCAGAAAGATTTGTTCCGAGCACCAGGTATTAACCACCACACAAATCAGGAGCTTGAACTTGATGGGGCCCAAGGCTGATCTCATGTGGCAAATCCACAGCTTCTTCCAGCTTCTCCCTGCATTTGGTTTATTACACACAATCTGTACTGGGGCTGTTTTCTCACTTAATGGCAATCCTGAATCACTATCTATTTCCCATCTTCGCCTGCAAAACAGCAACCCGGAGCTAGTGCTCCGCCATAAATACTGGGCCCCATAAAGCCACGGCTGTATAGATTTGCCTTTTTGTGCGTGTGCGTCTGATTCACTGGCACTCTGGCAGCCTTCCAGGATCTAGAAGAGGAAAAAAAACCATCCTGAGCATCCCAACAGCCTCATTTTGCCCTGTGATACTGAACAACTCATTTCCACTTCACAGGCTCTGCTGAGCTGTGCCACAGAAAGACGAATCCCAGACGAGGAAAGGAAAGGCGGGGGGAGGACGGTGGAGGAGACGGAGGGAGGAGGGGAGGGGAGCAGAAAAGGGCTGCATCTATTAAGCTGTTTTTCTTTTGGTGAAAAGAAGCATTTATCAGTGATTTCATATATCATGTGAGAGGTGGCTTCCTGCCAATTTCCAAGAAATCAAACAACCCACTGACATCAGATGCTAAATATAGCACAGCCTTTGCTTTAGGTGAATAAATAATGCCTCTGGAAAGGAATAGGTTCTCTTCAGTTACATGTTTATTATGATCAGGCTGTCAGGCTTGTGTAATCAAAAGAATAATGTCCAGTTCCAAGGAGGAATGGTGGGCAAAGGATCTTCAAACAATTTCGGGAGGTCAGTGATGGAGACCCATGCTCCTTCCCTTCCCTGATGGCCAGCTAAGCCTGGCTCTGGGAAGGAGGTGGGTGATAATGTTGTTGGGGGTTTTCAAAGCCCTGATTCATATGTGTGTGTGTGTGTGTGTGTATGTGTGTGTGTGTTGTATTTGTACGTCTGCCCTCCTTTCCAAACTAATAAGGAAAGAAGGCTTGGAGACCCAAGGGAAATGCACAGAATGAAGACATTCAAATGCATAGAGACGGTCATGAGATTTTCATGACGCTGGGGTGGAGGTGATGGGAACCGGAGAGACGGCTGGGTGGGGTTTATATTCAGGATGGCCAAGACAGCCTCTGTGTATTCCGCCAATCTCTAGGTAAGGATGCTTGTTCAACAGCCATTGGAGCGCCTAACCCCACTGTTCTCAGGCCTCGGCGCTTTTGATTCCACCCCCAAGGGCTTTTAGGTTTGGCATGTTGTGTCAAAGCCATGGGAAGAATTAAGATTTGTAATAAGACCTAGAGATTTCTGCCTTCTCTTCCAGCATCACCCTTCTCCCTGCTCACCCCCAGGCTCACATGGAGGGGGAGAGCCATCCCCAAGGGCTTGTAGGTACTTGGAGGAAGGGGCAGCTGTCAGAAGAAAGGCAAGAAAATTAGTGCGGGAAGATAAGGAGACAGGGCATCAAAATATCTCCTGGAAGGTGTTGGATCCCTACTAACATCTGCAAGATTTCTCTTCACAGTCAGGGATACAATAGAGGTGGTTACTATGGAAACGAGTGTAAAAGCAGCCCAGAGAAAGGAGAGAGCTGGATATAAAGAGGAAAGAGGAAAAGGCACATAACACTTTTAAATCATCAAAGGGGAATACTACAGCACTTTCCATCTCTGAGAGGAGAAAAATAAAGTCATTGAGCCCGGAGGCTGCTGAATGCCAGGAGCAGGGGAGGGGTCAGGGCTCACAGACTCTGTAATCCCTGTTCCTACCGCCTGGGTATTGAACCTGCCTTCCTGCAACTAAGATCATCAACCAGAAAAGCCTCTGCAGGCTGCTCAGGGAGGCAAACTCCAAAGTGGACCGCACGCTCTTCTTGGCTTGGTCATGACCTTCAGTAATGACCTTGGTGAGATCAGATCATTTTTCTGGGTCATGGTTTCATCATCTACCTTCCTCCCGAAGAGGAATGACAAAGCACTTTGCTCAGGGAAGAAAAGATAAAGGCTTAAGGCAGAAACATTCCAGAATGTTGAGAGCTGTGGATTCAGGGAACAAGGCATGGGCTGCCTCAGCCAGTACCCCGAGCATATCCCAGAGGGCCAGGGAGGCAGGGGCCCAAGCTGTGTTCATCCCCAATCAGCCTCATTTTGTTTCAGTGTGAGTATTAATGGGGTAAAAGCATTTTCTCTGGCCAAGGAGAATTTTAACAAGCCATCCGTCTTTTATCAGGACTTAACAAATCCAGTGCTGCAGATCAGTGCTCTCCAATAGAGATAAGACACAAGCCATATAAAGTAACATTACATTTTCTACTAGCCCCATGAAAAAAGCAAAAAGAAACAGATGACATAAATTTATCCCCAGTATATCCAAACTATGATCATTTCAATAAAACCAATCTAGAAATTATTAATGAGGTATTTTGTATTGGCTTCCCTGGTGGCTCAGAGGTTAAAGCGTCTGCCTCCAATGCGGGAGACCCAGGTTCGATCCCTGGGTCGGGAAGATCCCCTGGAGAAGGAAATGGCAATCCACTCCAGTATTCTTGCCTGAAGAATCCCACAGATGGAGAAGCCTAGTAGGTTACAGTCCACAGGGTCGCAAAGAGTCGGACACGACTGAGTGACTTCACCTTTTTCATATTAGGTCTTGGAAATCTGGTGTCTCAAGGGTCCAGTAACCACATGGGGCCAATGGCTACTGTATTAGACAGAGAGGCTCTAGAATTTTCCATTAGAAATAGGAGGAAAACAAAGAAAAAACACAAAGACGAATGTAAAATAGGTCTGTTTGACTCACGCTGATTCTAACCACTGGCCTTGTCTTACTGGGGGAGCAATAATTATAGACACATACACACAGAGAACGGAGAGTCAATCTCAAACACTTCTTTCTGTTGTTGAATGGTCGCCCTCCTGTGTTAAGATGAAGGAGAATTTCCATCTAACATCCTCAGCCTCTGTGCCAGTTAAATCAGACAAACCCGGTTCAAGACCTGTCTCTCTATTCCTTCCTGAGTGTCCCTTTCTGAGACAGTTTCTTAACCTTTCTGAGTTTGCCTCAGTTNTCCTGTGTTAAGATGAAGGAGAATTTCCATCTAACATCCTCAGCCTCTGTGCCAGTTAAATCAGACAAACCCGGTTCAAGACCTGTCTCTCTATTCCTTCCTGAGTGTCCCTTTCTGAGACAGTTTCTTAACCTTTCTGAGTTTGCCTCAGTTGTGAAATGGGAATGCTAGTACATTAAGTCCCCTACACACGAATGAGTTCCATTCCGAGTGTGAGCTTGCAAGTCCGGTGTGTTTGTAAGCCCAACAAATTTAGCCTAGATACCCAATGCACACACACAATCAGCTATATAATACTGTAATAGATTTCTAATGCCATTCATAAATAATACATAAAAAACAAACAAAAACAAATATAGAAAACATTTTAAATATTACAGGATAGTATCTTGAAAAGCACAGTAGTACAGTACAACACCTGGCATACAGGGACTAGGGACTGGCATCGGGAAAACAGGCAAGAGAGCAACTGCCTGGAGGAAGGAGCGGGGTGGGAGATGCTAGAGGTGAAGGATTGTCAGCAACAGGAGATGGAGGGCAAGCTGCAATTTCACACACATCTGACATTAATGGATGCACATTCGAATCTTTGAAATTTTGCAACTTGAAGATTGGTATGTAAGGGACTTACTGTAGTTAGGTCACACAATTGCTTTTAGGCTTAAATAAGGTAAAGTCAGCAGCAGGTTTAACATAGAACAGATATCCATAAGGGTATCTCACTTCCTGTTCCTTGCCCAGCTCTGGTCTATTAGTCTGTCCTTGAGTATCTCATCTTCTCAAGGCCCGTGTGAATGAAGAAATTAGAATCGTGCATTTCTTCACGTATTGGGAAAACACCAGAGTAGTAACAGGACTTTAACGGCCACGATCTGCCTTCTTTCACCGATAAATTCAACCTAATAGCTGGGTGTTTTCCCAGCACAGAAAAGTACTGAGACTTAGTGAATGAGGAAGAGCCCTTTGTTTGATGGTCGTGGACAACATAGTGAGGTATTTAGAAAAGGTAATTTAAATGTGTCCTTTGTCACAGTAGCCAAGCCATGGAAGCAACCTAAATATACACAGACAGATGAATGGATAAAGAAGATGTGCTACATGTACACAATGGAATATTATTCATCTACAAAAAAGAATGAAATAATGCCATTTGCAGCAACATGGATGGACCTAGAGATTATTATACTAAGTGTTATATGCGGAATCTAAAATATGACACACAGGAACTCATCTATAAGACAGAAACAGGCTCATTCAATGCAATTCAGTCGCTCAATCGTGTCTGACTCTTTGCGACCCTATGAACCGCAGCATGCCAGGCCTTCTAGTCCATCACCAACTCCTGGAGTTTACCCAAATTCATGTCTATTGAGTCAGTGATGCCATCCAACCATCTTATCCTCTGTCATCCCTCCTGCTCTCAATCTTTCCCAGCATCAGAGTCTTTTCAAATGAGTCAAAGTATTGGAGCTTCAGCTTCAACATCAGTCCTTCCAATGAAAAGCCAGGACTGATCTCCTTTAGGATGGACTGGTTGGATCTCCTTGCAGTCCAAGGGACTCTCAAGAGTCTTCTCCAACACCACAGTTGAAAAGCATCTATTCTTCTGCACTCAGCTTTCTTTATAGTCTAACTCTCACATCCATATATGACCACTGGAAAAACCATGGCCTTGACTAGATGGACCTTTGTTGACAAAGTGATGTCTCTGCTTTTTAATATGCTATCTAGGTTGGTCATAACTTTCCTTCCAAGGAGCAAGCGTCTTTTGATTTCATGGCTGCAGTCACCATCTGCAGTGATTTTGGAGCCCCAAATAATAAAGTCAGCCACTGTTTCCAGTGTTTCCAGTGGCTGACCAGTTTCCACTGTTTCCCTGCCATGAAGTGACGGACCAGATGCCATGATCTCAGTTTTCTGAATATTGAACTTTAAGCCAACTTTTTCACTCTCCTCTTTCACTTTCATCAAAAGGCTCTTTAGTTTTTCTTCACTTTCTGCCATAATGATGGTGTCATCTGTATATCTGTAGCTACTGATATTTCTCCCGGCAATCTTGATTCCAGCTTGTGCTTCTTCCAGTCCAGTGTTTCTCATGATGTACTCTGAATATAAGTTAAATAAACAGGGTGACAATATACAGCCTTGACGTACCCTTTTTCCTATTTGGAACCAGTCTGTTTTTCCATGTCCAGTTCTAACTGTTGCCTCCTGACCTGCATAGAGGTTTCTCAAGAGGCAGGTCAGGTGGTCTGATATTCCCATCTCTTTCAGAATTTTCCACAGTTTATTGTGATCCACACAGTCAAAGGCTTTGGCATAGTCAATAAAGCAGAAATAGACGTTTTTCTGAAACTCTCTTGCTTTTTCAGTGGTCCATAGAAAAAAAAGCTTATGATTACCAAAGGGGAAAGCAAGGCGGGGGATAAATTAGGAGTTTGAGATGGACAGGTACTCATGACTATGTGTAAAATAAACAATAGATACTGCGTAGCACAGGGAACGACACTAAATTTCTTATAATAATCTATCATGGAAAAGAATCTGACAAAAAACAGATTCTGGGCCCCCTCTTCACAGGCAGAACCCCTTGGAAGTGAACCCCCGGCACCACTGCTAAACCAGGAATCCCCAGGCTGTCTGACTCCCCACCTCCCTGCAGAGGCTAGAAAAGGGGCAGTCATGTGAAGTGGCTCCATTCTAGGACAAGTGTAAGCAAGAGGAGGCAGGGAGATTCGCCCCATTCCTATTCTGGTCATTGTTTCTTCTGTGAAAGTGGCAAATTGACCATCTATCCTGGCCTCTCATCTAAAAAAAGCCAGGACATCCTGGGGAAGGAAGTTAAGACCAGAGTGGCTGAGGGGGTAAGGATGGGCCTGTTCGTCTGGCATCCAGAGGCTGACACACCAGCCGGCTGCCCCCCAGCCCCACCTCCTGCCCCATCCGTATGCAAGTCAGGCACTTCCAGCCAAGTAGGAAAGGAAAACCCAGAAGGGCAAGTTTCTGGTGATTGGGAAATGTGGAGAGCCCTGATAGGCATGAATAACGATGAGCCTGCACAGGCCTGGCAGTCAGGAGGGAGGAGGTCGTGTCCATATTTCCACAGGCCGCTCCCAGGGTCTGGGGGCTCAGGCCTCCCCAAAGCTCCGGAGGTTAGGTAATTGAGTTCCTGAATGGATCAGAGATGGAGATCCAGACCCCTCATTTATGTCTGAGGACGGAAACAGTGGATTCTCCTGGGGACTTCTGGTTTCTTCTCTGTTGTTCCTATTCTTCCCAGTCACTGTCAGAGAAGGAATAGGCCTTTCCAAACAGACATCTGTCTTCTAGCGGATCTGCCTTTCTGGACCCCCGGGGAGATGGGGTAAGAGAATAAGGCTAGAAGATGCTCCCAAGGGGACCCACCATCCAGGGCTGCCTGGGACCATCTTGGGTTTTACCTCTGAATGTCCCTCCACCCCAGAAAGCTCTCATCCTGTCCTAAGTGGGACAGTTGGTCACTTGCCCCACCATCCAGCTTCCTCCTCAGCCCTGGAGTCCAGGTGGAGAGATTCCCTAGGCGGTGACTCCATCAGGAGACGTGCACGAGAGGAGGGTACCTTCCTCTCTCCCCACAGAGAGCTCTTTATCTTCTGGCAGCAAAGGAAAACCTGGGTGTGGGCCTCTACCCCGTTGCCTCAGCTGCGGGACTGGGAGTAGGAGCTGGTCAGGAGATGGAGACTCTAGGGGGAGAAAGCAACATTTGTCCTACTGTACAGAGATGGTTGAAGCCCAGGCGGGCACTTGGTACCCTGACCTACTGGCAACCACAGAGCATCTTTGCTCCTCCTGCTGGGCTATGGGTCAGGCAGTGAAGGGGCAGTGGGAGAGAAGTGGGGTGTCATGTCCTGATCCCTGTACATATACACAGTGATGTATATACACAGTGGTGTGCTTCTCAGTGTTTAACAATGGGATCTCTGGGGCCGGGGGCGGGGGGTGGCAGGCAGACCCCTGATTTGTTTCATTTGTTTCAAACACCAGTGTGTTTGGTGTAGACCGTTCAAAGCTGATTTCCGGCTACCGATGTGAATGGGGACAGATGCACACTCCTGGCTCTGCTGAGCCATGGAAACCGTGTCCCCGTGTCCCTGTGCTATGTCCACTGAGTGATCTAGTCAGGCCTTGCACAGGACGCTTGAGACAGAGGAGGTTCTCACTGTGTAGGAAGGTGAGGCTGAGAGTTTTTTTGCTTGTTTTTTCTTTTTTTAATGCTTTTATTTATGTATGTGTTTACTTTTCTTAAAAAGTTTTTTATTGGCATATAGTTGATTTACAGTGTTGCATTAGTTTCAAGTGTATAGCAAAGTGAATCAGTTTTACATTTATCTATATCCCAGTCCTTTGGCCACCTCATCCGAAGAGTTGACTCATTGGAAAAGACTCTGATGCTGGGAGGGATTGGGGGCAGGAGGAGTAGGGGACGACCGAGGATGAGATGGCTGGATGGCATCACTGACTCGATGGACGTGAGTCTGAGTGAAATCCGGGAGATGGTGACGGACAGGGAGGCCTGGCGTGCTGCGATTCATGGGGTCGCAAAGAGTCGGACACGACTGAGCGACTGAACTGAACACGACTGAGCGACTGAACTGAACTGAACTGATATCCACTCTTTAGATTCTTTTCCTCTATAGGTTGTTACAGAGTATTGAGTAGAGTTCCCTGTGCTAAGCAGTAGGCCCTTGTAAGATACCTATTTTATATATAGTAGTGTGTGTAGGTCAATCTCAGTCTCCCAATTTATCCCCCCCGCATCCTCCCTCTGTGGTAAGCATAAATTTGTTCTCTACACCTGTGATTCTACTTCTATTTTGTAAATAAGTAAGTTCATTTGTACCCTTTTTGTTTAGAGTCCATGTATAAGCAATACTATATTTGGAGTCCAAGAGTTTTGAGCAATATTCACCAATACCAGGTAACCAATTAACTTGCTGTGACCTTAAACCAGTGAAATAGGATTTATCTAGAGGCAGAAATTATAAGTGAAGGGATCAACTCTCAGGAAATGAATGATCTCATTATGAATGGTATCAGACCTATCCTATAGCAAGCTAAGGCAGAATCAGATCTACTTTATCTTATACAAACAGTGGGAAATGGGGGGCATTGTGAGATATTCACTTAAAAAAAACTGTGAAAGGAAAGCAATGATTTTTTTTTTTGTCACCATTAGAAAACATTATTTTTGTGGGTATAACCTAGAATCAATTATTAAATCCCTTTTGGATAAAGCATAACATGTAGTAAATTTCAAAGAAGGTCGTTCATTTCATTTAATGATAAATAAAATGATGTTCGACCAATTTGATGAAGACAATAAGTCAAACTTCAATGCTCTGGCATTTGATGTTGCACTAAACGACAAATCTTATTAAGGAGCTTTTTACATTTAAAATATGCGAAATGCAAACAAAATTTAGTAGTGAAAGTAAAATTAAATATTTAATGACATAATTAAGTCTTATTAAAGGCATGTTCTTTATTTTGCAGATTATATATTCACCACGATGATCATCTCTTTCATCTTTATTACTTAAGCAATGTGTTTTTCATAATTATTTGTTAGGTATTTTCATTAACATTTGATGAATATTAATAGTTAAAATAAAAAAACAGTTTTTATTTCTGCTGTAATGACTTTACAGCGATAATAATATATAACTGTTTATAATGTGTTCTACTTGTTAATATTTAGATCCCAGATTTTGTTGCCACAGAGTGGAAATGTGGATCTTTATGGGTGATAAATGACAATCGTCACCCTGTTCCATTATTCTTTCTTTATTTATTTAATCTACTATTCTTAATGTAGCTTCACTGTGGGAGAAATATGAATTGCAGACACAGCTAAAACTAGTAAGTTGTGCTTTAGGTTTAATCCTATTCTTGTGTTAATAATGGCTTGCCTGTCTGTTTAGACGTCCTCATTCATTTCCCATTTTTAGTTCATTTACCTCCCTGTTTTGGTCCATCAGAGCTCATATGGCTCTGGGACATTATCTCTCCATGACGTTTAAGACTTAATATCCGATGGCCTCTCAGATATTTTTCTTCTGGGACAAAGGATAAGAATTTTCCATCCTGGACAATATGAAGCAAATGCCTGTGGATCTCCTGCTGCTGCTGCTGCTGCTAAGTCACTCCAGTCGTGTCCAACCCTGTGCGACCCCATAGACAGCAGCACACCAGGCTCCCCCGTCCCTGGGATTCTCAAGGCAAGAACACTGGAGTGGGTTGCCATTTCCTTCTCCCGTGGATCTCCTAATTTTCTCCATTTAGACAGTGATCTTGGAGAGTCAACAGGAATGGGTCCAATCAACATGAGGGCACAAAAGGCATATGGTGACCATTCCTTAGTGCATCCAGTATGCTGGCCACATTGCCATCAGCAGCATGGAAAGCTTGCCACCTCCGGGACAGCTCAGGAGCTGCATCTTCTCCATCCCCCACCTCTGGCTCCCACTCCTCAGGCTGCTGCTTCTGAAACCTTCAGTGCATTTTCACTGAGGATGACCGGCGGAAAGATTGAGGACAACGGTGGTGCACCCCAGTCTCACGGACAGGCAGGATCGCAGTCACATTTCTGCACAGTTCTGATCCAGACCCCTGCTCAGCATTCTGTGACAGGCAAGAGCAGGCATTAGAGTGCAGACAGAGTTGCGCTAATCAGAACAGTTTGCCCTTTGGCTTTCCTCGGAAAGCTTTTTCTCTTCTGCAGAAGCCATCTGCATTTTTAAAGCCACAGCTTGTTGGAAAGAGCTCTGAACCACAAAAATGTACAGGAAGAAGGAGAGTTTCTAGCCATGAACAATCTATAGATAATTTACAAGAGCCCATATGCATTTCAATAGAAACTACAGTTTACTGAGAATTTGAAAAGACCCTGATTCTGGGAAAGATTGAGGGCAGAAGAAGGGGACGACAGAGGATGAGGTAGTTGGATGGCATCACCGACTCAATGGACATGAGTTTGGGTAAACTCCTGGAGTTAGTGGTGGACAAGGAGGCCTGGCGTTCATGGAGTCGCAAAGAGTAGGACACGACTGAGTGACTGAGCTGAGCTACCTTCTGAAAGGCTATTTCTCATGAAAACTCTGCGAAGAAGGAGCAATCACCCCATTTTATGGACACATGGAAACTTGGTGTGTTTGTTGGATGCTCAAAGGGTTCACGGGTACTGATGGGCACAGCAGGGATTCAAAACCAGGTCTTTCTGGCTCAAAATCCTGGGTACTTCTTACCATCATGTGATCTTACCTCCCTCATCAGCTATTCCTCTAGGCAGTCATTTAAGACACAAGCCCCTGATAAATCTCATTGTTAAGAAAACCCAAATATATGTATAACTGCCTCATTTTGCTGTACACTGGAAACTAACGCAACCTTGTAAATCAACTATACTCCAATATAAAATAAAAATAAAAAACAAAAGCCAAACACACACAGGCATAGCAAAAGGGTGAGGTCTCCCTTTTTCATGAAGCCAGTGCAGGAGCCAGGTATTCTCGAAGACACCACTAGAAGTGGCCCCGGCCCCATGGCCCTTAAAGACACACCAACCATCCGGTCCTGGAGGGGAAACACCGTGCTCTGCTCTCAGATTTTTATGTGGGGGAGTTAGTCACCTGGACCAGCCTTAGGTGTCTGTGGGTTCTCCAGCCCCCTACAAACAGCTGTCCTAAAATCTCTATAACTCAAAATTTGGGACGTCCCTGGTGGTCTAGTAGTTAAGACTGCTCTTTCAATGCAGAGGGCACAGTTTCGATCCCTGGTTGGAAAACTAAGATCTCCAAGGGCAAACAATAACAAGATAAAATAAAATAGCTAAGCAACAGGTGCTAAGTCGCTTCAGTTGGGTCCGACTCTTTGTGACCCTATGGGCTGTAGACTCTGTCCATGGGATTTTCCAGACAAGAATACTGGAGTGGGTTGCCATTTCCTCCTCCAGACAATCTTCCCAACCTAGGGATCAAATCCACATCTCTTATGTCTACCTACAATGGCAGGTGGGTTCTTTACCACTAGTACCACCTGGGAAGCCCCAGCAACAAGTGTTTACAGTAAAAAATAAAATAAAATTCTAATTTGTATAATATGTGCTCACACCATTCATGCGGAACAGTTCTGGCTATTTCCAACAATGACATCTGCTCCCTCCTCACTAAGAGCCCAGCTGTGAGTGGATGGCGCTGCCAAAAGCAAGCAGGGGCTGTGACAGAGGGGCTCAGTCCACACCATGCCTTCGGAAAGCCTACTGGCCCAGGGGGCAGTGCCAAGAATGCATTTCCACATGATCCACGGCCTTAGTTTCCCCCTTCCGGCTTCGGGCGCATCCATCAAGAACAGAGCCCACAGGGGCTCCGCAAGGACAAATATGGGATTCCTGCTCCCTGGGGTGAGCCAGGCAGCTCGGCCGGGACCGCACACGCTGACGTCAGGCCGGCCCCTCGCTCTCCTCTGTCATGTCTCTCCTTGTGAGCCCGCAGTGTGACCATTTTGTTTATTACCTCTCGAGCCCAGCGCCATATTTGGCGCTGCATGCAAGATTGATGGATTCTTCCTGTCACCGGCCTCTCTGGGCGGCAGCTCTCCAGGCCTCCCCGCCCCCTCCTCTCCCCTCCCTGCCTCCACCTTCCAACCACCCCAGCCGCTCCGAGCAGGCCTCGCCCCTGGCGGCCGCAGACCCTTTGGAAGAAGCCGTTTCCGAGAGAGGAGAGAGCCGATGACAGATGCCCAGTTGGCCTGCGTGATGCAGAACTGGCCGGCCCCGTGAATCACTGCATTGGAAGCTGCTGAGAGCAGCGGAGCCTTTCTGGAGTCCTCTCCTTCCCCGGCTGCCCTCAGCTCTCTCGCCTTCAGAGGGAGCGGGGCTTCCAGACAGAGAGGCCTGTTCGGTGGGTGGCGAAAAGCTGAGATGCTGCCTTCAGTAATCCTGCCAGATGGAGAAAAGTGAAGTCGCTCAGTCGTGTCCGACCCCATGGACTGTAGCCTACCAGGCTCCTCCGTCCACGGGATTCTCCAGGCAAGAGTACTGGAGTGGATTGCCATTTCCTTCTCCAGGGGATCTTCCCAACCCAGGAATCAAACCTGAGTCTCCCGCATTGCAGGCAGACGCCTTACCATCTGAGCCACCAGGGAAGCCCAAAGTCCAGTTTAAAGAGTGGAAACCATTTTCATTGTGTCCTAAACCTTCACGGAGACTTGACTTTTGCATTGCTAAGTCGTGTCCGACTCTGTGTGACCCCATAGACGGCAGCCCACCAGGCTCCCCCGTCCCTGGGATCCTCCAGGCAAGAACACTGGAGTGGGTTGCCATTTCCTTCTCCAATGCATGAAAGTGAAAAGTGAAAGGGAAGTCGCTCAGTCATGTCCGACTTAGCGACCCCATGGACTGCAGCCTTCCAGGCTCCTCCATCCATGGGATTTTCCAAGCAAGAGTACTGGAGTGGGTTGCCATCATTGGTCCTACAGAATTGTGGCAACAAATAAGGAAGGAAACTTCGGGAAGTTGCAAGACAGTGAGGCCAAGGGTTGGTGTCTGACTTAAGAGGCTGATATGCCCCATCCTTGCTCTGTCACTGAGCATCAATGTGACCTTAGTCACTGAGTCCTCAAACTTAACTAACACCTCTCATTTGAAGGCCAAGCTCACTGAGCCCAACCCAATGAACACCAGTTTCACTAACTAACTGAAGATATAGAGAGGTTTCAGGAGCTACACCTGGAGGTTGAGAGCCTGAAGTTGCAGATAAAGGGATGAAACGAGGTGAGTACCTGTGACATGCCAGGCTCTGTGCTGTCTAGGCGCCTGCCAGGTCTAGAAGCTCATGGGTCCACACAGTGGTTCTGTGGTTTTTCCAACACCAATCAACTAGTTTTTCAAGTCTCTGATACCAATAGGGTGTCCTACAGTTCAATCCAGTTCTGACACTAACTGCCTGGAGTGAGCACAGGACTCCCCGCCCCCCACCCCCCACCCCACTCCCCACCCCCCATCCCGCCAGATCAAGGGCTCAGCGCCATGAGACCTCCCACTTCAGGCAGGCACCAGCTGCAAATGGGATCCCCAGCCCACTTGCTCTTCTGGGCAGCTGGCTACAAATTCAGTGGTTCCCATGACCTGCCTTCAGGTTCTATAATATACTACAAGGACTCATTGAAGTCAAGACTCATGATTACTGTTAATTGTAAAGGAGAGAAATGAACAGTCAAATGGGGATTGGACAAGGTCTGGAAGGGTCCCCAGCACAGGAGCCTCTATTGGGTTGGGGTGCACCACTCTCCCAGCACCTGAGTGTGGTTTCCAGATCAGAAGCCCCTGGATTTTAGGGATTTTTGTGGAGGTTTCATTAAGTAGGCATGATTGATGAAAGCATTGGCCATTGGAGATTGAACTCAGTCCCCAACCCCTCTCACCTCCATGGAGGTGATGCTGAGGTGGGGTGGGGCTGAAATTTCCAACCCTCTCACTATATGTTTGGTTTCCCTGGGAACCCCCATGAGCCATCTCATCAGCATAAACTCAGGTGTGGTCAAAGTGTTATGAATAACACTCCTATCACTAGGAAATTCCAAAGGTTTTAAGAACTCTGTGCCAGGAAATGAGGACAAAGGCCAAATATATCTATGTGTTTTTTAAATCACACCACAGGTAGACAAGAAATCAACCCTAAATTCATTGGAAGGACTGTTGCTAAAGCTGAAGCCCCAATACTTTGACCACCTGATTCAAAGAACTGACTCATTGGCAAGACCATGATGCTGGGGAAGCTTGAAGGCAGGAAGAGAAGGGGATGACAGAGAATGAGAAAGCTGGATGGCATCACCGACTCAATGCACATGATTTTGAGCAAGCTCTGGGAGATGGTGAAGCACAAGGAAGCCTGGTGCGCTGCAGTCTATGGGGTTGCAAAGAGTTGGACGCGACTGAGCAACTGAACAACAACAGGTAGAGAGAAATGTGAATGCATGTGGTGGTTGCTCTGGAGGGCTAAGGAAAGGTGATCCTGAGCATCCCTTCCTGCTGACTAGGGAGGCCATATGAAGGAAGTGATCCACGAGGGAACTATATATGCAAAGGTTCACTATGGCCACCGTGCAATGTACATTTGAATCCTAGTATCTGTATGACTTTGAACAGGTGACCTGCACCCATGAGCCTCCATCATCCCATCCATAAATGGGGCCAATAATGACAATATTCAGGGTTAATATGGGACATAATGAGACTCTTTAAGGACAACATTCACACCATGCCTCACACATATGAATCATTTGGTGAATTTAAGCTGTTGATACTGGGTGATGATGTTGATGATAAAGGAAAATTTCAGAGGAATAGTGAGAAATTGTATGTGGCTGAAGAACTTGACAGAGAAGTAGCCCCAGTTACCTTGTGATTCACGAGACCTCTGTTTACTCAGGTAACCACAGGCAGGCCACCGGATAACTGGATCATAGACAATTACTAAGTGGTCCATTGGGGGACCTTGCCTCTTTCTGCTGTGGACACTGCAGGGCTCCCCTTTCTGTAACAGCCTCCTCAAGACCTCAAAATGTTGCCTAGTTTAGCTGGCAATGGACCCAAATTTGATGATGCTCCTAATTAGAAAGAGCTACTGTTTAAAACAACAGCCATAAAAGAAACCAAAAATATTTTTTTAAACAAAGCAAAAGCAGTCTGTATCTAATCAAAACAGGAGCGAGAGGGCCAAGTTTTTGTGAGGCAGTCTTCCTGCTTGGAGTAGATACGCCTGAAATAGGAATATGGGAGCCTAGGGCTTGGGGTGCCCAGACTCCGTGAGGGAGGGTAATGGGGAGACCCTGAGAGTGGAGACAGCCTGCTTGTTGAGGGGGCTTGTTGATCTGGGTGGGCCCTGGGCTGGTCTTGGGAATGTGGCCAGCTGAGCCAAGGGTGTGTCCAGCATGGAGGATATAGGTGCCCCCTGGGCTGTACTTGCTGCTCCTCCATCTTGCAGAGAAGACAGGAGTGAACAGCAGTAGAAGATTTCAGGCTGGTTGCCCTTCCTCTGGGGCTTCCCAGGTAGCCCTAGTGGTAAAGAACCCACCTGCCAATGCGTTCGATGCCTGGGTTGGGAAGATCCCCTGGAACAGGAAATGACAAGCCCACTCCAGTACTCTTGCCTGGAGAATCCCATGGACAGAGTAGCCTGGCGGGCTACAGTCCAGATGGTCCCAAAGAGTCAGACACAACTGAAGCGATTTAGCACAGCACAGCCCTTCTTCTGCACACCCTCCACCCAAGGTAGCACCTTCCTCTCCTTGCAAAGAAATGCCCTGTTTGGGGCCTGAGGCTGGAGCATGTTTACATCTTTACAGCATCCTGGGTGCTGCTCTGCGAGCCCAGGGCTGAGAGTACGGGAAGGGGGCTATCAGGCCTTGGGTGCAGGTCCCTGGACTTCTGGGATCGATATACCCCATGCCAGTTCCAGAACTGGGGTAAATTCAGCCATGGCCAAGTTCACTGCTGCCTTTTGCTCTGGGCCAGATGCAAGCCAGTGGCAGGGTCCTGGGTTTTTAGCTTTTTTCTGGATGAATGTCACCTTTCGATTCAAGAACAAGGAGACCCGGAAGGAAATGCTGGTAGGTGGGGGCCTTGCACACTCCTTGGCCTGCAGCCTGCCTGGCACCTCCCAGGAGGGCCCCCAACCAGAGAGAACAGGACTTCCCCCACTTCTGGAGTTCCTCTGGGGGCCAGGGTACACATGGGGGTGCCAGGCACTGTGCCAGATATTAAGGAAGCAGAGACTCCGAAAAGGAGACCAGACCAGGAGCGTTCATCCTCAAAGCTCAGTATGGGGCACATAGAACTGCTTATGAGCTTTGCAGGTACCCAGGCCTCGCCCCAGTGGTTCAGATTCACTGTCAAAACCGCCCTAGGAGCTCATACGTAGATGGTTGAGGCCCATCTTTGGGGAATCACTGACTAAAATGAGCTCAGAGGACGAAGACACACCACAACTTGGGAGTCCTGGGTTGTAGGAAGAAAGTCTGGAGGGATTTCTTGGCCTGGTACCCAAGCCAAGTGAATCTTAAGGAACGAGGAGGAGAAGAGGATGATGAAAGTGGAGAACAAGCAGGATATTCCAGGCTAAGTGCCACAGGAGTGAGGGAACTGTGGTGTAAACACCCCATGGGGCAGGTGACTTGAGCGTAGTAAGTTCCCGACATTCAAAGGAGTTTTTTTCCGAGAACGTGTTTGTAAGTACAATATGTTCGTAAGTCCAACCACATTAGCCTAGGTACCCAACTAACATAATCGGCTGTATGTAGTATACTGTATATGTACTATAGCACAATATTGTAATAGATTTATAGTACTTTTCACACAAAGACACTGTACCCTATACAGTACTCTACAGTGAAGTACACCAAAGCGTGACCACTTGTAAAGGATGCACACCCATGGCAATGTAAGTCAGACACATGAACTAATGTATGCGATTGGACGTGTGAACACTTGTTCGCATCTGTGAAAGTTCACAGCTTGAAGGTTCGTAGCTGACTTACTGTAGTCACACGGGCCCTGTGCTTGCAGTTTAAGGCCCTGCTGACAGCATTTTAAAAATCCTCAATTTTAAAACATGGCTTCTTTATGTATTTATTTTGGGCTGCGCTGGGTCTCCGTTGCTGCGCACAGGCTTTTCTCTAGTTGTGGTGAGCGGGGGCCACTCTCTAGCTGCAGGGTGTGGTTTTCTCATTGTGGAGGCTTCTCTTGTGCACATGGGCTCTAGGGCACACCGGCATGGGTAGTTGCGCTGCACAGGCTTAGTTGCTCTATGGCATGTGGGATCTTCCCAGACCAGGGATTGAACCTGTGTCCCCTGCCTTGGCAGGCGGATTCTTAACCACTGGACCACCAGGGAAGTCCTAAAATCCTCAATTTCATCTTTGAGTTTGTGGTTTGAAGGAAGGACTCTTGCCCTGGAGGGGTTGGGAAATGGCAGGAAGCTCAGGTCTGACCTGGGAGGAGTAGAGGTGGCTAAAGAGAGAAGGCCCCCAAATGCCAGGTCAAAGAGCTCGGATTTTGACCCAGAAGGAGCAAATTTTAAGAGGGAATGAAGTAGTTAGGTTTGCATGCTGCGATGACCGCTCTGGAACTTGGGTGAGTCTGCCCACAGGTCCAGGGGCCTCAAGAAGGCCACCAGGATAAGGCCAGGATGCCAGTGGCAGCTGGAGAAGGGCTGGTTGGGAGAAATAAGAGGTGGGGGTTTGGAATCGGAGAAGGGGGTAAAAGAGATAAAAGGCAAAGATAATTCCCAGATTTCTAGCTGAGCCACTGTGTGGCTTGGTGTTGTTCAGTCACTCAGTCATGTCAGACTCTTTGTGACCCCGCGGACTGCAGCATGTCAGGCTTCCCTATCCTTCACCATCTCCCTGAGTTTGTTCAAACTCGTGTCCATTGAGTCAGTGATGGCATCCAATCATTTCATCCTCTGTCACCCCCTTCTCCTCCTGCTTGGGATGTCACTAATGGACAGAAATGCACTGTTGTTTGTTTCCTTGTTCGTTTTCTTCTCTGCAATAGTATTTATGCTAAGATGTCAACATTGTTCACCTTTGTCAATAAGAGCTGTTTTCCAACATACAAATAACTCATCCTTTAAGAGAAAAACACAGATGAAGAAACTGTAATCTGGTCCCAAATTCACCCACTTCTAGACATCCCTAAAATATTTGCTGGACAAAGAGCTTCAATAACAGACCTAGAATTTCATTTGTTTCCCTGCCCTCCTCCCCTGTTTTCTATCCTGAATATCAGGTTTTTTTTTTTTTTTTTTTCTTTTGCTAGAAACCCAGCACTGACCTTGAAAATATCACTCATGTTTAAACACACTCTGGTTGTTTGACCAGACATGGAGAGCTGCTTAGATGTGACCTCAAGACACCCTTGCTCCAAAAGCAGCTGCCTATGGGGCTCAGCCCAGATGGGCAAGTGTCCAGTGGATCTGAGGCTCGGGTAAAAGAAATCTAAAGTTAATGCATTTATCCGAGCCCCTTTGATCTGGAATCAGGCTGACAATCCTGTGAGGCCAGAGTTGCCCACAAGATTTTCAGGCTTTCCTCCTATTCAGCCATCTTCCCTCTGGTGTCTTATAACTTGAGCTTTGAATAACTTGATATATACAAATTAAAATCACCCTGAACTATGAATGAAAGATTTTTCAGAAAAAATAGATTTTGTTCAAATTAGACATCCTGAAACTGAGAATCACGAGCTTCCTTTGAGCCAGTTTATTTACAGCAAGAAAATTCAGCTATGAAAAAAGCTTACATCAACCACACTGCTCTCACAGGAGGCAGCAAGAAAAACATTACTTTTAATAAATAATAATGATTCAACAGATATTTTAATAGCATTTTTTCCTACTTCTAAAAGTAATATGTACAGATTGTAGATATTTTGAGAATACAGAAAAGTGCAGGATGAAAAACAAAATCACTCATAAACCATTATACAGAGATAATATTGTTCATGTTTTGATGTGTTTCTTCTCAGCTTTCTTCCTGTGCACACATTTATAAATTCTTTTCTAAGTCATTCTAAAGTATTCTAAAGGTGGAGCTCGTGGATTAAATTATAACACTCATTTGAAAACCAGATTGGTTTCATAGCCATATTTTTTTCTAATCAAAGAAATAAAGTACTGTCAGAAAAGAAAACTTGTAGAACAGAGAAAAATCACAAAGGAAGACAACAAAAATCACTTGAATTCCAACCAAATAAAACTAAGATTAATGTTTTGCTGGATACCTTCCAGTATTTTTTCCATGTATGTATGTGCCTTTCTTATTTATTAAAAAATATCAAACAGTGTATCCTCTTTTACTGTTCGCATATTTCACGGAGTGATACAGAATGAATAGTTCCCATAAGAATAAATGTTTTTTTACAACGTGATGTTTAAAGGCTGCCTAGATGGTATTCCTCTTTATAGATTTATAATAATTTACCTACCCAATGTACTTTGTGGGACTGGTAAGTTGTAATTTTTATTTTTGATAGAAATGCTAAGTTGCCTCTGAAGTAGTGGTACTAATTCATATTTTACTAATTCAAGCTTTTGAGAACATGATTTTATGGTAAACATAATAATCTCTATGTTGTCATTTGGGCCAATTAAGGCAGAAACCAGTATTGTTGTGAGGGCTACACAGAAAGTCCATGGGCAGAATCACCTTCGTGTAGATCAAGGGTATATTTTGCATGCGTTTTATGCTTGGGCTTCCCTGGTGGCTCAGACATGAAAGAATCCGCCTGCAATGCAGGACACCTGGGTTTGATCCCTGGGTGGGGAAGATCCCCTGGAGAAGGGAATGGCTACCCACTCCAGCGTTCTTGCCTGGAGAATCCCATGGACAGAGGAGCCTGGTGGGCTACAGTTCATGGGGTCGTAAAGAGTTGGACACAACGGAGCAACTAACACTTTATGCATATTCTCACTTAATTCTCACAAAAAAAGAGTTATTTTTAATCCTTATTTTCAGATAAAGAAAATGGGGCCCAGAAACGTCAAACCGCTGCCTTTCCCATTCATTGTATTGTGGTGTCTTCATGACCACAGACTTCCATATCTGCAGACAATCCAGCTGTGCTGCAGTCTGAGAATCCTAAAGTGTAACCCAGTTTTACAGACATCAAATGCATCAAACCCTTGCAGAAACCAATACTTGATTTTAAATAAGTCAATAACATAAACCCCCTCTTTTTTGAGAAACGCAACACGAAAGATCGTGCCTCTGGATTTATTCTGTAGGTAAAAATAGCTCCCAGGTTATGGCCTCTGGGGGGATGGCTAGGGGTGAGGGGAGTGGAGTGAGGTTGAGAAAGAGAAGAACAACGTCTTTAGACAATGAGCAAGGTGTAAAAGCTTGTCTCCTAGGTCTAGATTGGCAGACCTCCCGCCTTGAGTCAGAAGGAGGGAATTTGCTTTGGTTTCCTAACTGGGTTGCCTTGTTTATCAGCCACAGGGCAAGAGGCATGCCACAGCAATGAAATAAAGTTGACATGTCATACTGGGGAAAAGGGGGTTATTCAACAGGCTGAGTCACTCACTGTTGGACTGCAGGTATGGGTGAGACACCCTGCAAAGACTCGGAGCAAATGCAGACGAACTGTGGGTGAGTAACAGAGAAACAGATCTGCGGATGACCTAACACTCCCGAAGTATTTTGAAATTCCTGGATTGTAAAAATGAGAATTAAAAAGTTTCCAGCAGATGTATGCTCACTTTTGCTTTGTAACAACTCCTGGGCATATGTCTGGAGACTTAACAGACACAGAGAACAGACTTGTGGTTGCCATGGGGGTTGGGGGTGGAGGAAGGGATGGATTTGGGGTTTGGGCTTAACAGATGTAAGCTATCATATACAGGATGGATAAACAACAAGGTCCTACTGTACAGCACAGGGAACTGCATTATTCAATATCTTATAATAAATCATAATGAAAAAGAATGTATATGTGTGTATATATGTAAAACTGAACCAGTTTTCTAGAGAGCAGAAATTAACATTCTATATCAGCTATACTTTAATAAAATAAATTTCAAACATTTCCTCACTGATGTCCACATGTAGCCCATTTAATTATCACAACAGTCCTGCAAAATTAGTTTTATTATTCCCCTTTCTTGGACCACTTAGGTCTCAGGAAAGGTTGAGGCTTAGCGAGGAATTTGCCCCAATAGAACTTGTACACATGTGAAGTCAATTACCTCTTAGTAAATAAAACTATTAAATGAGACAGTACTTTGAAAATCAAGTTAGTAGGATATCATATTAGAATCAAGACACACTTGAAAAAGCATTTAGTCCAAACCCCTAATTTTATAGATGTAGAAACTGCATTGCAAAGAGATGAAGTAACTTGCTTGATGTTAGGCAATTGGCTGGAAAAGAGCTTGGGAACTGGCTGAAGGCAGGTAGCCTCAGATCTTCCCCAATACTCTTCCCATCATCCACTCTACCTATCCAGATATCAGCAGATTGGCAGATGTGTAATAAACGGCATTAGGAAATTGAGGTTAAGAGATGGATAGATGCAATACACCAGATTAACAGAAAATTGTAGATTCTACTTCAGGCCCTGGGCTAACTAGCTGTATTCTCTCCAAGTCCCTGAGCCTCTGTGAATCTCAAATACATGTATAAAAGGGAGTCATAAATACTCATGGACTACTACCTGCACATATAGAGTACAGTTGATTCTCTGTATCTGCAGATGTGGGATCTGTCCTTACAGGCGGATCCACAGTGGAACTTGAGCCCCCTTGATTTGGATACCCACAAGAGGTCCTGAAGCCACTCTTTCATGGATACCAAAGGACAACTGTACTTTGTTAACTGTTAAGGTTTAATGAGTGTAAGGCATTCACGTTCATTCATGAAACCACACTGAGGATCGCACTGGGTCTTCATCCAGATGAGCTCCTTGAGGATGGGAAATATACTTCTTCATTTTTGTATATCAATAGGTATTTTTAAGGTAAGTGAACAAATTAATAGTATAGCTTTTATGTAAGTGCTCTTCCTTATCACCATGACCCAACTGAGCTCAGGGACTCACCCAGTCAGTATGTTACCCACCAGGGTTCTTGGCCTTCCCCAATCAATAGAAATTGACTACAGGCTAGACAAGAAATTCAGGCAAGGCTTTACTGCGGTCCCTGCTGCAGCAGAGGGGAGCAAGAACAAGCAATAGAATCCTGTGCTTGCTCCCTTCCCAAGGAGGGAAACACTTGTTCCTTATATGGGGTGAAGCTGGGGGTGTATCCAGTGGTCAGGCAGGAGGGGAGGCTTAGGTGGTTTGCCCGCGCCTCAGGCCGTGCTGTGTGCAGGGGGCATGTGCATTCCCTGCTTTGCTCCCAACACCCTGTTTTTGCTCCAGGCTTCTCAAAAGTGGCAGATGGGTTTTTAGTCTCTTTGTATCTTTTAGGTCCAAAATTTACCCTTACTGAGCTAGCATGCAGTGATTTTTAGTCCTATATAGTTTCTTTGTATTTTGTTGCTCCAGGAGAGGTGTGTCTGGTTGCAAGCTTTGCAGCACTACAGCAAAGGGTCCCAGGTCCCAAACCTATCTCAAGTATAGAGGCTGAATTAAACCAAAAGTGATACATTTCAAAGGGACACCAGAGCACAGTAAATGCCCATGATTGCCACTTGGACTGAAGGGCTTCATCTTAATAAACTCTGAGGACTAGTTGTTTCTTAACCTCTTGGAATCCAGTCCTGTTTGCTTGTTTTTTTCCTTTTTCTTAACATTCACATTATCTTGAAAATGTCCTCTGCTTAAAAAAAAAAAAAAAGGTATATGAAGATAAAAGACATTCGATCCTTAAGCCACACAATGCATAGAAATCAACTCTAGTTACATTTCAGATTCAGTGTCAAAAGAAAACTTTTCAAAATTTCTGACCATAGAGCAGGGAAAGATTTTAAAAAATTAGACCAGAAAACTCTAAGTTGAAAAGATACATAGACCTCAATCTTCATAGCAGCGCTATTGACAACAACCAAGACATGGAAGGAACATACAAGTGTCTACTGACAGATGAATGGATAAGGAAGATGTAGTGCGTACATACAATGGAATAGTCCTCAGCCATAAGAAGCGTGAAATAATGCCATTCGCAGCAACATGATGGACCTAGAAATTATCATACTAACATACACGTCAGAAAAAGAAAGACATATAGTATACAATATCACTTACATGTGGAATATTAATTATGATACAAATACAATATGCACTTTTCTACAAAACAGACTCAGAAACAGAAAACAAGAAGGAAAGGGGGTGGGGAAGGGCCAAATTAGGAATTTGGGATTAGCAGATACACACTATTATATATAAAATAGATAAACAACAAGGTCTTAATGTATAGCACTGGGAACTACATTCAATCTCCTGTAATAAATCACAATGGAAAAGACTGTGATAAAGAAAATACTTATGTATAACTGAATTATTTTGCTGTATACTAGAAACTAGATTGATAAATTAATTCATTAAACTTTCAAATTCCCGTTTATCAGAAGACCCTATTCCCCAACTCTGTTTGAATTAAGATGTTAAACATATGTTGGTGTGTGTCACACTTGGGTATCACCACCCCAGAAGTGAGGTGTTCAGCCAAAGTTTGCTGCCACACCCAACACGACAGTAATTCAGGAAGACATCCACCTGGCAGGACCTTCATGTTCCCATGAAAGCTTTATCTAGATGATTTAGGGACTGGAGTGTGCAAATCCTTTGTTACCAATGGAAAAAGAATGTAATACACATGACCAGATGTCATGAACACCTTGAAGGAATGCAGCAGATCTTATATCTTCCTAGATCGAAAGACCCTGGACACTGGCACAAACACAAAGGCTCTTAATACATGGAGGTGTGGAAAACAGTATCATCCTCACTCAGATAGGAAAGCTATTACTTAGATCACTATTTCCACCAGAGATTCCTCACTCTTTCATATTCATCAACCAGAGGCTGTCCTCTCCAGCCTCTATTGCCTAAAACTATCATATCAAACAAATAAAAAAACCCACACCCAAATAAAACTCCAAAACAACAACAACAAAAGGTTGTCCACAAAACAAATAAATTCCCCCAGTAGTGACAGCAATATTGTGTTTTGGGCTTCCCGAGTGGCACTAGTGGAATCTGCCTGCCAATGCAGGAGATGTAAGAGACGTGGATTTGATCCCTGGGTTGGGAAGATTCCCTGGAGGAGGGCATGGCAACTCACTCGTATTCTTGCCTGGAGAATCCCATGGACAGAGGAGCCTGGTGGGATACAGTCCGTAGGATCACAAACAGTTGGACACGATTGAAGCGACTTAGCACGCACACAGGCATACTGTGTTTTACCATTTGCAAACGACACCAAATATAATATCTCACCTGAATCTCACAACAACAAGTAAAATCAGATACTATTCATCTTATATCATAGATGAAGAAACTGAAGGTTAGAGAGGTTGTGTGACTTTTGCAAAGCTACACAGGCAGGAGGTGGCAAAGCCGGGACTTGAGGTTCCAGGTAAAGGAAACACGGTGGGAAGCCTTAGTTTCCAGTGGTCATGTGTGGATGCGAGAGTTGGACTGTGAAGAAGGCTGAGCACCAAAGAATTGATGCTTTTGAACTGTGGTGTTGGACAAGACTCTTGAGAGTCCCTTGGACTGCAAGGAGATCCAACCAGTCCATTCTGAAGGAGATCAACCCTGGGATTTCTTTGGAGGGAATGACGCTAAAGCTGAAACTCCAGTACTTTGGCCACCTCATCCGAAGAGTTGACTCATTGGAAAAGACTCTGATGCTGGGGGGGATTGGGGGCAGGAGGAGAAGGGGCTGACAGAGGATGAGATGGCTGGATGGCATCACGGACTCAATGGACGTGAGTCTGAGTGAACTCTGGGAGTTGGTGATGGACAGGGAGGCCTGGCGTGCTGCGATTCATGGGGTCCAAAGAGTCGGACACGACTGAGCGACTGAACTGAACTGAAAGGAATAGTGTGAAATGAAGACGATATCAACTTTGTCCCCAGAAATGTGTTTAATTTTACTCTTGGCTTTTTAATAGGGTTGGTTTGGCCATACATCTTATAACTGAGAACACATAGAGACAAGAGGCCGTCATACAGAGTGAAGCACGTCAGAAAGAGAAAAACAAATATCACATATTAAGGCATATATGTGAAATATAGAAAAATGATACAGATAAACCTATTTGCAGGGCAGGAATAGAGATGCAGACGTAGAGAGGAAACGCATGGATGCCAAGGAGAGAAAGGTGAGGTGGGATGAATTGGGAGGATGGTGTGAACTGGGAGATTGGGATTGACATATATACTGTGTACAAAATAGCCGACTAATGAGAACCTACTGGGTAGCATAGGGAACTCTACTCAGCACTCTGTGGTGATCTAAATGTGAAGGAAGTCCAGAAAAGAGGGGATATATGTATACATATAGCTGATTCACTTGGCTGGGCAGCAGAAACTGACACAATATTGTAAAGTAACTATATTCCAAAAACTTAATTAATTAATTAATAAAATCACTAACACCAATCTCTGCTCACAAAAAGGCAAGGGACAATACCCTCTCTTGGGTATTTGTTGAGACTTCCCATCCTTCACGAATGCATCCTTCTCACTTCCATGTTTGATCTGATTTTCCTCACTCTTTGACCTCTTGCACCGGGACTCTGGCAAGCAATATTTGTCTAAGGCCTTTCTCTGAGTTTGGTGAAATTGTTAACATCAATAATGACACAAGCAGTCACCCGCTAAAGAGTCCTGCTTATTATGGGCCAGCACCAAGTGCTCTGCATGCATTATCTCATTTAGCCTCCCAACAACTCTATGAGGTAAGTACTATTTTGGTCCCTAATTGACGAACACACTGAGGGGCAAAGAGATGAAGTAATGTATCCAAGGTCAAACTGCTGGTACGTGGCAGATGAAAGACCAAGCTGTCCAACTCCAGACCCCTCACCCTTACCACTGCTTTCAACTACTTCACAGTAGTCAGGTTGGACCACTGTCTCTCTTGGGTTCACTGACCTTGTCATCCGGTGGCCCCTCAGCTGCTGGCTTTGCACCACCTCTCAGCTTTGATGAGCTCGCAGCTCTAAGTGGTAGCATTCCCTCTGCCAGCGTCTCCCTCAGGAGTCTCCAAATAGACAAGGTTAATCCCCAGCAGTAGATGCCATGGCACCCCAATCTCATTCCCCTGGCTGCAGGAAGGGTTGGCTGAGACTCCCAAGGAACTGCCCTGCGTTATGGGAGTCATTGAACAACCAGCACCCCCAACCACATCCAGTGATTGTACACGTGGGACACAAAGACCCAGGCATCTAGACTCACTGGGGCCAAGTCCAAAGGGCCATCCCAGCTCAAGAGCTCCCGTGGGGTTGGATGAGGCCTCTGCTGCACCTGCTTCCCAGTTCAACTCCTTTCCCCAGTTCTGCTTCCTTTACTCCCCAACAGAAGATGTTCCCAAGTTGTGTGCAGTGTGTATTTAGTCGCTAAGTCATGTCCAGCTCTTTGCAACCGCAAGGACTGTAGCCTGCTAGGCTCCTCTGTCCGTGGGATTTCCCAGGCAAGAATACTGAAGTGAGTTGCTATTTCCTTCTTTTTTGCCCAAGAGCATTCTTCAATAATCGTCCTGCACACGCACACACTGCAGCCTCAGACTTGGATGCCCAGGAAACACAACAAACTGACCAAACATCTCTGCCCAGGGCCTCAGCCCCCAAGTGCCAGTGCAACGTCTCACACAAGCCGAGCTCTCAACCTGTCTGGTGTTTCTGTTGTCCTGTCACCAGACAGGGCCATGTCTTTGGCCCTGCCACGTGCATGTTGGCTTTTCTTCTGTTATTCTTCAGTCCACTAGAATTTTCTGGTGTTCATCCCTTTGTTTATGAGTCTCCTCTATGCCTCTAGCCAACATCAGAGCTCTGCTCTTTCTGCGACCTCTCCAACCCTTGATGATGTTGAATGTCCCAACCTGGGACCCAAGTTTGTTCTGCTGCTCACGTCCACACAGTCCACACCTTTGGGTGACAGACGTGCTTGCAATTTATGTGCATCGAACACAACATAAACATGTGGGCAGGAGCAGAAGGATCCTTGGGTCTTGAAGGCAGTGCAGATGCCTACAAGTAGACCCAGAAATCCTTGGCCAGTGTCCTACTATTTCTCTAAGCTCAGATCCTTACTCCTTCCAAGCCAAGATGCCATCATAATCCAGCAGGCGTCTTTATCTCCTACCTTTTCAACTTTAGTCTGCTGGACACTCTGTTGTCTGATTTACTTCCTAAATGAAGCTCTCATGACCTGCCTGGTGGTCTAGTGGTTAAGACTCTGTGCTTCCAGTGCAGGGGGTGTGGGTCCGATCGCTGGTCGGGGAACTAGGTTCCCACATGCTGCGTGGCATGGCCAAAACAAAACTCAAAACAAAATCAAACTAGGTGGGAATCTTAATCAGTGGACCCTCCATACTTAAAACCCTCATGTTCCCTGATGCCCATGTGTCTCATCCAAACCACCCAACAAGGCTGAGATCAGAGTGCCCCATTCATCCCGTCCCAAGCAGCCAGCCTTTCCAGGCCTTGGTGAAGCTTTTCTTTCTTTTGTTTTAAAACACTCAGCAAGAAACTTTTCCTGATCCATATGAAGAACTGAAGACAGTTTACCCTGTTCTTCTCTTATAACTTCACCTGCAGCTCCCGTGATTTACAGTCATTCATATACTGGGTTCCTCTTTCTTCCTAGATGACAACCAACTCAGGAGACTATGGGCCACCAGAGCAGTATGAGACACATGATGGCCTCTCAGGAGAGATTTGTGGAAGTGATTTGCTGTCTCCAGCATGACCATAGATTTATTCTCCTCCACCCCCAATATTCCTGAAATAAATATAAATATAAACACTACCCTAAACACATCTCAGAAGAAGGATGATTTAAAACCTAAGGTAGAATGGAAGGAAAATAAGGTCACTGCTTTAATTTAACAAGAAAAGTTATCATTTTGAAATGATGTTTTTGGGGGGCTGCACAGGGTTTATGGGCTTTTCTCTAGTTGCACAAGCAGGGGCTGCTTTCTAGCTGTGGTGCGAGGGCTTCTTATTACGGTGGCTTCTCTTGTTGCAGAGCACGGGCCCTAGAGTGCATGGGCTCAGTAGTTATGGCACATGGGCTTTGCTGCCCCGCAGATGTGGAATCTTCCCAGACCAGGGATCGAACCCGTGTCCCCTGTATTAGCAGGCAGATTCTGAACCACTGGACAACCAGGGAAGTGCCTGAAATGATGATATTATATTTAAACAATGGACTAAACCCAGGGTAGAGAGGGGCCTTCTAAAAATCTAGTGTAGGCTAATTAGAAATCAAAGGTACTGCTACTGCTGCTAAGTCACTTCAGTCGTGTCCGACTCTGTGCGACCCCATAGACGGTAGCCCACCAGGCTCCCCCGTCCCTGGGATTCTCCAGGCAAGAACACTGGAGTGGGTTGCCATTTCCTTCTCCAATGCGTGAAAGTGAGAAGTGAAAGTGAAGTCGCTCAGTCGTGTCCGACTCAGCGACCCCATGGACTGCAGCCCACCAGGCTCCTCCGTCCATGGGATTTTCCAGGCAAGAGTACTGGAGTGGGGTGCCATTGCCTTCTCCGAATCAAAGGTAAGCAGGTGGTAAGTGTATAAACTACTTCTAAAGAAAAAGATGAATATTTTACGGAAAAATTTCTAAGCCGAGTGTGTTAGCTTTTGCTCTTTCCTAGACAAGTGGACGGCTGGCCCCTTCTCCTGGGGGTAGGTTGGGCTCAGGGCCGGGCTCTGTGGTTTTGCCCACCTTTGCTGGCCAGTTCAGTTTTCTATACTAGCCCGCCTGAGAGCCCAGAGTCCCAGCTCTGCAAACAGTGATATTATCATATCACAGCTGAGCTGCAAAAATAACTGCTTTACATTCAAACACACTTCTGTCTTATTTCCTTAAAGTCATGTTCCCCCAACAAATGGCTGGAAGCCTCTGGTAGGAAGTAAAGCTCAACTGAGTTTCAGAGATAATGAAAAAAGGGATAAGATTCAAAGAGATTCTTAATGAACGCAGCAGTGACTCTTGAGTGGCATTTGGATCAGCTTTGGCCCCTCTTTGTGTCCTGGGGCCTTCTCTCCAGATGGGCAGCTATGTTTCAGGGCACGTTGTCCAATTCTGGAATTGGTCCTGGTGGTGGGAAAAAAGGGGCCTTCACTCATCCACTTTCTCTAACAAGCTGATGTCCCAACGGACACAATCCAATCTTTGAAAGTCAAGCCATCCAGGGTGGGTAAGGCATTGAGAGATGCTCTAGAATAGATTCAACGTCAACATGGGAAGTGATGTGGATAATGGTATTTGCAAGGATTTGCATACTACAGAAAATTTATACCAATAAATGTTTGGCTGTAACATTGCTGTTTTTTTTTTTTGCTGGCTTGCCTTTATAGATGGTCAAGAGAGGCTCTGACCCAGCACCACAGTTTCAAGGGCTCCTCAGATACAGACACACACACACACACACACTGAAATACACACGGTAACCAATCTCTTGAAGTTTAGTGCTCAGGGCAGGCAGAACAACCTGTAATCCTAAACACCCACTCTGGTGACCAGGACTGCTCAATCCACAGTTTTATATCTCTGATAAATAAAAGGCCCTGAATCTGAGTCCCCAGAAGATGTGTGTGCACCACTGCTGACTTCAAAAATGACCATTATTTGGATTGTAGGCAGGATTCAAGCCGCAGAAGTGCTGAGATAAGAGAAAAGACAAATTCATTACCTTGTTAAGTTCTTCCTCTCATAGAGCAAGGATGTAATAAATTCTTGCATAATGAAGAATTATTTCCCAATAGTGCCAGGAGTCCATTTTCTTGTTTCCTTTCCCATTCCAACTCAGGCTTCTGGGTGGTACTAAAACAACTACATACAATGTGTGCAACAGTTGTGCATATATATTGGCCAACATTTTGCAATATTACATAACTTCTATGTTCTTTACTTTTGTATATAAATATAGTTCTAGTTCTAGAACTTGGGCAAATGCCAGGAGACAATGAGGGACAGGGAGGCCTGGCATGCTGCAGTCCATGGGGTCACAAAAAGCTGGACATGACTTAGAAGCTGAACAACAATAGCGTAGTTCATGTGCTGGATCATCGAGAAAGCAAGAGAGTTCCAGAAAAACAACTATTTCTGCTTTATTGACTATGCCAAAGCCTTTGACTGTGTGGATCACAATAAACTGTGGAAAATTCTGAAAGAGATAGGAATACCAGAACACCTGACCTGCCTCTTGAGAAACCTATATGCAGGTCAGGAAGCAACACTTAGAACTGGACATGGAACAACAGACTGGTTCCAAATAGGAAAAGGAGTACGTCAAGGCTGTATATTGTCACCCTGCTTATTTAACTTGTATGCAGAGTACATCATGAGAAACGCTGGACTGGAAGAAGCAGAAGCTGGAATCAAGATTGCTGGGAGAGATATCAATAACCTCAGATATGCAGATAACACCACCCTTATGGCAGAAAGTGAAGAGGAACTAAGAAGCCTCTTGATGAAAGTGAAAGAGGAGAGTTAAAGAGTTGGCTTAAAGCTCAACATTCAGAAAACTAAGATCATGGCATCTGGTCCCATCACTCCATGGCAAATAGATGGGGAAACAGTGGAAACAGTGGCAGACTTTATTTTGGGGGGCTCCAAGATCACTGCAGATGGTGACTGCAGCCATGAAATTAAAAGATGCTTACTTCTTGGAAGAAAAGTTATGACCAACCTAGATAGCATATTAAAAAGCAGAGACATTACTTTGCCAATAAAGGTCCATCTAGTCAAGGCTATGGTTTTTCCAGTGGTCATGTATGGATGTGAGAGTTGGACTGTGAAGAAGGCTGAGAGCCGAAGAATTGATGGTTTTGAACTATGGTGTTGGAGAAGACTCTTGAGAGTCCCTTGGACTGCAAGGAGATCCAACCAGTCCATTCTGAAGGAGATCAGCCCTGGGATTTCTTTGGAAGGAATGATGCTAAAGCTGAAACTCCAGTACTTTGGCCACCTCATGCGAAGAGTTGACTCATTGGAAAAGACTCTGATGCTGGGAAGGATTGGGGGCAGGAGGAGAAGGGGACGACAGAGGATGAGATGGCTGGATGGCATCACTGACTTGATGGACGTGAGTCTGAGTGAACTCCAGGAGTTGGTGATGGGAGGCCTGGCGGGCTGCGATTCATGGGGTCGCAGAGAGTCGGACACGACTAAACGACTGAACTGAACTGAACTGAACTGACATATAATATATGTGACATATAAAATAAAAATGGATTTTGCTAGAGTTGCATGTAGTTTTATTTTTATACAAAAATGCATAAAATGTAAATAAATCTTTAAAAATTGTAAACATCTCCAGATTTAAATAATTTTAAATTTTGATATTTGTTAATTAAAATATATTTTTGAATTTTGGTTAAAATGGGTAATTTTGAATATTTAGGAAGAAAAATAACTTTCTGGAAACATCTAAAATAATTAAATTGTTATCTTCCTATATTAACATTAATTTACATATTGATTAAAATATATTCAGATTTTGTATATTTTAATACAATTGCATTTATTTTTAATCTGTTAGATTACTGCTATTAATGAAACACAGACTTTGGAAAATCTTGATTATGAAAACATAATTAATGACAGTGCTGAAATAAAAGCAAGAAAATGAGTGCTATTAAATAAATATATCATAGTTTATGAATTTATATGTTTTTATTCTTACTACTCATCCAAATAACATCCTAGACAGCCTTACACATGATCAGATTCCCTTTTATTTTATTTTTAAAATATTTTGGCTTCGCTGGGTCTTCACTGAGGCATGCAGACTTAGTAGCTCTGAGGCATGTGGGATTTTAGTTTCCCAGCCAGGGATGGAACTCTTGTCTTGTGTATTGAAAGACAGATTCTTAACCACTAAACCACTAGGGAAGTCCCTCCCCTGTCTTTAATACTTTACTCACTTTTAGTCATAGAAATACCATAGTTTTACGTATATTTCTCTATTTCTGTGAGTGAAGGTTATTAAGATGTAAGGATAAAACTTTTCCTTGACAATCTGTTAATTTGATTTATAGCTTCAAATACTTAGACACATGGCAAATGAGCCCCAGACCTAGCAAGTGATAGGAGAGGGCAGCTCCCCAACCTCTCTGATTGCCGATACCATAGTCTTTTCTAAATTTTAATGCATGCTCACACTGAGACAAGCACCCTAACTAAATGCTTTTGTGTATTTCATTCATCCCTCACCATAGTTTTCCGAGATAGGCATCATTTCAGATTTATTTATTTTTTAAATATTTATTTATTTATTTGGCTATGTTGGGTCTTAGTTGTGGCACAGGCTCAGTAGGTGAGGTGCGTGGGCTTAGTTACTCTGCAGCATGTGGGATTTTAGTTTCCTGACCGGGTATCAGACCTGTGTCCCCTGCATCACAAGGCAGGTTCTTAACCACTATTAAGAATGGTGGTTAAGATTTCCCAGATGTAGATGAGGAGGCAGGGATGCAAGGCCCTCGCTGGTGCTCAGAGGACCATGACCAGGGGAGTGGTCTCTCATCCTGGCCTCCAGGGCTCCTGCTCCCTCTGTGACCAGCCCCGCTGCTTCCCCCAGAAGCTCCTCCATGGTAGAGGCTGACAGGCCAAGTCTGTTCCTTGTTTGCTTCCTAGAGACCCTTTGTTGGATGATTTTATTGTGGTCGCACCCCTCCACTCCCATTGTATACCTCTTTGAAAATCCTGGATCGATACATCTGTAAAGGATTTCAAGCTCACTAGATAATCTAGATACAATATATGCCAGGTGCCAATAGACACTTGCTAAACTATTCATGTATTTTCAGTCCAATTGTATTTATAAAACCTTCAAAACAACTGAAATGCCTAGTACATTTAATTGCACTAATAACCAACTGACTGACTGGTAAAGAATTTGCCTAACAATGCGGAAGACAAAAGAGACACAGATTTGATCCCTGAGTTGGGAAAATCCTCTGGATAAGGAAATGGCAACCCACTCCAGTATTCTTGCCTGGAAAATTCCATGGACAGAGAAGCCTTGTGGGCTACAGTCCATGGGGTCGAAAAAAGTCAAACACAACCGAGCGCGCATAAGCATATGAAGAGTATATATATCATCAGTTATAGTCATTCAAGGAAATGTCATGCAGGTGGTGATGAAAGCTACAATAACATGGAAAATATTTACATACAGTGTTACATTTAAAAAGTTGAATATAAAATTACATATATGTCAGAATAATATAAAAATTACCATAGTTATGAAAACAGACACATTCACAGGAAAAAAAATAGAAAACACAACTAAATACTAATAGTTATATTTAACATAGTGAATATTATTAGAGTATTAGATATTATTAGTATTAGATAACATTAATGTATTCAGTTCAGTTCAGTTCAGTTCAGTTGCTCAGTCGTGTCTGACTCTTTGTGACCCTATGGACTGCAGCATGCCAGGCCTCCCTGTCCATCACCAACTCCTGGAGTTTACCCAAACTCATGCCCATTGAGTTGATGATTCCATCCAACCATCTCATCCTCTGCCGTCCCCTTCTCCTCCCACCTTCAATCTTTCCCAGCATCAGGGTCTTTTCAAATGAGTCAGTTCTTTGCATCAGGTGGCCAAAGTACTGGAGTTTCAGCTTCAACATCAGTCCTTCCAAATGAACACCCAGGACTGATCTCCTTTAGGATGGACTGGTTGGATCTCCTTGCAGTCCAAGGGACTCTCAAGAGTCTTCTCCAACACCACAGTTCAAAAGCATCAATT
>SJYT01082071.1:248805-280364 GCA_006410635.1 Cephalophus harveyi | reverse complement strand
TTTAACTCTCCTCTTTCACTTTCATCAAGAGGCTTTTTAGTTCCTCTTCACTTTCTGCCATAAGGGTGGTATAATCTGCATATCTGAGGTTATTGATATAATACATAATATTATTGTATTAGAGTGATTTTTTTCTTTTTTCTATGTTTTGTTTGCTTTTTATATTTTTAATTTTATTTTTATTGAAGCATAGTTGAATTACGATGTTGTGTTAATTTTTGCTGTACAGCAAAGTGATTCAGTTATATACAAATATAATTATATGTATATATATATATTATAATATGATTATTATAATATATATGTATATATACATTCTTTCTTTAGTATTCTTTTCCTTTATGGTTTATTGTAGGATATTGAATATAGTTTCCCATACTATACAGTAGGACCTTGTTTTTTATCCATTCTAGGTATATGTTTACATGTAACTCCAACCTCCCACTTATTGAAGGATTAGGTTAATTTCATATTTGAAAATGTTGACTTAGAATGCGTTTTGTCTAAAAACAATAATGAATTGGTGAACAAGGTCACCACCTCATTACCAGCAGGGCATGCCTGTCTCCCTGGCACTGTACCCTCTTTAAGATCAAAGCTGCCACAGCTGCAGAGGCTGTCCATGAGTCTACTTGCTGTTAAGAAGATGCATTTTAGAGATCAAGCACTTTAGGCTTTGTCTTATAAATGAGGAGGAGAAGAGATGAAATAAATCATGGACTTTGAGGCTTTGATACAAACTGCAAACAGAAAAGTTCTATCACTTTCTAAGGGAAATGCTGTCCATCAAATGCTCTCCAGGGTCATGGAGCCCCACAACTTGGTCGGCGAGCTCGAGATATAAGCTGCATATGATGAGAATGCTTCCTTTCTGCACTGACCGCGCCTCATGGCATGGTAACATCCCAGCTCCCAAGCCTTTGAGAGGACTCCGGCATTCTCTTGGTAATGTGGCAAACTGGCGGCGAGCCTTGAGGACCTTGAGACCATCTGTGAATAGCTAGAAAGGAACTCTCGGGAGAGGATGGGATGAGATCTGAGATTAATTGGAGAGTTGACACATACCCATGATCATGTGTGAAACAGACAGCTAGCGGGAAGCTGCTTTATAGCCCGGGGAGCTCAGCTCAGTGCTCTGTGATGACCTAGAGGGACAGAATGGTGGGGGCGGGGCGGGGAGGGGAGAGAGGGGATGTATGTATACACATAGCTGATTCACACTGCGCAACAGAAACTAACACAACCTTGTAAGGTAATTAGCCTCCAACTAAGCATATATTAATTTTNGATGACCTAGAGGGACAGAATGGTGGGGGCGGGGCGGGGAGGGGAGAGAGGGGATGTATGTATACACATAGCTGATTCACACTGCGCAACAGAAACTAACACAACCTTGTAAGGTAATTAGCCTCCAACTAAGCATATATTAATTTTTTTTAAAAAGAAAAGAATGGAAAGATTCATTAGCCTTTGTTCATATCTGCCTCACCTGAGCCTGTCTTGGTGTTTAATATCAAGGGCACGAAACTTATCCAGTGTTGTCAAAAACAGGAAAGATTTACCCAGCGGAAAACTCCTAAGCTCCTGTCTCTCTTCTCAGCCCTCTTCCTCCTTTCCAACTGAAGACCCACCATGTGCCAGCTACATTGCTACACAGTGAGGACACTGTCACATCAGGCAACAATGTTCCTTCAAGGAGCCTGAGGTCTACCCCTTCCCACTGAAAGGGTGGCCGTTGGACTGCCTAGAATCTTGTTTGAAATTCAGACTCTTGGGTCCCAAGGAAAACCCACTGACTCAGAATATTGATTTTGGCAGGTTCCAGGGGTGATTCACAGGCACCACAGGTTGAGAAGGCAACCTCTAGGAGGGTAAGCCCAGTTTTTTAGGAGTGTTGTTTTAAAAAGATTAAGGAGTTACAGTCACTATGGAGAATAGTATGGAGGTTCCTGAAAAAACTAAAAATATAATTCCTATATGCTCCTGCAATTCTTCTTCTGGGCATATATCCAGAGAAAACTATAACTTGAAAAGATATATGCGTCCCAGTGTTCATAGCAGCACTATTTACAATAGCCAAGACATGGAAGCAACCTAAATGTCCATCAGCAGATGAATGGATAAAGCAGATGTGGTAATATATACACAATGGAATATTACTCAGTCATAAAAAGGAATGAAATAATGCCATTTGCAGCAATATGGGTGTACACAGAGATTATCATAACAAGTGAAGTAAGCCAGAGAAAGACAAATATCATATGATATCACTTACATGTGGAATCTACAAAAAAAACAAAAAAAAACAGTTAAAATGAGCTTATTTAAGAAATAGAAACAGACCCAAAGACATATTATAAAAAGAAACTCATGGTTATCAAAGGGGATAAAAAGGTAGGAGAGGGATAAATCAGGATTTGGGGATTAACACATATACACTACTATATATAAAATAGGGAACCAACAAGGACCTACTGTATAGCACAGAGAATTCTACTCAGTATTTTGCAATAACCTATAAGGGAAAAGAATCTGATAAAGAATATATATATATCCATATACATATGTGTATATATATATATCACTGTGCTATACACCTGAAACTAACACTGTAAACAACTACAATTTTTTTTAAAAAAAGGACTGAGGATTGAGTGTTGTTATGTAGCTTTCACAAACTATTTTAGCTTATTTTACCAGTATCAACTGGAAGTATATATGACTGGCAGGAGGCTCTGTCATGAGACAGTGATTGCCTGTGGGAGTGGAAAGTCCCCTCTGGGAGGCTTCGTGGAGTGGGCAGGAGGGAAAGAGAGAGGACAAGGGAGGAAGTGGATGTGGGCTTCTGCTAAGGAGCAGTCAGGAGATGAGGGGTGTGGGAATATCCCCTGTAACAGTGGACATCCCAGGACTAAGCAAACACGTTTGGAAGGACTGCCTTCCTGGAGGCAGCATCTGAATGGGATATACCCTCTACTCAGGCTCAGAAAAGGGGCTTGCCAGGTGGCTTAGTGTTAAAGCATCCACCTGCCAATCCAGGAGACTAGAGTTTGGATCCTTAGGTTGGGAAAATCCTCTGGAGGAGAAAGTGGCAACCCACTCCAGTATTCTTGCCTGGAGAATTCCAGGGACAGAGGAGCCTGGTGGGCTATAGTCCATGGAGTCACAAAGAGTAAGATATGACTGAGCACGCACACACACACACACACACACACACAGAGGCTCAGAAAACCAAATCTCTTCCGTGTTTTGTCTCCTGAATCTGCAAGTATCTCACACAGCCACTAAGCAGAGGAAGGCATTCAAGGGTGCAGGAATAAGCCAGGGGGCGCCAGGGACTGAAATCCAGGCCCTCCACCACTCTCTGTAAGGAAGGAATCTTGGAGATTGCAGGGAGGTGGGTTGTTATGATCGTTGTTGCTGTGTTTTGAGAGGGAAGTTTTGTTTTTGCTTGGATCGGCCTTCTCTCTACCAAAGTAAATTTGAGGCAATACACCTGTTTCAGAAAGGATACTTCAGAAATAAAAAGAGTTTGGGATTTCTGACCAAGGCTATGTGCTTCTTGAGTGTGGCTCCGCATCCTACCGGCATCAAGAAGTAACAGGAGTATCTAAACTGGGAGTTAGAGATTAAGGTATATAGTCTCACTTGAGCCTCTAGTATCTCCAAGGCACAGTCCTGAGCATATCTCATCACACAGGTGTTATAGAGGGTACCTGTAATCTTTCCTACCTTTGAGCCCTCTGACTTTCTGTTGCATTGGCTGGAAACCAACTCTTAGCATTCGACATCATCAGGTGGGAGAGGCTTGGATGAAGATTTACGTCTTCCCTTCGGAGGAAATCACAGGTACTGACAGCCTATTTTGTAGGTCACAGCCATAACTTGCTATCACCGGGAGATTGGTTCCAGCATCTGAGGCAGATTCCAGCTTCTGCGGATGTTCCAGTCCCGTAGCCAGTCCTCCATAGGCAAGGGTTCAACCAGTTACTGCTCACCATCTGCCTCTGGTTGAATCCTCAGATAAGGAACCCGCAGACACGGAGGGTGGAGCATCTAACATGCTTTATATTTTGTTTTGGCATGTGCAGAAAGCGTTCAAGTACATTTATTCTAGATGGGTGTTAAAAACAGTAAGTTTTCCCCCTATAATATATGAAGAAATGATTTATATGGTATTAATCAATCTTTGGGCTTCCTGTGTGGCACTAAGTGGTAAAGAATCCATCTGCCAATGCAGGAGACATAAGAGATGCTGGTTCAATCGCTGGGTTGGGAAGATCCCCTGGAGAAGGGCATGGCAACCCACTCCAGGATTCTTGCCTGGAAAATCCCATGGACAGAAGGGCCTCGCAGGATACAGTCCATAGGGTCACAAAGAGTTGGACACGATTGAAGTGACTTAGCACACACACAGGCAATTAAACATTCATTTTCTTATAAAGAAGAATCAAGTCTAAGTATTTTAAAGACCTTTTCATGGAAGGTAGCTTTGAGGGCATGTGAATAATGCCAAGAATAGGGTTTAGACTTTCCACCTCAGTTCAGTTCAGTCGCTCAGTCGCATCCTACTCTGAGACCCCATGAATCACAGCACACCAGGCTTACTTGTCCATCACCAACTCCCGGAGCTTGCGCAAACTCATGTCCATCGAGTCGGTGATGCCATCCAACCACCTTATCCTCTGTTGTCCCCTTCTCCTCCCACTTTCAATCTTTCCCAGCATCAGGGTCTTTTCCAATGAGTCAACTCTTCGCATGAGGTGGCCAAAGTACTGGAGTTTCAGCTTCAGCATCATTCCCTCCAAAGAAATCCCAGGGCTGATCTCATTCAGAATGGACTGGTTGGATCTCCTTGCAGTCCAAGGGACTCTCAAGAGTCTTCTCCAACACCACAGTTCAAAAGCATCAGGTGGCCAAAGTATTGGAGTTTCAGCTTCAGCATCAGTCCTTCCAATGAATATTCAGGACTGATATCCTTTAGGATTGACTGGTTTGATCTCACCTCACTCCAGTGTAAGCTCAGGAAAGTTCGTCTGATGTCTTTCTCAGCTGTTTTCACAGAGGAGTATGACACATGGCTCCCTAACACTCTCTCAAAATAATTTTTGAATTGAACTAAATGTCCATGACACAGCGATAACCAGCAGGCACCTAGGCTGGTTGTACATGTTTGTCTGTGTGTGCATGCAGGCTGGCATGTGTATATGTGTGGTGACATGTGTGCATGTGTGCACTTGTGTGCCTGCATGTGCTTGTGTGCATGCACATGCATGTGTGTGTGCACGTATGACTGAATGTGTGCTTGCACATGTTCTCATGCTTGTGTGCGTCCATGTGCTGGGACAGACTGAGCTGGAAGAGAGACCCGGGGAACAGACGGAGTGAGTTGTATTCCCAAACATGGGTGGTGCCTCTGCTCTGAAGTTGGCCCAGCCCTACTGGGTTGGAGGGCATTACTGGCTCTATCTTAAGCCAGGATTCCCTTTCACCCACTGCAGACAGAGCATAAAAATATCTCCAGCGGGTAGCTTTCCCAAAAGGGGGAGGCCCTTCACTTTCATGGGAAATACTGCATTTAAGGAAAAATAATCTCCTGGCGGGGCTGAGGTGGGGTTTAGCCATCACTGAGGTCTGGTTCCCAGGGTGTCGGGGAGGAAGCGTGCCGAGCTGTCGATGGGAAACCCGGAAAGGGAAACGTGCACGTTGCGCCTCCCTCTGATTGGGGGGAGGCGAAGGACGGTAAGGTTCTCTTCTGCCCAAGTTGCCTGCAGATTCCTCCTGTGAGGTCAGCCTCGCCGCCCCCACCCCCGCCGCCCCACCCCTGCTCTGCTTCCTGCTGCAGCCACTGGGCACCTTGTCCTTTCCTCAAGCAGCCTGATTTTCCAGCCACCAAAAATAACAACATTCGATACCAGGCCTCTGAAAGCTTTGGCTGGGGTCATGTTTCCAAATTCTTGACTCGAGAATTGTTAAATGAGAACTCCTTTTTTTTTTCCAGCCAGGCTATTTTTTTCCTTTTTTTTTTTTTTTCTTCCTCTCAAGATGTTGGGAGAACCCCAACCAAGGAATCAGTGCTTAATGGGTCACAGGGTATAAATAGCAGTGTTGAGATCGTAACACAAGGCTCTTTGTACTATCATGCAACCAAACCTTAAAAAAAAAAAAAATAAGAAGAAGAAAAGAAAAAAAGCTTCCAAACAGACCAGTTAACATACCAGCCTGGGGACTGGGGCCGAGAGAGGGGGGCAGCATTGCTGAGCACAAGCTTCATTCTATATTTGTCCATGCCTGCATTCCACTACTGCCATCTATTTACAGCCTGGCCATGTACACAGGATCCCCTATTCATTAAACATGGATTAAAACAAAAAAAAGAATCTGTATGTATTTTTGTTCTGCTGAATAGTTCACAGACATACATGAAGCCAATAAAGTCAATCTTAACTGCAAATCCTGAGTCTGGGCTCACATCCCTGGCTCCTAACTCTGTAATTGTTATTTTACTTGTCAACATGAGGCAACTTCTTCTCATCCCTGAAATGGGAACAAACGTATCTGTTCACTAAGCTTGGCTCTAAGTGACACATAGTGTTGTTCAAAAAATTAAGAGAGAAGATCTGTGGGCTTCCTGGCTTTGAGGCACTTTAAATATGAGATATTATCCTAATTAAACTAAATTTTCATCTTGGGGTCAGTCCTTTAATGAAGTTAAATGGGAGGATCCATTAATTTGCTATCAGTCATTGTATTTGGAGTTCCTGAGGGATCCTGGAAATTGATGAATTATGACAAGCCCAATGGTATATTTCTGGCTGATTATGGCAAGCCCTAGGTGGTATTAAAAGAGATGCCAATTTTTATGTGACAGTGAAATTCATAGCCTCTAACAGAAGTATGATTATACCAATGAAAGGGACCAGGCTGAAGGGCATGTGACTTAGCAGCTGACAAGTGCAATAATTCTCAGAATTTTGTGGCTCAAAATGTGTGCTGGCTACTAAGAACTGGGATTTTAGAAATAGAAAGTTCAGGTTACAAGCCTAGTGGGCAGAAACTCGAACTCTTGGTGCTGGCAACATGCCCCGGGCACTCAGGGGTGGGCCAAGGTTCTGCCCATTCAGTGTCCTATGTTTAAATTCTGAGTCTGTAAGCAAAAAAAAAAAAAAATGTTGGAAGGGTTCCCTTACCTTTTGGAAACTGCAAAATAAAATCTCCTCTGGCAAAGAGTCTCTCTCTTTTGTGGGCTCTCCTACAGGGCTTCTTGGGAAGGATTTGCCTCTGGGCTGCCATGACCCCAGTTCCTTAACCAGAAAATTAGCAGGAAAACAAAATGGTAGGGGGTCAAAGTGGGGTCCATACCCCACGGTGAAAGTGTCTCGGAGATGAAGCTGCCTGTTAATGAGGTTTAGAGTTTCAGCAGCTGATATTTGAGTTGGGTTGCTAGGAGAGAGATGCAAAGAAGGGTACAGGCAGCCTTGTTTACCCCTAGCATTGGCCTGGAACCCAGGTACAGGCATATTCAGATACTGAGGATCACACGTTGAGCACGTACTAGGTAGAGCTACAGCAGGAAGCATTTTAAATAGATCGTTTCATTCAGTATCCACAAATGTCCTATGAGACCAGTGCTTTCCGCATGCCCAGCCTGCATAATAAAATAGAGCCCTAGAAAATAACTTGTCCAGACTTCATAGCGAGGCTGAATTTGAACCCAGACTATTGGATGTCCAAACCTAGGCGTTTACTGACTTAGCTAAACTTCCTTTTTGCGTGGCTGTAGACCCAGTTTCAATCCCTGGATCAGAAGATCCCCTTGAGAAGGGAACGGCAACCCACTCCAGTACTCTTGCCTGGAGAATCCCATGCCCAGAGGAGCCTGTCGGACTACAGTCCATGGGGTTGCAAAGAGTCCAACATGACTGATTCACACACACACACACGCACACACATGCACACACACACCCTAAGCCTAGTGCACATGCATCAGGGCTCTCCCAGGGCTAGGCAGGGGTGGGGGTGGGAATGTCTGAGATGTTCAGGGATGAAAAGTCGCAGTGTTACAGACTGAGAACCGGCCCCAGAGGCCAGGGCTCCCGGCTCCCGACTCCTCTCCCTGCTGAGAGTGTCTGGCAGCTCTGCTGGACCTAAATCAGGAACATCTGAATGGCAGATTTGAGCCCAGGTGTCCACCACAGCTGCCTCTTCTCCACGCACAGGGCACAGAAGAACGCTGCCTGGCCCATAGCTGTGACTTTGGAGGGAAGATCTGAGCTTACTTCCTACCGATGCCATACACTGATGAAAACAAATTCTGCACTTCACGACTTTGTATGCACCCAGAAAATAGCACTGAAAAATATCCTAATCGGGTAGATTTTTAAAAAAGAGCCTGTGTTCTTTGGCGCAGTTTGGTCCTCTGATGTAAAAAAGCACGTTCTCTGCATCGTAGCCTCCTGGAAGCTACACTGCTTAACTTCTCTAGGACTCTGGAAGGACTACAGCCCTTGCCTCTTACATGCTGGACTTTGAGACACAAATTTTTTTATTTCTTTTTTAAAAAAGTTTTGGGCACACCAAGGGGCTGAGAGCATACCCACGTCTTTGGGAGTGAAAGCTCAGAGCCCTAACCACTGGACTACCAGTGAATTCCTGAGACACAAACTTCTAACCCTGACTCACGCCACTCTCTGCTCCTGCAAAAAAAAAAAATCCTGAAATCTTTGAAGAACTCTGAAATTTTACCCTCTTTACTCCTAATTCAACACAGCATCCATGAGTTCCCTGTAATGGCTATTTCAAATGCTTTCCTCAGGCTTACTGCTCCATTCTGTGTTTATCTGTGGGCTTCCCAGGTGACAATAGGGGTAAAGAACCCACCTGCCAATGCAGGGGACGTAAGAGATGGAGGTTCGTTCCCTGAATTGGGAAGATCCCCTAGAGGAGGGCATGGCAACCCACTCCAGTATTCTTGCCTGGAGAATCCCATGGACAGAGGAGCCTGTGGGCTACAGTCCGTGGGATCACATGACTGAAGCAACTTAGCACACACACTTTCCCTGAATTGGGAAGATCCCCTAGAGGAGGGCATGGCAACCCACTCCAGTATTCTTGCCTGGAGAATCCCATGGACAGAGGAGCCTGTGGGCTACAGTCCGTGGGATCACATGACTGAAGCAACTTAGCACACACACACACGTTTATTTGTGTCTTCCCCATAGACTGAGAGCTTCCTGAAGACGCCCAACCCTATCTTACCCCTTTCTGCTGTGGCACCCAGTGCGGAGCCTCGTATAGATACAGAGTACACATGGAATAAGCAAGTCAGTGGAGGCAGGAATGAACACGTGATGCTCATGCAGTATACATGCTGTATACACTGTATGTATACATGCAATATACATATAACCAACGATTCTCAGGGTAGAGGACGGAGAACACCTTCTGAGTGCCCAGAACATCCTGGTTCAATTCTGTTTCACCACACCTGGCACCTTGCCAGGTAGCTTGGCCCATTTCCTGCTGGATGTGCTTTGCATCACCTATTACCATCCTTGCCTAACCCTGGGGGCTGGGGAGGGAGGGTGTGTTCTTTTTGTTCTGAAGTGTGCTCCCAGCTTAACATCAATTCATTTTTACTCACTTATCTGGGCATTTCTCCCAAGGTGAATCTTGCTCCCCTTCACATAAATGGACAATATTTGCATCTTCCACGCCCTCTTCCCATCCATGCCCTAAATCAGACTGGTCTCCAAGTCTGATCTACTCGTTTGTTGAAATGGCTCATCTACTAGCTGCTCTGTGCTGCCACACTGCTCCGATTCCTCAGATCTGGTGGCCTGTCAGCGGCCTTAACTCCACACGCCCGAGCCGCAGTTCCATCCTTCTTGAAAACCTCTGCCCCGGTGACTTCCCATGGCATTGCTGTCAGGACAGACACCCTTGGACCCCTGATGTCTTCTCATACATGAGTTTCAGGGCCTTTGGAAATTCCACCTGACACTATAGTCAGACTTCATGTCCCATTGCTCCCCAGTAATTATCTTTCCATTAGGAGTCACAGATTCTGCTTGGTCCCCAAATATGGGACGCTTATTTTTGCTTCGTCTGATGTAGTGGTCCCCCCACCTCCAGGGTACCTCCTGGAACCTATATTTTCCATGAATCTTACTTTCCCTTCTGTCACCAGCTTGACTTGCTCCCTTCTTTGAACCTTGTAGCCAAAGTATGCATCAGGCCTCCCTTGACCTGCTTGAACATCATTTCAGTGGGATCCATAATTTAATGTATGTTAGTTCAAAATTTTCAAGTAGATTTTAAGTTCTTTGAGAACAGGATCTGAGTCTTGTTCCTGATAATCAGTATCTGCTGGAGGGAAGGACTTACAAAAACTGTGTCATATGCTTGTGCCTAGGACTGCCTAGGTTTTAGAAAAGGCAGAGGAACCAGAGATCAAATTGCCAACATCCACTGGATCATCGAAAAAGCAAGAGAGCTCCAGATACTTCATGGCAAATAGATGGGGAAACAGTGGAAACAGTGGCAGACTTTATTTTTTGGGGCTCCAAAATCACTGCAGATGGTGACTGCAGCCATGAAATTAAAAGACACTTACTCCTTGGAAGGAAAGTTATGACCAACTTAGATAGCATATTCAAAAGCAGAGACATTACTTTGCCAACAAAGGTCCATCTAGTCAAGGCTATGGTTTTTCCAGTGGTCATGTATGGATGAGAGAGTTGGACTGTGAAGAAAGCTGAGCACCGAAGAACTGATGCTTTTGAACTGTGGTGTTGGAGAAGACTCTTGAGAGTCCCTTGGACTACAAGGAGATCCAACCAGTCCATCCTAAAGGAGATCAGTCCTGGGTGCTCTTTGGAAGGACTGATGCTGAAGCTGAAACTCCAGTACTTTGGCCCCCTCATGTGTAGAGTTGACTCATTGGAAAAGACCCTGATTCTGGGAAAGATTGAAGGTGGGAGGAGAAGGGGATGACAGAGGATGAGATGGTTGGATGGCATCACCGACTCGACGGACATGAGTTTGGGTAAACTCTGGGAGTTGGTTATGGACAAGGAGGCCTGGCGTGCTGCGATTCATGGGGTCGCAAAGAGTCGGACACGACTGAGCAACTGAACTGAACTGAACTGAGGACTGCCTGACTTTGCTGAGGAAAACTGGGAAAGCATTTACAAAACGTTATACCTATTTTTTTCTGGGAAAAATCAGGGCTTGCAAGGGGGGGTTTGTTTGCCTTGACTGCTGTTGCTACTTTCTTCCATTTCTGCTTTTTTTCTATTTATTAAAAACATTTTTTTAAGTTTTTGGCCATATCATTTGGCCACTTGGCCATACCAGGTGGCATGTGGGACCTTAGTTCCCTGACCAGGGATACAACCCACACCACCTGCACTGGAAGCTCAGAGTCTTAAACCACTGGACTACCAGGAAAGTCCCCATTTCTGCTTTTTCTTCCTTTTTCTTTCTCCTTTCTCTTTTTATTCATTAAATGTCTGCTGTGCTTCAGTCCTTTTTCTGTAGGCTACCAGGCTACCAGATCTTAAAAACATGATAACAATCTAAAATCCTCACAGCCTTAACATATAGGATGCATACAGTGAATGTTTGTTGAATAAATTAATTCATAAAACTTTTGGTCTCTAGAATCCATCAGATCCCATCTTATTGAAGCCAAATGCCTCCTTCTTTGTTCTGACAGCCTAAACTCCGGCTTTTCAACGTTTTAATCCCCTGAGCACTTCCTTCATTGCTGTTTTTCTGTTTTCTCCTCTTTCTTCCATCTCCATTCTGCCCTCTTCAATCTTCTAGTGTCCTCTTAAAAATGATTATTTAGCTTTTAAACCATCCTCTTATGGCATAAAGTTCCATTATTATTCATTATAACTGTTGGACATTATCATATTTGCTGTAGCAAGAGGCAATCCACCAAGATTAATCAGTGTGAAATGTGCAATTTATGAAATGACCTCTGTATACCCTAAGAAAAAAATGCAACTCATTTATAAGAGATGAGGTTGTTGGTATAGTTATTACTAGAACCTCCAAAGGTGATTGTGTATATTTTCCAAAAAAAATCATCATGCCTTCTGGATTGGAGCGGCAGAGTGAAGGTATGTGTGGCAGTGGTATCGTCTTAAAGTCCCTTGTGTTGACTTTGAACCCCACCCTGTATCCACCAGGGAGCTGTCAAGGGACCTTAGGTAATAATGTCACATATCAGGATACCTAGAGCTTCCCCAGTGGCTCAGCCATAAAGAATCCGCTTGCAATGCAGAAGATGCGGGAGGAGTGGGTACGATTCCTGGGTAAGGAAGATCCCCTGCAGGAAGGCATGGCAATCCACTCCAGTACTCTTGCCTGGAGAGTCCCATGGACAGAGAAGCTTGGCGGGCTACAGTCCATAGGGTCCCAAAGAGTCGGACACGACTGAAGTGACTGAACACACACACAGGCATACACACACATTGCACATCAGGATACCCCATGTTGTTGGATTACACTGCTACATCCACAACAGAGCTAAGGAACCTCTAACGGTACCTCTTGAGAAAACCAAGACAGGAATCAGGATGAGAAAATAGGAAATATTCCATAGGAAACCTAACTGCAGGCATAGACAGTCTGTATTTTAAAGCTAATAATTTATGTTTTCCTTGTGATAGCAATGCTACGTTTTATTTAGCATAGCAATCACCCCAATTGATTTATAAAAGCAAAATTGCCTAATCAATGGACTAGAAATACAGTCACTGTGAATATAAATTCTTTCCTCTTCTAATGATCCCAGGCTAATCATTGCAGTTCTTCTGGCTCGTTTTCCTGATTAAACCAGGAGAATAAAGACAACAGGAACATGTGACTCCTGCATTAGCAAGCTAAGCCATGAAGCATGAGAAGAAACCAGTGGGTGAAATGGGGCTAGTGAGACTTACTGTATAATCCATTCTGTGGCACACACCTTACTTTATATTTGCTATATTGATAGCTGCCCCCCAACCGCCAAAGTGTTACTCTTAAATATTGGGAAAAAAGTGGTGCGGATTTAGAGTTAGCAGATCTAAATTTAAGTAGAGGCTTCTCTTAGTAACTATATACAGTAAGTCCCCTACATATGAATGAATTCCAATCTGAGAGTGTGTTCATAAATCCAATTTGTTTGTAAGTCAACAAAGTTAGCCTAGGTACCCAACTAACACAATTAGTATAGTACTGTACTGTAATAGGTTTATAATACTTTTCACACAAATAATATATAAAAAAACCAATGCACAAAGTAAAGAAAACATTTTTAATCTGACAGTACAGTACCTAGAAAAGTATAGCAGTACAGTACAGCACCTGGCACACGGAGGCTGGCACTCACATTGGCATCTTTGGAATTTTGCAGCTTGAAAGTCCTGGTGGCTCAGTCTGTGAAGAACCCACCTGCAATGCGGGAGACTTGAGTTCGATCCCTGGGTCAGAAAGATCTCCTGGAGAAAGAAATGGCAGCCCACGCTGGTACTCTTGCCTGGAGAATCCCATGAGCTTGTGGAGTTGGACATGATTGAGCCGTGCAGGGGACTTACTGTAACTTGAAACAATTTCTAGACTTCTCTGTCTCAGTTTTCTATTTTGAGGGTTTCCAATGCTTTTGTTTTCTGGGCTGTTATGAGAAGTCAGTGACATGAGAGAAGCCAAAGCCTTTGTCAGTCATAAGGTATTGTATTGGTATTCAGCAGAATAATTTTTTTTTCTTGCTCAGTTTAGAACGATGTGCCTGTTTACATGACAGCATCCTTGTTTAAATCCAGCGGTGTTTGGCCCCAAATGCCTCTCTCTCTAACTGTATTCAGGCAATAGAAAAACTCTGCTGATTTTCATCCTGTAATCCCAGACCCATCGTGATAGTCTCTTCAACACAATGTTGATGCGTGTTGGCTCAGACAGTGGAAGATCCTCACTGTCCAGTGGTTGATAGGGAGGCTGAGGATCCATGGTCGAGCTGAGTTGACCTGAGTGCACTCCCCCACCCCAGAATGGAGACAGCTCTGTGCAAAGAACCTGAGCTTTTCAGCAAAGTGAAGCATCCCCGACCTGTGACATTTGGGGGGGGGGGGGACAGGCCAGTGCAAGTTGCTGCAGCAGCAGCACAGACAGAGGGAGGGGCAGAAGAGACGTTTACAGCTCGTTAAGATGTAAGTCCTGATACTTCACTTAACTTTCCCTCCCCCCCGCCGCTTTTTATTTCTTTCTTTTTTTCATCAAAATCAGAATCTTTCTTTATGATTTCTATTTTTGCCCAAAGTAGAATCTTTTAAAAACAATTTTATTGGCATATAGTTGATTTACAATGTTGTGTTAGTGTCAGGTATACAGCAAAGTAAATCAGTTTTATATATGTATACAATATATATATGGTTCAGTCTTGGGTCGGGAAGATCCCGTGGAGGAGGGCATGGCAACCCACTCCAGTATTCTTGCCTGGAGAATCCCATGGACAGAGAAGCCTAGTGGTCTACAGTCCATGGGGTTGCAAAGAGTCAGACATGACTGAAGTGAATCAGCATACATACATTATATATGTATTATATATATATATATATAATGTATGTATGTATATATACACATATATATGTCAAGTGGGCCTTAGAAAGCATCATTACGAACAAAGCTAGTGGAGGTGATGGCATTCCAGTGGAGCTATTTCAAATCCTGAAAGATGATGCTGTGAAAGTGCTGCACTCAATACGCCAGCAAATTTGGAAGATTCAGCAGTGTTCCCTTGGACTGCAAGGAGATCCAACCAGTCCATTCTGAAGGAGATCAGCCCTGGGATTTCTTTGGAAGGAATGATGCTAAAGCTGAAACTCCAGTACTTTGGCCACCTCATGTGAAGAGTTGACTCATTGGAAAAGACCCTGATGCTGGGGGGGATTGGGGGCAGGAGGAGAAGGGGACGACAGAGGATGAGATGGCTGGATGGCATCACTGACTCGATGGACATGAATCTGAGTGAACTCTGGGAGTTGGTGATGGACAGGGAGGCCTGGCGTGCTGCGATTCATGGGGTCACAAAGAGTCGGACACAACTGAGCGACTGAACAGAACTGATATACAGATATATATATTCCTGCAGAATTTTTATTATTTTTCCTCTTTTTGCCAAATGGTTTTTTTTTTTTTTAATAATAACAAATTCCAGATGGGAATCTCAGAGACAACCCCCTCCCCAGGGACTGCCCCCACAAGCTTTCCAGTCACCTTCCTCCTGCATTCTTTGTCCCCACCAAACCATCCCAACCAGAACAGCGTGACTCACTCCTCTTGGTGGCGTCACAGCCCTGCTCGAACGCTGACAGCGGTAAAGTCGGCTGCTAGGAGCTCAGTCCTGAGATCACTCCTTTAGTGGCAGGGAGGCAGGTTAGAAACAAGGAAGCTGAAAGTGAGCACACAGCTGCCAGCCTGTTGGCCACCATCGACCCCTCCACGCTGGACTCACTCTGCCTTGACATCCAAGGGAACACACCTCTCTTTCTGGGCAGCTGTCCTCTCTGCTGCCTATGACCCCACAGGCTGCGACCACTCAGCCCCAGTGGGCACAAGTCCCGTAGGCTGGAGCACTACATGTGCCCTAGACTTGGGCACTGCAGCTGCAAGCTTCAGAGACTGATGCAGAGACCTAAGGTTATCGTCCACATCCAGACCACCCCTTGGCCACTCTGTAGCAGCTACTTGTTTGGCTGGGCCTGGCTCCAGGGAAGACCCCTAACTAGATGCCAGTCAGGGAAATCTCATCCCCTTGCTCTGGAATCGGTCAGGGTGTGGGCAGACCTAAGCCATACAGAGCGGGCTATTCCCTCGGCCACATGATGTCAGGACCATGCCAAGCAGAGACAAGCTTGGTGCTCTTTCTGCTCTGTTCTGGGAAGGATACGCCTGCTCTCTTTCCTCCTGGGTGTGAATAAGAAAGCATGTCAATCATCTTATAATCTTGGGGGAAGCCTGCCTGAAGATAAAATCAACACAGGGAAGGTGGAGTCAAGAGAACCAGGGAGAGATGAGGTACAAACCTGAAGTGAGTCAGACCTCAAGCTGGTCTGCTATGGATTCTTCAGTTACAAGAGCCAATAAGTTCCCCTTAGAGTTGAATCCTGTTTGAATAGATTGTTTTGGGACTTTGCATTCATCACTGATACAAGCATCACAATCTGGGACAGCCAGAGAAGGTGAAGAAAACTCGGAAAGTGGCCATAAGGATTACTTTACGTGTCAACTTGACTAGACCATGGCACCCAGTTATTTGGTCAAGTGAAGGGCAGTCCTGATGTTGCTGTGAAGGTACTTTTTGGATATGATTAGCCGTGAAATCAGTAGACTATGGGTAAAGCAGATTGCTCTCCATAATGTGGGTGGGTCTTGTCCAATCAGGGGAAGGCCTTAAAAGCCAAGATTGGGGTTTCCTGAAGAAGGAATTCTTAAGACAACAACAAAGATACTCTGCCTGAGTTTCAGCCTGCAGAGCTCAGCCACCATGGTGACTTATAAATACGTTTATTATAGCTCAAGAAAAAGCAGCCGGGCAGCAGCTCCCATATGAATCATCCTACATGGAATTTTTAGCCCACACTGAAATAAGTGTACAGGCCTCCTTCACTGCACCTTCCATGTTGTAGTTCCAAGGGTACTTCCAGTCTTGTCTGATCTGCCCAAAGTAGTCAGCCTCCTTAGGCATATAAACTCTGACTTCTCAGACTCTTGTGGACTTCCAATGGGAACCAGAGGGAAGGGAGGCTCGCCCACAGCCCCTCTCTGCTATCAGCCTTGCAGGAAGGACTCTGCATTTCTCCTGGGACCTTTGACTTCTTGGCCCTGATCATGGAGCCCAAGGCACACACCTGGCCGTAGCAGTTCTTCAAGGCAGGGTAGATATGTGACCCAGTGACTTGTAGCTGCACCAAAGCCAGGAGAACCTGTTTCTAGACAAGGCTGCATCCTGAGGATGAGCTTGAGAGTTAGGGGAAAGTCTTGGATAGACACTTCATAGACAGTAAAAAAAAAAAAGTTAATCAGTGATGTTGTCCAGAAACTAGTCTCAGTCTTGATATTTTTATAAATTAAACATAAGGGGAAGTAAGTCCCTGAATTCATGACTCAGGTAAATCTTCTATGGGTAGAGGGATCCCAAGTTAGGTAAAAGTCAGCATTTTTATGCTACTTTGGAGCTTACAGCACATGCTTGTGTACATAATTCTACGTTAGTTAATTTAGGATGAAACTGGCCTTAACCCTTGCTGCTAGGGAGAAGCAGAATCAGAACTGAAGCATCTATAGATGTCGCCAAGCCACCCTGTCTCTGGCCCTTAGAATACAGTGGCCTTCCTTTCTTTTCTCCCTCAGGGCCAAAGATGGATGGGACCACTAGAAGCCAGGCAGAGGAGGGCCCTGAAGACTTGCAGCAGAAGCCTGCTGGGCAGAGTTTGCAGGCACAAGAATGGACAAAAGGTTGGAAATCCATATTCCCATTGAGAGTGACAGGGGAGGGGTCCATGGAGCAGGGGCTTGGATAGAAAACTCTGGAGTTTGGGAAGGTTTCAATAGCCATTTAAAGAAGGACTATCAGGGACTTCCTTGGTGGCCCAGTGGATAAAAATTCACCTGCCAATGCAGGGAACCTGCGTTCCATCCCTGGTCAGGGAAAAGTCCACATGCCGAGAAGCAACTAAGCCAGTGTGGCATGACTACCGAAGCCTGCACACTCTAGGGCCCCTGAGCCTCAACTACGGAGCCTCCAAGCTGCAACTACTGAAGCCCACGCACCACAACTAGAGAGTAGCCCCCGCGCCCTGCAACGAAAAGCCTGTGCTCAGCCACAAACACCCAGCACAGCCAAAATAAAGGACAATCAGAGGGATTCCAGACATAGAGGACCCACGGGAAAGACCTGAGTGGTGAGGTCTCAGCTGCTGGATGAAGTGATCACTCTCCCCACCCTCTGATCATCCCTGTTGTAGAATAATTAGACACTATGTTTATTATGTGACTATCCCAAGAAAACTTTATAAATCACTTAGCCCTCACAAGAGACTTCTGAAATGGGTACCCTTTTTCTTGCCATTCTACAGATGAGGAGGCTGAGGTTTAGTGACATCTGGAAACTTGTCTGAGGACATAGCCAAGCTGGGGTGGAGCCAGGGTTGGAATGAAGACAGTTATGTCTTTAACCATGTCGACCCGTTAACCACTTCTCAGCCAAAGTATTGCTGTTGCAACTGCTGCTAACCAGCTTCTAAGATCACCTGGGAGCTGTTAGGTGAGTCAGGCTGTCTTCCTCTCTCTTCTCCTGTCAGGAGGAGGTGGAAAGCTGGAGTGAGTGCAGCCAGCCCCCACTTTTGCCTTTTTTCAATCTTTCGGCCTCATCCCGCAGCACATGGGACCTTAGTTTCCAGACCAGGGATCAAACCTGTGGCCTCTGTATTGGAATCACAGATTCCTAACTGGGCTCAACAGTGTCTATAGGATCCCACGCTTGCCCTTTGCCCCAGTGCCTGCCGGCGGGCCCTGCTCTGTGAATGGCTCCGCTCAGTTTCCTCCTTGGTACAACCTTCCTGGGTAATTTCTCCTCATGTAGGCTAACCCTGTTTTCACTGTATCTTATAAACACATTTTTATGGTTCTTTTGTTATTTTTCACCACACTTTCCTCATTAAGATTAGAGACTAAATGGATTCCTTTAACAACTATTTACTGAGTTCAATATGCCACTCGTCATTATGACACACTTATTATGTGCCAGACACCATAGTATGCACCTTATATACTCCTGTCAATTCGTCCCCTCAACAACTCCACGAGGGAAGTAATATCCTTAACCCATTTCACAGATAATTAAATGGAGACTGGAGAGTTAAATCCTAAAGGTTAAAAACAGTTGGAGCTGGAATTTTAGCTTAAGCAGTCTGATTCCAGAGCCCACATACTTTACCATGAAATAGATTTATGGAGAGAAAGAGTAAGTGAACCGAGTGAATGAATGAATGACTCTGACTGATATTGGTTCTCCTGTGATTCTTCCTCTCCAAGCTCTCATTCTTGCACACACCGTCTCTTTCTCTTTACTGCTTGCAATTCAAGTCGTCCACCTAATTCCACTGAAGTCTTCAAACCCTCAGCAAACATGCAGACCATCAGTGCAGTCTGGTATCGGCTGACACTCAACTGAGGCAATGTTGGTCCCAGAGACCCTGAATGAGTTCCTTTCGGGACTACAAAAAGTTCATGATTACTGAAGGCTTACTTATGGACCTAAAGGTCCATGTGCAGAAAAGTGTAATTCATAATACATGGACATAAAATGATTTTTTTTAATAAATCCAACAATTTTACTGAAGTCAAAGTTCAATGTGGGTGTTCTTTTATTTTTCATCATACATCAGTTTTACTGATTATCTTAAAAGAATACAATAGGTTCCATCACATCCTCACTCCCTCAAATCTCCCCTCACCCACCTGCCACCAGCCACACAAATATCGTCTTTGCTTTCAAAGCCATACATAGATGGAGGGAGACCGTTCTGGTGGGTTTTAGGTAGACTGACCCTTCAGTAAATAAATCTGAGCAGAGAACCTTTTAAAGAAAATGTTCATTCTCTTTCTTTGTGGTCTATAATTTTATTTCATTTTCAGTAGAATGATATATCCCCCAAGGTGTTGATAACTTCACAAACCGCCTGAAGCTAAGCTTTACACCCAGTGGCTGTCCCAAGTACAGGACTCCTGGGATTCTGGCCTAGGAGAGATGTATCTTCTATGTGACAGCAGGGGGAGCCTCCTATTACCAGCGTTTTAAAACTGTTTGCTGTGACCCCCTTTCATGATATAACCAGAAGTCGACATTTTTGAAAAGTTTTTTTGTGTGTGTGTGGACCATTTTTAAAGTCTTTATTGAATTCATTTTATTTTTTCTGTTTCATGTTTTGGTTTTCTGGCTTCGGGGCATGTGGAATCTTAGCTCCCTAACCAGGGATCAAACTTGCACCCCTTGCTTTGGAAAAGGAAATCTAACCACTGGACACCAGGGGAGTTCCATTTTTAGTGGTACATACTCACTGTACCCAAGTACCTAATGCCTACCACACATGCCCAGTGCTTTCTCATATCTGGCTGACATGAAAAATGCTATCATAGGGATTGTCCAGTTTAATTCCTTAACCCCTTTTGAGGTTAAGTTCATGGTCATTTTAAAAATTGCAAAATAGAAACACTACATTAACTGAATTACCTGAAATGACCACACAAAGCCCAAAGTATTTGAAGACTTTGACCTTTATTCACTGTTTTTGTGTATCTGGAATAGAACTGGACAATTCTGAGGTGTGTTTTCACAAAAACTTGAATTTGTATCTCTCAACATAGTTTCCCCTCAAAGAGCTTTGTGAAGGAGCAGGGCGGGCTGTGAGTACAATGCTGCTGTGTCAAGAAAAACAGGCTCCAGCCAGAATAACTTCCTAGGAATCGAATTTCCACCGAAAAGGCTTTCAGGTTCCTCGATAAAATATATAAGGAGTGGACTGTTTTGTATGATTTCCATCTCAAGCTTCTAAACGGGTTTTTGTGCCTGTTATCTAGAAAGAAAAATATGTTGATGAAGGAAGTCTTTTAGTAGGGTTGTGTCTAGGTATTCTTAAGCCTGGAGCAAGGATTTATGTTTTTTTTTTTAGATTCTTGTCCATCTTCTGCAATCCTTTTTTAAACAATTAACCGAAAATGTTATACAACTCTTAGAACACAGTGAAGTTCCTAGGCCCCTGCTCCAAGGCTAGTAATGAACAGTCATTTTGTTAAAAGGATGGGCTCATGCTTATTATTATTTTGGAAGATACTGCTACAGAGTATTAAATTCAATAATTAACAAAAATTAGAAGTTAATTAATTGGTGGCACCCCAAGGGCAGACTAGTAGAAAAACATTTTTTCTAAGGTATAAGTTTTTCTCTAAAAAGACAACTCCCTTTTAGCAGTCAGTTGTTACAGACTTTATCTGGCTTGGTAGTACCCACAGGAGCACACCCTGAGATTTACTTAATAAATACATTTGTATTAACGTGTACCCTGCATCAGTGTTTTTTGCTAATACAGTTGCCCCTTAAGCATGAGTGCTTACTCCACCAGCATGGAACATTTGCCTTATTATAGCCACAGTCAAAAAAAAAAAGGCAGCATCATGATTTCCAAAAAGGGAGTGACATTTGGGGCCGCTCTTGTCATGCGCCATCTCCAACTTAAGACAAATCCACCCTGTACTGCTTGGCCCTCGCAGTGGACCCTCGCAGGCGGCAGGCACGGCTGTTGCGGACGAGCGTTTGATCTTTTCTGGGCAGCCGAGGGCTCGCCACACCCCTGGGCTGGCTCCCGGGTCGCTTGCTCGGACTCGCTCAGCAGGAGCCAGACCTTTTACTTTATTTGGTCCACCACGAGGTGACCGTCCAGGGAGCGCGCTGGCGGCGACGCACAGCCTCGCGCCCGCACATTCCTCCCAGGAACGCCGGCGGGGGGCGCGAGGGATCAGGCTCGGCAGGGCCACAGTTCCCCTCTAATTATAGCCGCTGCCGCTGGCTCGTCCATGGGCCTGGCGCTCAGTGCGGGACGGGCCAGGGCGGCCTTGCAAGGCGGGTGCGCCGCCGCCGCTTCCGGGTCCGGGCCCGGCCCCGCCCAGCCATGGCCCCGCCCCCGGCCCGCTGGGCCCGCCCCCGGCCCCGGCCCCGGCCCCGGCCCCGGCCCCGCCCGCCGCCGGGTCCCGCCGCGGGGTCGCGCGGATCCACGTGCGCAGAAAGCGGCGCGGGGAGCAGGCGCTGTGCCCGTTTGTGCTGCCCGGGAAAAAGTTCTAGAGTAAATAAATACGGGCGCGGCGTGAGTCAGGGTGCAGCACTGGAAACCACAGCAAGGTCTCCTCGTGGGCGAAGGCCTTTACGCAGGCGGCTGGAGAGTCCGGGAGCCTCCGCCCCTTTCCTTCCCCTCGAGTAAACAGGGCTTGGCTGAACCGGCGGTTGTTTTCTTCCTTTGAAAAAACGCCATTCTGAGCAACCATAAAAAGTGAAAAAAGATCTACAGTTTGACAGTTACGACCTAGCTCCCATATTTTCAACCGGCCTCTTGATTTGTATGAAGAAAATGGTGTCCCGTGGCCCCTTTCGTGCGTGATGGCTGGCTGCCCGTTGGACCTAATTAAAGCGCCTTGAATATAGGCTTGTGTTCCTATGTCAGAATTCCACCAAAGTTCCGGATGTAAGCTCCGGAAGAGAGTCGGTTCTCTACAGAAGAATTTAGCTCTGACTATACTTTCCAACTCCTGGAAAGAAATCAACTCACCGTTAAGTCTTGTCGGTACGTGCCCCTCATCCAGAAAACACTCACCCTACCTGCGGCATCGACTCGAAGCTCCAAGGACGGTGGGGGCTATGGCCTCTCAGCTGTTCAAAGCCTAGAATGATGTGCCTCCTTAATAGGTGTTAAATAATAACAGCGACAGCCCATATGGTGCTTGTTAAGACAATAGTATTCCAAAACTTCCCTAATGACTGTGACCCTCCTGTGAAATTCTGATTTCAATTATATGTGGGTTACAATAAATCTTTATCTTTTATCACCGAAAAAAAGCTAATCAAATTGCTGTTTGGAGGCTGTAGTAACAACGTGGGTTAAGGCATGCAGCAGCCTCTTTCTACTTTGCAGCTCTCTCACGCTGTAGAGAACATGAAGGGCCCAAGGCCAAGGCTGTGTGTAAAGAAATGCTGATTTATTCAAGTCCTAGACAATCCTTACTCCTACGTTTCACTTCTCTGCACAACTCTCACTGGTACGGTTCAATATTTTAAAATCCTACGATAAAGGAAAATAAAGCTCAGTGATTTTGAGCTTAAAAATAATTTGAGTTAAAAATAATAAAAGTAATTTGAGTTACAAAAACTCTTTCCATACATTAAAATAAATGTAGGCCTTTCGCTCCGGGGAAATGGCTCAGGATTTTTGTTTTTCTTGGCGAGATCGCCACATTTACAGTGCAAAATATTCTGCTTGCACTGTCACAGGAAAACTGTTTTCTAAATGGCAGAGAAATATACGACCCAAATATTTGTCTGCTAAAGTTGCTACCTGAGTACACAGCAAAATATGACTTGTGTTGCACAAGAGGCCGCAGTCCCTTCACAGGCATCTGAACTTTACCAGATGGTAATGATACAAAGAATGAAATAGCAAGTAAAAGTGGTAAGTAATGAGAGATCTACAGATTATATAACACAGTTCATTTCCCCCAAAATATAAACTATATTTAGAAACATTGAAATGTGACATATTACTCTATGCAGGATGTATCATCTCAGTGTCAAGGGCTTCTGTCGAACTGCTGGAGAAGACTCTTCAGATTATGCGAGCTGGCTTCTAAAGTCTATTCAAAGGATGAGATCAACCATTGATGCTTGCAATTGAAACTAGGAATCCTGTAGTCTAGTCTCCAGACCTTGTCTGACCTAGGAGAAAAATCATCTCCTAAAAGGATTTTCAAGGATGACTTTCGTGATAAATTTTACGTGCACTGAAGAGTTCCTATACTATGGTTTTGAGTTTTAAAGGGCTATTCTACATTTTCTTTTTAAAGCAGTGTTTAAGTTTTTAATATAGTAGAAACTGATCATGCCATTCTAATAGGATTGTTCTATTAAGGAGATTTTACTCCCATTGTTTTTCAGAACAGCTTTTAGACCCAATGTCCAGATGATCTGCCTACAGTATACTTTTGCCCTGAAGTACCTTATAGTAACTTGCATGGATTGGTGCTGCTCAGCCCCTCAGAGAAGTGCACAATATCCTGTGATAAAGACCAGTGAAACCTACATCTGTAGATTTCGTATTCTATAATTTTTTTTTTTTAAGTTATACCTCAAATTAAATCAAGCACTTTAAGTTGTATTGACATGGGGAAGGAACAAGTAACACTGATGAGTTAAAACAAACTTCACCATTAAATTGAGTATAAATGATTTTGTTAATGGTAAACTGGGATAGTGTGGCTATCCCTAATTATGGTCTTATCTGAGGATTAATAAGAGAAAGCCACAGATAATCCATAAATCCAGTCATTGTCTATCTTCCAACTCCTTAAGTTAATTTACCAATTGATTTTTTGTGTATTTTTGTGCTTTTTAAATGCCTATGTGGGGTTCCTAACATTTGAGGAAAATGCAGGCTATTAACAGGAACTGCAGCCAAAGATCTAGATAGTTGACAATCTGAGAAGTTACACCCATAATTTTTATTGAATTGTAACCAGTTGCATTGTAATCAATACTATTGCAGTCAGAGGCCTAAGCAGTGGCACTGAAGGAGTTAAACAACATCCCCACTCCCACCTTACCACCCCCCCACCCCCATTTCTAGAACCCCAGATGATGAAGTAGGTAAATCTGTATTCCATTCATTGCTGTCTCTGCCCTTGGTCTGTGACAGAGGAAAGGCGTGTCCTCTCACTGTTCCCTATGAAGAAAAGGCAAGCAAATAAGGCTGACTCAGTACTTCCAGTGGCTACACACGACTGAACATTTTTCTGAATGATTCCACGTATACACTTTGGAATCAGGAAGAGAAACATTCTACTCTTCAGTAACCAAATAAAACCATCTATAAATCATATGTAAAACAATTTTGAGTAATGGGGGGACTTAAGTCTAGGAATTAAAAGGAGCTCCATGTTTTCCCTTCAATTTTTTCCCAGCTTTGGGGAATAAACAAAGACATCTGCCACATCAAGGGGTCAGATTGGTGTTTTTTTATAAAAACTGGAAACAATGCAATCATCACAGTTTACTTTGGGAGGCGCTTTTCAAATTACAAAAATGACTTCTGCAAGCTACACTATTTTCAGTTTAACTGAAAATAAAATTTAGCACCTTTAAGAAGACTTAAGTTTAGCAGTTCTTTTAAGCTTATTAAATGAAACATCACATTGTGTATTATAATCTAGAAATAACTTATTAAGGATACTGTTTCTTAAAAATGCCCTTAAATAGGCTAATTAAAAATTCATTAAAATGCAAATATAGTCATGGACTCCCAAAGTTACTGGGCCACCTCTAACTATGCATTAACTGTTGCTGTTTAATTTAAAACATATAGTAAGTCTATGTGTACCTGATCTTAAACACTGTAGTAAGTTTCACAAGTTCCTTTTGTAGAGAAGTCTGCCAAGCCATTAATCAATAAGGAGAGTAAAAGCTGCAAACATCTAGGAAATTTCTTACTATGTGACAGTAGACAGGAGTTTGTTAAAAATATCTTTATCTCGGTGCTTTCCACCTTTTATCTCCATTTATAAATTTAGGTTTCAGAGCATCAATAAAGCTCACACATGGATTTGGCTCGTGACTTTATTCTAAAGCTTTCCAAAAGGTAGGCTTTTTTCTTTCGTCTGCAGTGAATTTTCTCTGGCCCAACATCGCTGTTTTCTTCCACTGCTGTCCAGCGAGCAAGTCCCTGTCTTGACAATCTTTTCAATGTCGTCACTATCTTCTCTTTCCAATCTACTATTGCAGAATGGCTGGCTGAACTGCAAGTTGAAAAGTAAACAAGTGCTTTTCTGGCTGTACTTTGTTCAGCTCTTCTCTTTATCTGCTTCCCCTATCCAGTTGCCCTTTCCCCAGTCCCTAGCACTTTCTTCCGCCTTCCATCAGTTGCCTTTTTGTTCCATGTCTTTTATCTCCTCCCTTTCTCCTGCTGGTTCAGTCAAACCCCAACCCCAAACCCACACATCCTCTGGTCACATTGCCACTGGTGATTAAAACAAGAGCCACTCTAAGCTTACTTTAAACAATTAAAAAAGGCCTCAGAAAATGTTCAGTGCTCCCAATTTTATTTTTATTTAATGCTAAAAGTTAAAGAAAAAAAAAAGTACTGTAAATCTGACAAATGACAGAATGCAGGTGATATTTCCATAGCGTGATTTTAAAATAATGTTGATATCTGAGATTACACTCACTTTAGTTGACATGAGTTTCATCATATATAGAAAAAGTATCACCTTCAACTTAAAAAAAAAAGTAAAGGTTAAAAGGTGGCACACTTTTAAAATACTTGGTGGCCAAGGAAAGGTATCTAGTAATAAAGTTGTAAACCATGTGTACGTTCTTATTAACTTTTAATGTGAGGCCACATGAAAGACAGTACATCTGTTAAATTCTATAAATTGTTAAAGCAAAAAAAGGGGAAAGCTTCAACACCCCATCCCCTAATATTTTGAGTATTAAAAGCGCAGCTGAAATATTAGGATTTGAAATCTGATACTGCCCACGTACAGTAAGTAGCTTTCTGACATCTTTATCCAGCTGTGGAGAATCTCTGCGCTGTCATCAACACAACAAAGAATCAAACCCATGTCCCAGTGCTAACTTTTTAACTTCAGAGAACGCCAGAGAAATAACCCAGACCAACACTTTTCCAGCTGCAAGCCTTCTATAAGGCCACCCAAGGGCCAGTAGGACTCTTATTTTTTAATAGGAGTAAACTCAACATGCAGCCCTTTAAAGCTGTTTAAATTCTCCCTCTTGAACACCAGCGCAGAGAAACCATAGGTTGTCTTTTCCACAGCTGGAGAGACTTATTCAAAACAGCAGGATGGTTCTTTATTAATCTTTTGGAAAGCTTATCTGTATAAAGATTGCAAAACATACAGATAGCTACCACAAATTAGGTCAAATGACTGATCAACTTGTAACGTCTATGAGGTCAAACTCCAGTTTATAGTAAAGTGCCTAGATACACATTTATACAACAGACCATAATAAATTGAATTCTTTACAAATGTCTTTATGGGCATGTAAAAGCGACTGTGTTTCTGCATGTGTGCATTTACATAAGAGAAACCAGTCTGATCTGAGTCATAGATATTCCAATTTTTTTAAAAAAGTGTAACAACAAACTGGTTAATCATGCAAGTCTGTTTGTAATATAACAATGACCGGTAACATGAATTTGCACAGCATTAATGAGGTGTACTCATTAAAAACACCATGAAAAAAATACTGTATTTGGTGCAGTATCTGATTTTCAAGTGTTAATAACTCGACCATTAAAAAATATTTGAGCAATTTAAAAAAGAAAGACAAAAACACAACTGAAAAAGTTAATCCAAAGTGGGTAACAATCTGTATTTTCAAATTAAAAGCTCGGTTGTGAACCATACACAGAAGTTGTAGACCTCGAAGCCATGATTCAGCCTAATTATAGGGCCAGGTTACAAACACCTGAACATAAAAGGATTTAAAGTAGTGTTCCTGTCAATGTTAAATCATAACAGCACGAAAGAAAAACCAGTATCACTGTGAGACAACTATTTCTAATAACTGATGATTTATTGGTTTAAAAAAAAATCATTTTACTGATGCAAAATAGTGATCAAAAGAAATTAGTTTACAAAAGGCTTCTAAAAATAGTTTGAGAGGTGGGGCCTGTCTATCATGTAAAACTCTTTTAATTTTCGCTAGTTTATCATTTTTTGTCCAGAAGAACAGTATTATTCACTTGGTATTTCAAACACATGTGAGAAAGAAATTACAGGTTTCCTCCACCCCCATCTGGGCTGTCACTGATATGCCCACGGGCAGTCCTGGCAGCACCCTACGCTGTTACTGTCATTGTACCATACTGTATTTAGCACTCACTAGGAACAGGGTGTAGGTGATCACATCGACAGCAACAGCGCTACAGGTAAATGATAAAACGACAAAACACAAAACGGAAATGAAACCAATCCCACAATCTCCAGTTCACCTGGACTGTAACTTCTTTTCAATTCTTTTCAAAGGAAACGACCACAGCAACGACAGACAGAGCTCCAGGGGGTTTCAAAAGATCAAGTGGCGCTGCAGAGCCAGGCTCCATGCAAAGATGGCAGTGCCATCTTGTCCCCACCAACAACCGTTATCACTGTCTTGAGTCACTGGATTGTGTATTATGTAACCAACTAGCATGCAGCATTGTCATCTTACAACTGATCACATGGGCAGTGAACAGTGGTCAACTCTGCCTTAAAATAAAAAAAATCACCCCCACCCCCCCCAAAATAAACCCCCCCCACAGTCCTGAAAATCTCTCAGCAGCAACTCTCAGGCAGTCATCAATAATCTAACAACTGAACTTTAAGAACAAAATCGAGAAAGATTCACAATCGATTTCCTGTTACTCTAAAAGGGCAATGTTTGGGGGGAACTTGGTGACATTTCTCAGTGGCATGCCCACTTCACAACACTGCCCCTTTTCTCATTTCCTTTCCTTCTCCACCAATTGGCCTCCAGCCTGAGAAACGGGCCAGCAGTAAATAACAACAGACAGTAAGGCAATCTTACAATGTCAGAAAATGTATTTGGCTTTTTTTTTCTTTTTAAAATAAGTGCATACAAATACAGCTAGAAGCGTTTCTGCTTTGCCAAGTGCTCTAAAAAAGCAGCGCAAGTCACAGCCTACATTGAACGGTAACTGTCACCAGGATAATAAAGCACAAAGATATGCTAATAACGTTAACAAAAGAAGAAAATGCTTTTATAAGTACATACCTTTTGTCGTCAAAAAAAAAAAAAAATAGAAACACATGTATTCAAAAAAATCAAAATTATACAGCCATGTTTATGAAGTCTACATTTCCCTTGTCTTGGATATATATATATGTGGAGATATATATACAATTCAAGCAGTTTTAGTTAAGATTAATCATTGGGTTTTTCTGAAACCGGAAAGTCACGAGTCTCTCTCTTTTTTCACTTTCACATCTCCAGCAAGGATGGTTGCAATCTCCCCCTGCATGAAGGCCCAGGGGACATTGGAGCCCACAAGAGGGCATTTTTCCCCACTGGGACAATAGACCTCTCCACTAGCTCCCTGCTGTTTGATGCTTTGTCTGGAGCAGGGGAAGCAGAACTTGTGCGAAGGAACAGAAGGGCACTGCACAAAGTGGGTGTCCTCCAGCCGCTCGTGGCAGAGGGTGCAGCACAGTGGGGCGCTGGCGGCCAGAGAGGAGTCCGGGAGGCTGGCGGGGTGCACTGGCTCCAGTCCTCCGGCGCCGCCTGCCCCCTGGCCCCCCACCTCTCGGGGGCCTAGCCTTCTTTGGTTCATAGAGGATGGAGAGGGTGGACTGCTGCTGTTCCGTCTGGTGGTGGAGTGCACCTGGTTGGCATCTTTAGAGGCATGACTGCCCCCTGCATTGTCTGCTACTAAGATCAGGGCTGCCATGGGGGACTGGCCGTTCTGGGCCGCTTCAGGCGGTGTGGTCCGGTTGGATTTCTTTGGTTCATAGAGGATGGAGAGGGTGGACTGCTGCTGTTCCGTCTGGTGGTGGAGTGCACCTGGTTGGCATCTTTAGAGGCATGACTGCCCCCTGCATTGTCTGCTACTAAGATCAGGGCTGCCATGGGGGACTGGCCGTTCTGGGCCGCTTCAGGCGGTGTGGTCCGGTTGGAATGAGGTGAGGCAGTGGGTGGTGGTGGCGACACAAAAGAGGATGTAGGAGTAATGGGGATCTTGAGCCCTTCTGTGGATGTAGACAGCCACGGCTGGGCCTCTCCATTGATCTTAGGGGGCCCAACTTCACCTTCTGGCTCAGGAGAAGGCTTCCTTTTCCTTGCTGTTCTTGCAACTGGAAGAACAAAGAAAGAAAAGGGGAAAAAAAGAAATAAATGAACGTGCACTAAAAAGGATCTTTCTTTCACTAACACACAACACAACCCTCTGAAGAATTTCTATTCTCCAAAGTTGGTACAGAAAAACCAAGTTTCAAGAGCACGTGCAACTTAAACCACTTAGACTGAGAAGGCTCTGAGGCAGTCTAGCAGTTAAAAAAAAAAAAAAAAAAAAAGGCACGGAAAGCACTGCCTGTTCTTCCACAGGCCTGCAAGTACCCAGGCTGCCCTGTGCACATGAGGGTTAACGCCCCCCAGCCCCCTCCCCCCCACCCTCAGATTAAAAGGTGATTGGTGCCNACGCTCCGCGCAGACGTGACTCGGCGCCGCTGGCACTGGCGGCTCCATTGAACGAATGCACATTCCAGGGATCCGGGGTCAGCGGCCAAAGAGGCCGCGTCACCGCGCAGGCTCAGATGTGTATAAGAGACAGCCCTCAATGCTTGCATCCAGGAATGTGCTGGGAAAGGAAAGCCCTGTCGCTGCCTATCGGTCCATCTGACTCATCTCTGTTATGCTGCTTCAGCAGAGGAACACGTTGCCACTAAGCACTGGTTCCGCCTCGAGCAGATCAGGAAGTTGGATGTTTGCTATTTCTGGGCCGGGGGAAAACGGCCAATAGGAAGAGCACCCCCTCCTCGGCTCTCAGGCCCCGCTTCGCCCCTAGACCCCCTCACTCCACAGCCGCCCCTACCTGCTTTAGACCCGTTGGCCCCGTTGGCCTCGAAACCCAACAACCTGCCTGCAGTCAGGGCCGGCTCCTTCTTAAACTTGCTCTCGAAGGGCGCCGAGTGGCCGTGCTGGTGCAGCGCCAGCAGCGTGTCTCGCACGGTCTTGGGCCGGTTGACCCAGTCCTGCTCGCCCGGCCCGCGGCCTTTGCCTGCGCCCTCGCTGCCCAGCTCGGCCGCCCCAGCCGCGGTGGACAAGCTGTCGGCCGGGCCGCGGTGCGAGGCCGCCGGCGGCTGCTTCTCCTTGGCCGCCGCCTCGCGCTGCTCGTGCTCCGCGGCCGCACTGCTCGACACGGACGCCGGCCGCTTGTGGGCGCCCATCTCGGCGGGCTGCGCCGAGCCCAGGCCGGCGGCCGCGGCCCCGGACACGGCGGCCAGCGAGGCGGCGGCACGGCCGCCCAGGCCGAGCGCGGCGGGCAGCGGTGTGGCCGAGCCGTTCATGAGCGGCACCAGGGTGGGCGGCACGGCGTGGCCGCGCCGCGGGTTCGGGCTCTGGCGGTTCAGCTCCGGCGGCTCCTCCAGCTTGGAGAAACCGTTGGGCACCAGGATGCCGTTCACAGGCGGCGGCTGCGGCGTCGGCGGCTGGGCCAGGGCGGCGGCCGGGCGGCTGCCGCCGAAGTCGGAGCCCAGGCGCGGGGGCCGCTCGGCTGCGGCGGCCGCCAGAGGGTAGCGCTCCAAGGCCTGAGGAGCGCGCGGGGCGGCCTCGGGGCCGCCGTGGCCCAGCTGCTGCTGCTGCTGCTGCAGGAGAAGGTCCTTGGCCGAGAGCGGCGGCGGCTTAGCGGCGGCCGGGGCCGCGGCGCCGGGCGGGGAGCGGCCCTCCGGGAAGCAGCCGTGCGCCCGCTTGAGCTGCCGCGCCGTCTCGATGACGAACTCGACGCGGTCGGCGCCCTCGTAGTTGACGCAGCCGCGGCACACGGGCTCGGTGAAGTCCCAGATCATGGCCCAGGGCATGCGGGGCAGGTCACACAGGTAGCACGACTGCCGCCGAGACGCGGCGGCCACCGCCACAGCCGCGGCCATGTCCGAGGAGCCCGCGGCGCCGGAGGAGGAGGAGGAGGAGGCGGAGGAGGAGGGGGCGCCGCCGCTACCCGCCGGCACCACGCGCGCCCTCC
>SJYT01082071.1:187891-248697 GCA_006410635.1 Cephalophus harveyi | reverse complement strand
CTCCCCCGCGCCCTCGCCCTCCCCCTCCCCCCGCCGCAGAACGGGCGCTGCTGGGAGAGCCGGCTCCTCTGTGCCCGCCCTCCCGTCCGCGCCGCGGCCTGTGTCCCCGACGTGAACGCGTGGCTGGCGCAGCTTGTTTCCCTCCACCCGCTCCGCTACCTCGACCACTCGGGCCGAGTTCCCTCCCCTCCAGGTCCGTTTAGACCAAACCGTGTAAAACTCGTGTTTTGAAAAGCAAGGCCACTTTGTAACTTGGTTCTGTCCGTTTTAAAACATCTTTTAAGGAGCTTTATTTGAACTCCGGCAAGCGCTTTTACACTCGCATATGTCTTGGGGAGGACACAGGCGTCGCCGGTCCCTTGAAGTTTTACTAAAAGAGGGCGTGCTCTCAGGCCTAGGATCGGGTCCACCCGCCGCTTCTCGGAGCCCTTCCGGGAGGGAGCGGCTACCGCGCGGGGGTCCCGGCCGCCTGGCGCAGGTTCGCGCGGCAGCCGCGTGACGTGGGCGCGGGGCCGCGGGCCGCGTGCGCCGCCGCCGCCGAGTGCGCACGCTCCGCGCAGACGTGACTCGGCGCCGCTGGCACTGGCGGCTCCATTGAACGAATGCACATTCCAGGGATCCGGGGTCAGCGGCCAAAGAGGCCGCGTCACCGCGCAGGCTCCGCCCCCCCCCGCCGGCGACTCTAGGCCTCCAGGCCCCGTCCACGGGGCCAAACTTGGACTCCAGGTGGCGCGGGGCACGGGCACGAGCGGCGGCGGGGTCCGCGCGCGCTTGGGGGTGAGCGGCTGGCTGGCCCGCGGGTTGCGCGGACCGGGCAGATCTCGGCCATTCCCGGCCCCGCGGGATGGGCAGGGACGACCTCGAGCCCACCACACCGCCCAGGCTGGGCTTAGGTGGGTGCAAACCCGCCTGGCGCGAAGGCGACATGTGGGTGCAGAGCCAGCCAGTCTCGCCGCGTTCTGCCACCGTTGGCAGCCACAGGCTGTGCCCAGACTGAATTGAGCACTTGAGTTTCACACTTTTATCGGGAGGAGGAGCTGGCGTGTGTTATGGTAAATCACTTTTGGCTGGTCGTTAGTCTTTCTGACTAATAGACGCGGGCTTAGTCACTCTCAGTTGGGACCTTTACACTTCAGCTCTGGAAGGGCGGCCTCCCGAGCTTCCTTTGTTGGAAAACAGGCCCACCTCTCTCCCTGAGACTGGAATGAGCTGGTTAAGTGTGGGAAGAACAGGGTACTAATTATATTATCTTCCCTACAACTGGATTGGTAGGTGGAGAGAGAAAAAAATCCTGCTGACGTTTCTCTCTAGTTGTTGCTATTGAAAATGCCAGGTTGCCTCAAAGGATTAACCACAGGGAAGAGGAAAAACACCCTTAGAGAAACAGTGGAGGGAGCTGCTTAAAGCACATGAGAAAACCTGTTCGAAAATGGCACAGAAAATGTAATGCCAGACCTAAATGTTTTTGCAGGCAAAGCCTGAATGTCTTGTGGGGATTTCCAGAGAAGGTGCGCCTCCATAAAGGTCTCCCCATCTGTTCCCGGATCTTGCCCTGCAATTACAATCCTGCCTCACCCTTTCCTAGCTGGGAGGATAGGACCCCGATCCCCAGCAACTGGTGGGTTTGGCCGCACCTGGTCCCTGCTATCACGCACCGTTTTCAGGACCCGTCACTCTCCTAGGAGACCCAGAGCCTCTCCTAGCATGTAACTTAAGCCACTAGGCCACTAACCAAAGGTCATGAGACCCAGGCTCTGTGCTGTAGAGAGATGAGCCATCTCAGCACCCCAAGAAGTGGCCTCAGTAGGCTGGGATGGAAAGATTAAAACAACTCGGGGTGACAGCCACGGCCTAATTTTACTCATTTACCTGCAAGCAGGCGGGCACTGTAATATCCTCGTGGGACAGCCTGTCGCTCTATCCCAAAATAGAAACACTGAGCTCCCAATTCTGCCTTGAGGGGTATACTAAATCAGGGTTTTTATGGAACAGAGCTTTTCTTCTCCAAATGAAGAGCATTTCCTTTTTATTTTACACTACCAGTTTAGTGTTGAAACCTGAAGTTGTTGTAACTTCCCTAACGAAATGCCCAGTGGAAGATGGAAAGGTTTGTTTTAGTTCTGGTTTCTCTTGCCATAAAAGGATCCGGAATCAAGGGGGTTAAGGCTGGCCGTGGGTCTAGAGCAGCAATTCCTTATATTGTATCTAAAGTCTTTCATGCTGCCTGGCCTTTCATGTCTCTCCGAAGCAGCTTTATCGATGTATGCTAAGTAAACAGAGCTTTGTTTTCGTCTTCCACCCACCGCCCTCCCTGCCGGCACAGACTGGAGTTGGAACCCTTCCAAAGCGGCTGCTGCAGCAGTTAGAGCCGCCTCCTCCACACACAGGAGCAGGGTTTCTAGGGTGAGGCAATGCGTCTGCAATTCGCAGAGACAAGGCAGGAATTGTAATTGTAGTTCATCATGTGATGACTTATGAAAGAGGAAGTTGGTATGTTTTAGTCACGTAGACTCTGCCCTCTTGCTTAAAAGGCTCCAGATCTTCTCAAAAGAACTCTGATCATCTCTGCCACTCCAAGTCAAGGTTACCAGGTTGGCTGTGGTGTCCTCATTCCTATGTGGCCAGACAGGCTGATGCCAGGTGAAATGTCGGTGGGGCAGTGGGGTGAAGGTGGCTTTTTAGCAGAATGCTGAAATGCTGCAGTTTGTATTAATTAAAGGAATATTCTATGGGGAACACTCCTGCTGAGACAAGATGGAGCAACAGTCTTCAGCTCTAATTTCTAACGTTAAAAAAAAGAAAATTGCAGTTTAGAAGCAAAAGGATAGCCGTTCAGTATGCTACTCTCCAAAACTGGCATAAAGGAAGTGATTGAAAGGTAAACCAAACAGAGCAGTTCTAAGCAGTAGCTCAGTGGGTAGAACAAACCCCTGCACAGGTTTCCCCTGCGTGAACATTAAACATCTAAAATCTGAATCTGAACCCTGGAGCTCACTCCAGTTGAGATGCTCTTGATAACACACCACAGCCCTGTACTGGCAGGTGACAGGGCATTGTAAAGAAATGATTCTCACCGGACGACCCTGATGGAATTCTGCCTGGAGGACACACGGCTGTGGGAGAGCGATGACCCCCTGTCCCCAGCAATGTGTGGGTGCTGTCCAGGAGGTGGTATTTCTGGGGACTGCTGAGTTCCTTCATGTCACCCTGTATCCACGCATGGAATCACAGCCTTCATTCTTTAGAGGGCAGCTTCTATTAATAGCATGATGTTTCAACCATACTACGGCTTCTTAAACTCTGACCCTGGCATATTTGAAGGTAAAAAAAAAAATGCACCCATATGGCATCTGAATATTTGTGGCTATCATCCTAGGCTCCTTGTACTTGGCCAGAAGTTTCCTAAGACTGGAAGAGCATGTGTGATATTCAAGGCTTTCCACTTTGAAAAAGTTATAAATACATATTTGAGCATATTTATTTATATGACACATCCACACATACTATGGAGAGTCATGACATAAAAGAACCTTCTATAATAGATATGAGCACCTTCCTTCTAAGCAATAGCATTTTATGAGACAATCCTACTGGTTTTCAAATTGCAAATATGCTATTTTAGAAATACTTTCCCTCTGTTTGACCTCCCTATAGCTTACCTCCCCTGTGTGCAGAAAACATTCAGATACTAAAGAGACTTCTGCATATGGAGGAGATAAACTCTCTGTGGAAGGTCTAGGAAATCACAGAAGCTCTCAATCATCCATATATACACACAGAAGCTGTTAGTCATCAGCCTGTGTGTAAACATAGGTACAGTCCCCACATACAGTAAAATTTGGGGCCTTGATGTAGATTAACTATTGACTGTGTCAGAATTTAAAGAGCTAAGTGAAAAATACAGATAAAGGAGAAATTGAGGTCACACACTCGCTCAGTCTGCAAGGAAATTTGGAGGAGAACTGGAAGGCATTCAACAGCCATTTGATGCCAGAACCCTCCTATTGACTTTTTGGAAAGAGCATGATGAAATGCACTTTTCTGGAATAATATCTGGATGCGGGTTTAACCTCTATTTAAGACACTCACTGAAATCCTTTAAAAGATACCAGAGGGAAGACACTGACAAAAGAGCAAACCGATCTCAAAGATAATGTTTGAAAATAATAAAATAATATACTTTCTCTCATTTAGCTTGCCTACTTAAAAAGGTAACTTTCCTACATACACATTCAGGAATAAGGGCACTGAAGAAAATAGATGTTACAATTCTGAAAGGTTAAGCATGATGTGATAGCTTTATGTTTATTATTGCTTTCCTATGGGCATTCAGAAAAGTTATTTTGAGTCTAAATTTTATTCATGTCCTTTTTCAGAAGCTGAAAACCTAAGACAGTGAAAAATTAAGTGATTTTCTTGCAGTAACATTAAAGATGAGTGCCAGAACTGAAATGCAGGTATGAGTATTTTTGTCTAACAATATAGTCTAGAATGGGTGACTCAGACGGTAAAGAATCTGCCTGCAATGCAGGAGATCTGGGTTCAATCCCTGGGTTGAGAAGATGGCTACCCACTCCAATATTCTTGCCTGGAGAATTCCATGGACCGAGGAGGCTGGCAGGCCTCCATGGGGTCACAAAGAGTCAGGTACAACTGGGCGACTAATACACACTCTCATAGTCTAGAACATATTATATATGTTTTGCATTTAAAATGTATGCACAGTTTAGAGGCCTAGAAGAAGAATGTTAATATTTGTGAGTGTTAACAAAAAGAATGTTAAGATTTGCCTATCTATACCCGTATTTATAGGAAACAAGATTTTAGTACAGTTCATAGGACAGGCGATCCAAAGAAAAGTCAACAGTCACAACAGATAGAGAGATATGGTAGAGGTGAGTCAGTTTGCCACCATGCCATGCCTAGTATGGAACTCCTTAAATGGTAGACCATTTTATGCTGGTGAAACTTAGAATTGATAAACTATAGATAAAAATTGATGTTGGTGTTTGGATACAAAATTCATTTCTAGGATTTAGTTGAGCGAAGAAATGGTTTGGTTACTCACCAAATTGGAATACTGCACCTCTAACTCTTTATGCCCTATTTCCCTAAAAACAAAAAGAGAAGTCTCATGAAATCATTTAATTCCTCGTATAGGACAGCAATTCTGGCTACTCTGCATGCAGACAGGTAAATACAATAGGGCTACAAGGCACTGAAGAGAAAAAACCATGAAGTCAGATGTTTCATGGAATTTCATCAAATAAAGTTTCATTTTTATTGTTTGTATTTCTTACGAAATGGAAGGGAGCCAGTATGAACTAGATTGACTTTCTCTTGAGAAGATGCAAATATATTTCACAAAAGAATGCCAGTCAACAGGAAAATTTGACCTCTACCAATGAGGGTTTCTATAATCTGTTCTGGTGACTGACTTGCCCTGGTCTAATGTGTTTAGCAAACACACACAAAGTAATTTTACTTAAAGCAATTATATATGTAGGTGACAGCCCAATGATATCCAGAGATGCAAACATTAACAATAAGGATTTGAAAACTTTAACTTTTTTTTTTTTGGTCAGTTTTGTATAAAAAGGAGACACAGAGAACTGACTCCCTGTGGAAGGAGAAAAGAAAGGAAAGTTTAAAAGCCTAATTGTGGGCTGTAATTTGTTAATTGGAGTGAATGCCAATCTGCGTTGGCACCACATCCATTCCTGGGCCCACACGGTGGTAATAACCTCTTTGGCAGTTCAGTTCAGTCACACAGTCGTGTCCGACTCTGTGACCCCATGAATCGCAGCACGCCAGGCCTCCCTGTCCATCACCATCTCCCGGAGTTCACTCAGATTCACGTCCATCAAGTCAGTGATGCCATCCAGCCATCTCATCCTCAGTCATCCCCTTCTCCTCCTGCCCGCAATCCCTCCCAGCATCAGAGTCTTTTCCAATGAGTCAACTCTTCGCATGAGGTGGCCAAAGTACTGGAGCTTCAGCTTTAGCATCATTCCTTCCAAAGAAATCCCAGGGCTGATCTCCTTCAGAATGGACTGGTTGGATCTCCTTGCAGTCCAAGGGACTCTCAAGAGTCTTCTCCAACACCACAGTTCAAAAGCAAGGGGAGTGTAAAACCATGGAGAGAATTGAGATTCACACTCAGAACTGAAGTTCATACCAGGAGGAAGAAAACTAAACCCATGGGAGCAGATAGCCTGGGTTTGAGCCCTAGCAAAAGACCACTAGTGGACAGAAAGAGAGAAATAGATTTCCTAAAAGTAACTGACTAAATATAACATGTTTACTAAAAAGCTTGTTACAGACAGCTAAAATGCAAATACAAATGAACTTTGATGGGCTAGTTGGCAAGCCTCCTCAGCCCTTTAAGCAAATTCCTGAGTGATAAATTTGGTTCTGAAACATACCTGGGAGCTAGCACTTATGAACTTCCTAGGGGCTGTTATCTTTTAGCATTGAAGAAATAGCTAGATTGTGAACGTTTTTCAGACCGCTTTTATTCTTTCTTTCCATTTATCTATCTACTTACCTACCTATCTATATTTGCCTTAGCAGACCAATTCGTTATCCTTAATGATGACTAAGACATCAGCTTCTGTTCACTGATTTGGTGAACTGAGGTACCAGCAGAGTAAGGAACTTGCCTTGAGACGAAGGAATATATAGTCGAACAACAGCTAGAATTCAGGCTTCCCAAACTGCAGTTCTTTCTTTAGCCCACTGGTGGGCTGCCTCCTATTTCTATTTCTTTCACAGGTTCTTTTTTACATACATGTACATATCTGCACAGGAGATGTCTGTGGGACCATCGGTTCTCTTCACGCAGCCAGCCTGGGACCTGAGACAGATCACTGGAACACTCTGGGTCTGTGTTTTTCTTGATAAGGAGGGAATTTTGAACTTGACACCATTTCTGCTCTGACCCTTCATATGGTGGGTGAGGATAATGGAAACAAGGAGAATGTGGCAAACCCAAGCCCAACATTCTTCTGACTCATATGGAATCACAAAACAATGCAGAAAAATGGCTGTAAGTGCCTGTCCACCATCTGGTGGCTTTGTGCCATCGGATAAAATGGTGAGGTTAAATGGCTACCAGGTCATCATATCATCTGAGAATATGTCTGCTTGGTTTGGGCTCAGATCCCAGGCTAGGAGTGTCTAAACCACAGTCTATACTTAGTTTAAGTTAGCCAGTGGAAAAGCATCTGTATCAGCATTAATATGCCCGACTAAAATGTCTCAAAGCTTATAGAAAATATTTCTTTCCACAAGAGACTGATATATATGTATACATGTGGTGGGCAAAACTCAGTATACTAACCACAGGCCTTTCAGATTACTCAAGAGGGCCACAGTTGAAGAAAAAGAGAAGGAAAAAAACAAAACAAAACCTGACAGCAATTCCATACACTGACCAGCATTTGGCTGAATAGGTCAGCAGGATGTGGAAACTTGTTTTGAGGTTTTTTTTGTATTCTCACCCAGGTTCCCACTGCTTAATAGCTGTGTGGTTCTTTGCTGGCTATGTACTGAATTTATGAAGGATGTTGTGAGAGTAAGTTCTAGGAATTCTGATGTTTTGAAATTTGTTGTGCTTTTGTTAACCATAGTGAAATGTTACATTTGTGGCTTTCTATACAACTTTCATTTATTTGATTCTGATTATGAAAAAACTTAATAAAGCTTCATCAGTTCTGTGTATTTCAGAAATCGTGGTGGGGACTTTCCTGGTGGTATAGTGGATAGGAATTCGCCTGCCAGTGCAGGGACCAAGGGCTTGATCCCTGATCTGGGAAGATCCCACGCGCCACGGAGCAACTAAGCCCATATACCACAACTACTGAGCCCCGCACACCTAGAGCCTGTGCTCGGCAACAAGAGCAGCCACCTCCATGGGAAGCCTGTGCCCTGCAACTAGAGAAAGCTGGAGAATGGCAACAAAGACCCAGTGCAGCAGCAACAACAACAAAATTTTAAAAAATGTGATGGTGGGAAGCATTCACATGTGGTTGTTCTTTCATTTCAACTATTCTTCAAAAACGGGGGCGAGAAAAGCCAAGTTCTCTAGTTTTCATATAAAGATGACTCAGTTTATTTGAAAATGAGTGTTCCCGAATCAGACTTCCAGATCCCATGAATTCAGAGTGTGGAAAAGGACAAGCAGCTCCCTTTAGCTGTAACAGGAGACATTCTTTTAAAAGCCTGGAATGCTGAAGCTCTCTTACACTGAAAACATGTTAGGACATGCCTTTTGGGGATGCTACCAAGTGGTTTAGGCTCTGAATTCTACATTCTGTACTTTTGAAATTGTTTTCTGTTGGCAGACAACCTCTTGATTATTCTCATGTGATGAGTGTTCAGGCCAACCTCTCCCGTTCCAAGTAATTAAAAGACAACAACAAACTCGCACTCTGTGAAGTATCCACACTTTAGCATAAAGTTGTGGGTTGTGTGAGTGCTGGGCTTATAGTGATCAATTCCATGAGCCTTGTCATTTGTTCAGTCAGTAAGTCGTGTCCAGCTCTTTGCAAACCCATGGACTACAGCGCTCCAGGCTTCCTGGTCTTTCAGTATCTCCCTGAGTTTGCTCAAACTCGTGTCCATCGAGTCGGTGATACTATCCAACCATCTCATCCTCTGTCGTCCCCTTCTCTTGCCTTCAATCTTTCCCAGCATCAGTTAAAAACCATACACACACTACCTAGAATGCTTTATTCTCTAAAACTCACTCCTGCTGTTTAAAAGTGTCACCATGTTAAGGAATGAAAAATTATAGCGACTGGGGAAAAGTTTTCACCTTTTTTCATTTCCCTAGTAAAATTAAACAATAATTTTCGTTCCCCTCAGCTCCTTTTGGAATCAAGGCTAGCAGTGGATTAAAGGACAAATAAATGGATGAACAAGTCTATGGTGTTTCTTTCTTCTGCCTCAGAAAGATGTAGTTTCTCCTGCCAGCAGGAGAATCAGGTTAGACGCAAGGCAGTTCCCATTCCAGAGAGCCTCTATTTTTAGGCAGTTCTGATTCATGAATTGGAGAATTGCACTAAATTAGTGTACTGTACAGCATGGGCCTGGTTAAGTTAAAGTAGACACTCTGACCCCCTCCACCCCTCACTCTGACCACCAAGAGTTCATTTCCCAGGGGCTCAAACAAAGGGGACCACTGAAAACCCCGTCCATATTTACGCTATCATAGGCCATGTGGCAACAGAAGTTTTCATATTTCTTGAACACCAGCAGGATTCTTAACATGCCCTAGAACAGAGACGCGTGGTCTTGGGTGATGATTTTTAAAAAAAGATGTCATCTCATTTCATTCTGTGGGAATTATTTTTTAATCGTCTGTTTTATTGGGAAATTTCCCAGAGATAATGCAGTGAGAAACTAGCCTGGAAGAAGACAGATAAGACAGGCCCAACAGAGTCAGAGTTCTTTTTAAAATACTTCATTTTGGAGACCAAGAATACCACTTGTAAATCTTTTTTATGCTTTTATTATGGTATATAAATTATGACATTTTAGGAGAAGCCCATAAAGCCAGCAGAAGCAAGAAAGTCAAGTCTCTTTTTTTGAGCTTTCCATAGGTAGTATAATTTAAATAATTCTATGGTAGAATTTCAACACCTCTGATGGAGCATGGTTGTTTACGAAGTAAGAACAGTAATCCTCATGTTAAAAGGTGGCATTGCTACCCTAGGCAGCAGATGGTGTTATTAAATACACAGGCAAAGTCTAAGGTCATAAGGAACTAACAATTAACCAGAAATACGATCTGTCACAGTCGTTTAATGGGTAACCTACCAGATATATGCCACTTGTATTATTGTGAGTGTTGGGAGGTGTATTGTCAAGCTTCAGAGCAGTTGCACAATCCATTTAGAAATATTATAATTATATTCTTATTTAAGCATTTTGTGAAACCCAACAAACCAGAAAGAAAGTGAAAATCAGTGTGAATTCCTCATAATATTGCTCTCTCTTGCCTGCTCTGAAAAATACTGATTCAGACTGCACAATTTCATAGCAATCCCTGAATTTAATTGGTCTCCCCAAACTAATACTATCAGGATTTTGGATTTTATACTGCTAGTGTGGGGTGTTCTAAGACCTCTTTACGTTATCAGAGACATCATTTTTGCTCCTGCACATTTTGTAGTGTGAAGGTGATGCGAAAAGATTTAAACCTACACAAGTGCCAGCAAGGGGATGGCTTGGAAAAAAACAGTGGTGCAGAGGAGGGGCAATGGATAGTGGGGAGGCAACGGGAAGTGTAGTCAGAGACTAACCAGCAAGCAATGAGGACACTATTAAAGAAGTCGGCTTCGTTTCTATTGTAAATTGAATATAAATATGTCAATAAAAGTAAGAGCTTTATACATAACAACTCAATTCCCTGTGGGTCTTTTCAAGGAGTTTTCCACAGGGAATGTGGGATCGGTTTTCTTTCCAGTTAGGGCTTTTGAGGCTGAAGAACTGAATCCTAAATTCACTCCAAGGAAAAATAACCCAGAGGGCAGCAACCAAGTCTGAATAGCAAAGACCCACTGACTTGGTTAGAATTAGGAAAAGTGAACCTTGGCCCTTTGGCCAGAACCCCAAAGGGTATCAGAGTTGTAACTCCAACCATCGTATCAACCAATCTGAAAAACAGCATCTGGAAAAGCAAAAACAACTCCAGTTCCCCAGGTGAATAGAAGATGAACAATGGAAAACAGGGTCCAGAGGTCACTGGCTAATCAGAGTAAATAAGTGGGTGGACAAAAGCTGTTCTTTCATTTTCCCACTGTTGGGTTTGATGAGGAAGTCTCAATCACAGAAGAAGAAAAAAGCATGCTAATAAGAATGTTTTTCACATATTTCAATCTGTTTATTTACTTTTCTCCAAGTTTAAATTGAGTAAGGAAAGCACAGCATCTGAAGACACAGACTGCCGAGTTGAGAGCTTTGTCTCCAAGCTCAGGTAGCTTGATTTTTCCCTGTGGCCAGGCCTCCTGCTGATCCTTGCAGTGGTCCTCAGAAAAGCCACTGAGCTACCCTTGGGTTGAATGAATGAGAACTTTCTTGAGAGCGGAAGACTGGGGGAGGTCCAGCTGGAAAAACATACGACCGCAGAGGCAGAAAGAGCGCTTCTTCAGGATTGTGAGTTGCATGAAAAATGTCTGCAGGCTCAAGGCAGCCGTTACAACCTAAGATCTTACTAAGCATGATGGATGTTCTTACTTCTAGGACTGCCTCCAATGTACCTGGACCAAAGCCAGTGCTGCATCCTCAGGCGCCCCTAGGGATCGTGCCTGCAGGACGGCACCACCTCACAGCCCCACTCTGAGGTCAGGGCTCCATGCCCACTCCCCGCCTCCCACTCTCCCACTCCCCTATCCTCAGGGGAGCCCAGTAGACGGCGGCCCCTTGTGCCTTCTGAAAGAAAACAAAGTCTGCAAATCACTGTAGACTGTCTTATAATAGGTAGGTCAGGAGGGAAAATGACTATGGTAAATTCTCGTCTTAACCACACATGACCTCAGCACATTTTTGAGCTGCACAGTGACACAGAATGAACTGAAGGAGAGAAACCAGGCAGTCTCGGTTCCAGACCAGGACACCACGAGGAGCTGACTTTTACAGGTAAAGGCACAGCCTTGAGGTTTAATAGCAGTGCCTCCCTGCCCAATATGATTTCCAAAACAGCGGGAGGCAAGATGTGATTCTCCATGTTGATTCTCCACAGTAATTATCTCTTATTGCTAATAACCATTCATGCCTGTTACTGAGCTTTAAAAACGTTTTGTATAGAATGCTATATCCCTTACAAAAGATAAATTAGGAGGCGATCATTCAAAATTATTTAGAAGTTTGTAATTTGACTCTTCGACCCCATGGACTGTAGCCCACCAGGCTGTTCGGTCTATGGAATTCTCCAGGCAAGAATACTGGAGTGGGTTGCCATTCCCTTCTCCAGGGGAATCTTCCCAACCCAGGGATTGATTGCAGGCAGATTCTTTACCATCTGAACCACCAGGGAAGCCAAAAAAAAAAGAAAAAGTAAGTTCCTCTAGAATACTTACATAGTATTAGGTCTTCAACAATTTTACCAGTACATATTTTAATTTTTTTTGCTACACCACATAGTAGCAGTGGGATCTGTTTCCCAACCAGGGATTGAAACTATGCCCCTTGCAGTGGAAGCATGAGTCTTAACCACTGGACCACAGCATAAGTCCCAACACATTCCTTTTAAAGATGCACAACACAGATGGCATTGGGAAGGAAGACATGTATACCTCTTTTATCCTCAACTGTGGCCCTCATAGCGTAGCCAAAGCTGATACCACAATTTTTCTTCAACAGACGATAAGGTCTCCTCTTAACTTCTCAAGGGATGTTTCACCACCATTTTCCTTATGATGTGACAGTTGTAGAAGCAGCAGTGACCAGAGTCACAGAAATCAGGGCCTGGTTTTATTACCCCCTCATTATGACAATTATCCTTCCAGTTTTCTCTTTGCCCATGTACACACATTTTCAAAGCACATATTTTCATTACTGGACAGAGAAAGGCCAATAGGTCAGTCACACACACTCCAAGCTGATAAAGCAATGTCATTAACTTAGGATAAAAAGAAGCAAATTACAGCCCTTTATGCTTAGGCTGTGTTTTTCCTTTTAAGAACACAAAGCTAAACCCAAGATGACCAATGCATTTGCATGGGTGTATATATACCTGTGTATGTATATATGTAATATATATGCATACATTATTAGTATAATACTGTATTATTATATATAATTATTATATATTATTAGTATATTATTAAAATATATATTAAAAATAATGTTAGGTAGTATGTTACTAGTTTCAAATGAACTTTCCATCCAGCCTTTCTATCTGGGTCTGGGGAAAGACTTTGAAGCCCCAGCATTTTCTAAATATCCAAAGAGTGAAAACAAAGTCATTTCTTCTCAAATATTGCTTTCCTTTTGGGGGGTTATCAGGAATGCAGGGTGGGTATGGGCTGGAGACTCGCTAAATGATTGTTGTTGATTTTTTTTTTTTTTGACCGTGCTGCATGGCATGGGATCTTAGTTCCTCAACCAGAGATCGAACCCTCACACCCTGCAGTAAAAGCAGAATCTTAACCACTAGATCACCACCTGCTAAGTCACTTCAGTCATGTCTGACTCTGTGCAACCCCATAGATGGCAGCCCACCAGGCTCCGCCGTCCCTGGAATTCTTCAGGCAAGAACACTGAAGTGGGTTGCCATTTCTTTCTCCAATGCATGAAAGTGAAAAGTGAAAGTGAAGACGCTCGGTCGTGTCCAACTCCTAGCGACCCCATGGGCTGCAGCCTACCAGGCTTCTCCGTCCATGGGATCACCAGGGAAGTTCATAAAAGTTTGTTCTTTCTAATGGATGCAGAGTCCCTGGATCATCTTGGCTGTCTAGCTGTGTTTCACACAGTGCTAAAAGCTCGAAATCCCTGTATCCAGCCACTTTAAGTCCTGTGAGTAACTCATTCTCTGATGGGTGCCTCTCCTGCCATCTTTCTATGTGAACACAGGCAAATTGCTCTCCTGTACTTCACTTGCTTCTGTAAGTTGACATGAAAACAATAGCAAGACCAAGTGACAAATGAATTGAGATTCACTGATATGACCAGAGACATATCAGTATGGGTACATATCACCCAGCACCTAAGAGTATGGGACCTGGAGGAAGAGAACCAGGGCTCTCATTCCTGCTCTGCACTTTACCAGCTGTGTGATAGGCGAGTCACTTAAACTTTCTGTGCCTCAATTTCCTTACCTGTGAAATGGGTATAAAAACAGTACTTACTACAGTGGTTGATAGAGGGATTCGATGACATGAAAAGTGTAAGACACACAGCCTGTCTCCATTAACACTGGCTTTTATCATCTAAGGTGTTTCCAGACTAGGCTGAAGCAGGTGCTTGCTCTAAAACCAACCAGTTCTTGTACTTCCTGTAGGCAGACTTCAAGATCTTACTTGAGGAACCACCCCTGCTACTCAGCACCCCTCCACACCCACCACTCCAGGAAGTAGTTATCACTCAAGCTGCCAGTGACCTCATTCTGACCATCTCTATGAAACTCTTATCTTGAATCCTTTCTGAGTCATCCACCACTATCACTCCTTGAATTTTTTTTTCTCACTTTGGCTCATAAAGTAATATCTTGGACCTGCTGAACTTAAAGAAGTTAAGAACTTAAGAAGTCCCTATGCATGTGTGTTATCTGTTCTCTGCCCACACCACACTTTTCTCCAGGCTGGAGATTTTAGCACTCAGCACACAGAAGATGCTCAGCAAACATAAAACTGCCTTGAACTGTGATGTTCAAGGACTTCCTCATCGCTGTCCTTTCATGTTGTTTTCCAGATATGGGAGCTGTTGCTGCTCTTCCTGGAATCTCTGCTACAGGGACATAAACTCTTTAAGATTGCCTGACTTGTCACCCATGCTTTTCTTCATCGGAGACTTGAAATTCGAACTGTGGTGATGGAGAAGACTCTTGAGAGTCCCTGGGACAGCAAATCAAACCAGTCAGTCCTAAAGGAAATCAACCCTAAATATTCATTGGAAGGACTGATGTTGAAGCTGAAGCTCCAGTACATTGGCCACCTGATGCGAAGAGCAGACTCACTGAAAAAGCCCCTGATGCTGGGCAAGATTGAAGGCAGGAGGAGAAGCGGGTAACAGAGGATGAAATGATTGGATGACATCATTGATTCAACGGACATGAGTTTGAGCAAACTCCAGGAGATAGTGAAGAATAGGGAAGCTACTGATGTGCTGCAGTTTATGCGGTTGCAAAGAGTCAGATACGACTGAGTGACTGAACAATAACAGTAGTTAAACTGAAACTCCCAAATAAATAAATAAATAGAACCTGTTTCAGGTTTCCAATTTGTGTGTGTGTGTGTGTGTTAAAAAAAAAAAAAAAAAAGAATTAAGTCCCGCAAATATCAAAACCACACACAATTCATCTGAAAACAATTGCTCTTGGGATGTGTAAGATGCCTTTTCACAAGTGAATCACATTATCTGAGAGGTAGAACCCCAGAAGATGTATTTAAAAAATAAAGTTTCTGTCTCAAATACAGCAAAGTATGATAACTATTGGTTCAACCTCACCCTGAGTCCCCACAGCTGTGCAGGGCTATCTCAGTGCGGGGATTAAAAAAAAAAAAAAAAAAGGCTCTATACCTAGGAGTGCGTGTGTGCTAAGTCACCAGTTGTGTTCGACTCCTTGTGACCCTATGGACTGTAGCCTGCCAAGCTCTTCTGTCCATGGGATTCTCCTGGCAAGAATACTGGAGTGGGTTGCCATGCCCTCCTCCAGGAGATCTTCCCAACCCAGGCATCTAACCCGTGTCTCTTATGTCTCCTGCATTGGCAGGCGGGTTCTTTACCACTAGCGCCATCTGGGAAACCCGCACCTAGGAGAATCAAGGTTAGTTGAAATAATAGCTGATAACTTAAAAAGAGAGGTCAACTTCCCCTTAAATACACACATCCACACATTTTCTGAAGTCAACTGTGCATGATTTTTTTTTAAAGAATTACCCATTACTTTGGATTATTCACACCATTAGGTATGGTTGTGAACATACCATTTTTGATAACATCATACCTAGACTTAAATTCAAGTTTAGCTACTTAGCAACCATGGAAATTTCACCAAGTCACTCAATTTCTCTGAGTTTCAGTTTCCCCACCTGTAAAAAAAGGACGATAGTATCAACCTCACAGAGGTAAGAGTGTACAAAGTGCCTACTGAGCACAGTAAGTGTCTGGGGTCAGAGAACAGAAAGCTCTGAAATACAGTGATTACCCTGGAGGAGGGCATGGCAACCCACCCCAGTATTCTTGCCTGGAGAATCCCATGGACAGAGGGGCCTGGCAGGCTACAGTCCATGGGGTCGCAGAGAGTCAGACTGGTCTGAGGTGACTTAGCACAGCACAGTAATTGATAATTAGTGGGTCGGCACTCAAGCCCAGCCTTGCATTTGATGTCAGGTGTAGGTTGAATTTTGCTTTCACAAAACTCAAGACAAATAGCACACGCAACTTAATCAGGAAATCCCCTGCCACATACATAACTAAGAGCTAAATTGTGGGACTTGTCTACAGGCTCCCTGGGGGTTCAGAGGAAAGAGAGCAGTGATCATGTGTGGACCTGGGGCAAAGTGGATGGGAACCTGGCCTGAGCTTTGAGAGCTGTATAGGGCTGGGACAGGAGGTGAGGGACATTTAAGGTGGCCGTGTCTGGGGCAGGATTGTCATCCCCCCGACCCCCGAAGTACTGAATGAATGGAAGTGTGTGAACAAAAGGCAAAGACTGCAAACCTGGGACTTCCCTGAAGGTCCAGTGCTTAAAACTCTGTGCTTCCAATGCAGGGGGTGAACTAAGAGTTCACATGCTGTGATGTCAAATCAACCAACCAACAGAAACAACAACAACAAAAATCAAAGACCGCAGACCAGTTTGTGGGAGGTTGGGAGGAGTCCTTCATTGTGGCGTTTGATGGGTGTTGATATCAGAATGGAGAAGTCCCCCTGAGCAGGAGCTTAAAAACTAGGGAAGGACTTTGGGCTGAAGTGGTAGGTTACAGATCAAGGAAGCAGACAGTGAAAGCAGTGGTAAGATCAATTCAGGTAGATTAGGAATCATTCAGTAGGAAGAAGCTGGGCTGCAGAGAAGTTGGCCAAGTGTCTGTGCCAGGAACTCTGATGAGAGGCCAGGAAAGCTGGGTTGGAGGCATGGGCAGCCAGGCTCAAGCAGAGACAGCAGTGGGCATGGGATTTATGGCTCCACAAGATCTTTGGAGAATGGTGTGAAAGAAGAGACGATTCCAAAGCTGGCTCTTAAATGTCTGCAAACTGGTAGTAACTCTACTACACAGGAAAACACAGAGAGAGAGAGCTGATGGGCAGGTAGGATGAGCTCAGGGGAAAATGTGTTGGTTAGTTTCCAGTCAGTGATGATATCCGCAGGCAGAAAGGCCCAATGAGTATTTGGACATTCAAAGGTTCTGAAGTCATTTACAGTGAACAAAAGCAATGAAATGGATGAGGCCTGTGAGGGATCAGTGCAAACAGAAAAAACTAGAAAACTAAAGACTGTCTTGGGTAATGTATAAATTTAAAATATGAAAGTACTCCAGGAATACTTGAACCTAAACAAAATCAGTTGTCATTGCCAGGGCTGCATTATGACTTTCGTGGCTCCAGAAGTGCTGTGGGCATTTTTGCCTTTGTGGTCTCCTTCCTCCAATTAAAAAAAAAAAAAAAAAATTTAAATCCTGCAACAGTAATGGTATAAAGACAAGTATAATCTAGACTGAATTATTTTACAGCTACTGTTGCATTATTTTTTCTCTCTTCTGATTTTATTTTTTTTTCTCTTCTGATTTTACTCTACGGCCGTACTACCCTGAACCCACCCGATCTCATCTGATCTTGGAAGCTAAGCAGAGTCGGGCCTGGTGAGTACTTGGATGGGAGACCGCCTGGGAATACCGGGTGCTATAGGCTTGGGCTTCCCTGGTGGCTCAGGGGTTAAAGTGTCTGCCTGGAATGCAGGAGACCTGGGTTCAATCCCTGGGTCGGGAAGATCCCCTATAGCACAGGGAGCTCTGTTCAGTATTCTGTAATAAACTATATGGGAAAAGAATCTGAAAAAGAATGGATATATGTATATGTAAAACTGAATCACTTTGCTGTACACTTGAAACTAACACAACACTGTAAATCAACTAGTCTCTGACTTAAAATTTAAAAAAGAAATCAAGATTAAAATATATTCAGGGGTCCCTAAAAGTGTCATGAACATAAGGTTAAATTAACACTACTTTTGGTTGATTTGTAAAGATCAAAATCTACTCATTCTTTTCCTAGTGTAAATTACATGTTTCTTTCTCCCTTTACATTTTTAAAGATCCTTTCAGCTCTCTACATCTGTGTCAGAACCACTAAACCATTCTAGAATCTCACTGTAAATGTCCACCAAGGATTGGTTATTTGGTGACATATGTATAATACGTATAAGTGTTGAGCTCACATGTACATTCACTCATCTTTTTCTCTCTTGCAAAGCAGTATATTCTATAAATGGAATAAAACTCAATATTAAAAACAAAGAAATCAATAAATATATAATGAAAACAGAAATTTGGAACACAAAACTAGTATCTCAAAATTAATACATTGTATGTTCACAACCGGGAATTCTTCAGTTGAGTTTGCAGTAATATTTAGTCATTGATAATATATTTCTCTGTTGTTGTCTATATACCCCAACCTGGTTGAGTTTCTGAAAAGCCTTAACATCAGATTATGGAGCATGTGTAGATCATTAAAAAGCCTTCTATAATATTAAGAAGATAAAGTAATAAAATTAAAATGCTTAATTCCAAAATAGTACGTTTATTTATTAATATTTATTTTTTATTTGGCTGCGCTGGGTCTTAGTTGCAGTATGTGCGATCTAGTTCCCTGACCAGGGATCGAACCTGGGACCCCTGCATTGGGAGCACAGAATCTTAGCCACCAGACCACCAGAGAAGTCCCCCAAAATAGTAAGCTTATTTGAAGAACATTTTGGGGGCTGAAAACTTCTTGAGATGTTTGTGGTGAGGCATCCTGAAACAAAATCTGTGGTAGGACTGTGTCAGCTTGGGGTTCTAGAGTATGCATCTCATTGCTGGAAGATGATTGGCATTAGCTTACTAGCCCTTCAATGCAACTGGTGTCCTGGGCCCTACTCTTGCATGCGATGACAGAAACCTCCCTGCTTCCCAATGACCATCCTCCTTTCTTTCTTGGTAATAGAGGCCTCATTTTCAGCTGGGTTCCTTGCCTTAGTCATTGATCACCAACCCATACCTTCTTCTTGGGCACCATGTCAGTCTCCCTGCCAGTTATTTATAAAGCCATGTGCTCGAGTTCTGGTCATTGGCAAGTAGAAATGGTACGTGTCACTTATGGTTCTGACCTTCAGAATTTTCCCTTCCCTTGCTCTTCCCTGCTTCTAGAGCTTGATGAAAACAAGTGAGAAGAATTTGGAAGGTAAGTGTTAAAGATGGCAGAGGCACAAGCCAGAAGAAACTTGGGTCCCTGAATCACTGCCTGGGGGAGAACCACCTGCTAACAAGAGTGTCGTTTTGGACTTTCTTCTTTCTGAATGAGCCATTCATCATTTTGGAGTTGCAATAATAATCTACAAGTACCTTACTGAAACAGACATCAGAAGCAGGAGACCCTATTTCCCAGCTCCACATGCTGAGTGTAGCCAGGTAACTAAGTTCTGACCAATGAGATGTAAGCTGAATGACTTCTGTATGACTTTGCAGGAGGCTGCTTAAAGGAAGCTGATTTTAACGGGAAGGGGAACATTTTGTCTTCCTTTGTTTTCCTTCTGTTGCTGTCTAGAACTCAGACATAATGGCAGGAATTCCATTGGCCATCTTGTCACCTTGCAAACAGAAATCATTCACCAAGAAAATGGAGCAGAGCGATTAGATTCCTGATAGACTTGGAGCTGCTCAGCTAGTTGTGGACCCTAACCCCTCTCACAACACTTTCATGTTAGAGAAATCTCTTTCTTGTTTAAACTACTCTTTTATTTGAGGTCCGATGTATTTTTTTTTTTTTTAATGGACCATGCTTTTGGTGTCAAATCTTTGCCTCACTTTAGCCTTCAAAATATTTTTCTATAAGTTTTAAGATTTATGTTTTATATTTATTCATGATCCTTTTTGAGTCCATTTTTGTCTAAGGTGTTGAGGTTAAGGTTGCGGTTCATTTTTTCTGGGGGGGGAGGGAATTTTTCTCAGTTGCTCCAGGACAATTTCTTGAAAAGTCTATCGTCCCTTCATTGAATTGTTTTTGCACTGTTGTTGAAAATCATTTGGACATATTTGTGTGGGTCCTCTCTTCTGGTTTACAGCCCTAAGTGTCTATCTCGCCATTAATACTGCACTGATAAATAGTAGACATCAGGTAAAGTGATGTTTCACCATTTATTCTTATTTTTCAAGCTTGTTTTAGGTATTCAGAGTCCTGTGCCTTTCTGTAAAAATTTAAGAATAAGCTTGTGTATGTCTACCAAAACATCTTACTGCAATTTTGACAGAAACTGAATTAACCCTATAAATCAATTTAGGGAGAATTGAGGACACTACTATGTTGAGTCTTTCAAACCGTGAGCACAATATGTCTAAGTCTTCTTTGACTTATTCATCTCTTTTTGTAATCTTCAGCATACAGGTTCTGTACATATTTTGTTAAATTTATACCTAAGTATTTAGTTTTCTTTGGAATGATTGTAAAGATGTATTATATTCTAATTTTAATTTCCAACTGTTTATTGTTAATATGTAGAAATGTGATTGATTTTTGTATCCTGCAAGTTTATGAAATTCTCTTATTAGTTCTAGGAGTTTTATTGAAATATTTCTTGGGATTTTGTACATCAACATTCATATCAACTTCAAATAACAGTTTCATCTCTTCCTTTTCGATCTGCTCTCTATTCAAAAATAACTCAGCCAAATAGACTTTTTTCCGCTGAAAGTATGATGTGAAAATAGAAAACTTTCACTATAAAACTTCTTGTTTTGTTTATTTTTAATCTACACCTGTTTCTCACCTTTATCCCTGAAAGAAGGATTCAGGAGTTATAGGAACTGTTCCTGGACAACTTTGTTTCATTTATTGCTAAATTGGTTACTAGTGGCAAAGCACTCAGAAATTCTACAAAAGAAACTGCAAGGTGAACTCTTTGCAAGTTACTTTAAAAGCAGAGGTTAATTTTGTAGTTCTTTAGGCAGAATTTCACAGCAATTTGCATTATTTTCACATAGTGTCATGGGCATCTGTTGTTTTGCCTGCTCGACATCCATTTCTTCCTGCCATAGGAGAACCCAAGTATTGTTTTTGGAAACAACCTCCCTGATTCTCAGTCCTTGGTGGGGCTTATTCCCCTTCAGCCACAAGATGGGTGTGTGCTCCAAGTCTGACGGATGAGAATGTTAACCAGACTTTGTGCTTCAGGAATGAGGGTGTGTTGTAAGCTAAGCCTACGGAAGCCAAGCCTGTTGGCCCCTGGAGCTGTACTAGAAGGGCTGGGAGAGAGAAACTCTCTTCTTGGGTAGTTAAAGCAAGATAAGTTTAGCCTAAAGCTTCTGGTGAGAAAGATGGGAATGTGAATGAAAGCAAGAGAGAGGAAGGCAAAGTTGAAGCCCTGAGACATATTCCTGAAGACTTTATGTGAAGGTCTAGGACTAGTTACACCTGAAAGTCTACACCTACATTTTTCTGTGGACATGAACTCTGCCCTTTATTTAAGTTGTATTCCAGTCATTTGTGACTGAGAATCTTGACCGTAGACTGAATTTCTTATAAAATTACTGGGATATAGAGTTTTTGTCTTGTTTTTGGCCACACAGTTGTGAGATCCCAGGTTTCTGATCGGGGGTTGAACCAGGGCCATGGCAGCGAAAGCACCTAATCCTAACCACTAGACCTCCAGGAAACTCCCAATATAGAGAGATTTTTTAAAATTCCTTCATGAAACTTTTTCTAGTTGGTAGGAGGATGGCTATTCCTCCACAAAGGCTCTCTTATGACCTATGTTTGTTTACTTTCACCTGTATACAACCTAAAATTTTTAAAATGTACTTCCCTGCTGGTCCAGTGGCTAAGACTCCCAGCTTGCAATGCAGAGGGCCTGGGGGTTAATCCCTGGTCGGCGGAACTAGATTCACATGCCACAGCTAAAGTTCTCATGCTGCAATTAGAGATCTTGCAGTGGCTTAACTAAGACCCAGTGTAGCCAAATAAATAAATAAAAATAAATAGTAAAAAAAATAAAACGTACTTCTTGAGTTGCCAGAAAGTTCTTACACACTTGTCCTTGCAACTCATATTAAGTAGTAGGGACTGTGATGAACATGTTTTTATAACACCCAGCCAAGTGTCACTTGCTGTAAGAAACTTAGATACAATTTCCAATGGCAAGAAAAGACGGCTATTCTTCGTACAGTTTTGTGGAGAAACGTTCCTGCCTCTCCCCTCGGGGTAACCAGGAAAGCCTGTTTTGCAGAGCCATCCTTTTCCAGGAAGACTAGCTCCTTTTGGGACCAAAACCTTCTGCCTGGGGGAAGAGAGTGCTTTTCTTTTCTTATCCTCTCTGAAGTAGTTTTGTGCATGCATGCTAAGTCGCTTCAGACGTTGTCTGACTCTGTGACCCTATGGACCGTAGCCCGCCAGGCTTCTCTGCCCATAGGATTCTCCAACTTGCTGCTGCTGCTAAGTCGCTTCAGTCGTGTCTGACTCTGTGCAGCCGCATAGATGGCAGCCCACCAGGCTCCCCCGTCCCTGGGATTCTCCAGGCAAGAACACTGGAGTGGGTTGCCATTTCCTTTTCCAATGCATGAAAGTGAAAAGTGAAAGTGAAGTCACTCAGTAAGCGTCCAACTCTTTGTGACCCCATGGACTGCAGCCTACCAAGCTCCTCCATCCATGGGATTTTCCAGGCAAGAGTACTGAAGTGGGGTGCCATTGCCTTCTCCGCGTCTCCAACTTGAGTCCACCACAATTTCCCGTTGATGATGAATCCAGCAGAACATCACATAACATCAACAGAAAAACCCCTGTGTAAGAAAGAGCCATGCTGGAGTGAAGGAGCTCCTGTGTGTGTTAGCGCCTCTGCAGAAGAGCTGCAGCGCAGATGTGAGGGACAGAGGGCTGGCTATATAGGGCTCTGCCAGCTGGGACTAGGATTTGCCAACCTGCCTACAGATGCCAGGGGGCCCAGCACTACAGGCCAAGCTGGATTCTTTGTGAGCATGTGTTCATTAGTGGGAAACACTTCCTGTGCCCGTGATTGAAATGAAACCTAGATGTGCAGTCTGCTGCCTAAATAAAAGCTTTCACAGGTAGGCCATTCAGACTCNGATTTGCCAACCTGCCTACAGATGCCAGGGGGCCCAGCACTACAGGCCAAGCTGGATTCTTTGTGAGCATGTGTTCATTAGTGGGAAACACTTCCTGTGCCCGTGATTGAAATGAAACCTAGATGTGCAGTCTGCTGCCTAAATAAAAGCTTTCACAGGTAGGCCATTCAGACTCAATTAAGAGAAGCCAAACAGGATCCATCAGGGCCATGGCCACAACCCCATCGCCGAGAATGAGCAGTGAGTGGTCCAAATGGATGGGGGGGCGCCAAGTGACGCCTAATTCACAGCAGGAGCTCAGCCCTTTTACGCTCTTTGCCGCTTCACTGGAACAAGGAGAAAAAGACATTAGGATGAAGGCTAATGTGCTGTGGACACATAAAGATGAAAGAGGGAGGGGTGCATGAAATGTCACTTACTCGAAGGTCTGCTTTAGGCTTTTCTGTCCTCTTCCTCTAAAGAGTAAGTGCGTGAAAAGGTCACCATAGATCTGTCCCAAGTAGTCATAATGAAAGATGCCACTTTCCCCAAAGGAGGTGCAGCTCACTAAGGACTTGAGAGGCTCCCTAGATGTGGCTGCACGTGTGAGGCCCCACCCTTGAGACTGGGGGTGCTTTAGGGCAGGAACCATGTCTGTCCTCTTTTGCGTCCCTCATTCTGTGCCTGAAACCAGAAGTGCTCGATACATGTTGAAATATGACCAAATCAATGGGAGAATGTATGTCAGATGAGTGATTCACACTATTTCACACTATCACTTAAGTGTCCTCATCTTCCATTAATACATGGGCTTCCCTGTTGACTCAGATGGGAAAGAATCCACTGCAGCGCAGGAGCCCCGGATTCGATCCCTAGGTTGGGGAGATTCCCGTCTAGAAGCAAATGGCCACCCGCTCCAGTGTTCTTGCCTGGAGAATTCCATGGACAGAGGAGCCTGCTGGGCTCCACCATGAGGTCACAAAGAGTCATGACTGAGTGACTAACACTGACTGACTGACTGACTGACTCCATTAATTGATAGGTGACTGGCAGGACTCAAGCTCCAATACTTTGGTCACCTGATGCGAAGAGCAGACTCCTTAGAAAAGAGCCTGATGCTAGGAAAGATTGAAAGCAGGAGGAGAAAGGGATGACAGAAGATGAGATGGTTGGATGGCATCACTCAATGGACATGAGTTTGAGCAAACTCCAGGAGATAATGAAGGACAGGGAAGACCGATGTGCTACAGTCTATGGGGTCTCAAAGAGCTGGATGTGACTGGACAACTGAACAACAGCAAGAAACTCACAGGACTTCCCCAGTGGATAAGACTTACCTGCTAATTCAGGGGGTGTGGGTTCAATCCCTGGTTGGGGAGCTGAGATCCCGCATGCCTCAGGGTCAAAAAACCAAAACATAAAATAGATACGGTATAGTAGCAAATTCAATAAAGTCTTAAAAACTGTCCACGTTAAAAAAAATCTTTTAAAAAAATATGTCACTGGCAAAGAAATCAGGTCCAGTACCTTCACTGGGGGAATCCACTCTCGGACTCTGTCAGACATGATCTTGGGTTTCTAATTTGGTCCTTGGAGCCCCTCAGGGGCAAATGTGATCAGTCACATGTTTCTTTCAATCTGAAAATCCCCCTGATGCTGTTATTCTGCTCCTCAAATGTGGCTACAGTTTTTAAATTTTCAGGGCAAAGTGTGTTATTTTCCATTTAAAATCAGCCCACTTAATATGATAACTCTTTTGTGCATGAGTTCATCTTAAACACCTCCTGAGGCTCTAGGTAAAGGGTGCTTTCACCAGCAACAACCACTCAGTGAAATAATACCAGATGTAAAATCAGCCACATGGGTCTCTTGGCGGGAAATAGAACCTGTGGGAGTTTTCACTTGTTGAAACCCTGGAACTGAGGAATCTCTTAGTGCTGAGTGTGAAAGTATTTTATAAACTGTATAGGGCTGTAAAGAAGTTAGTTATTATGCTTACTATTTTTCCTATTTCATATCCTTGACTGCATAACAAACCCAAAGACTTTGTAACCAACTTTTTACTTCTTTGAACTGCAATTTCTTTATCCAAATGAGGGATTTATTGTTACTATCCCAAGGCCCCAGCTAAATTCATTGTTCCCTTTGACTTTATGATTTATCAGCAGAGATATGTATATGCCTAAATTCCTGAAATGTGTGGGAATATATTTGGTGACTTGATTGGTATATAATATTAAATTGTTTTGCATACGTTTTTCAGAATAGATTTTGTATAATGTAGAAGACAGTTTTTATTTTTTGAATTTATCTTATTTATTATTATTATTTTTTTCCTACCACACCCCACAACATGTTCCCTGACCAAGGATTGAATTCATGTCCCCACAGTGGAAGTGCTAAGTCTTAACCACTGGACTACCAGGGAAGTTTGACAAGGTTTTGGAAAAATGTAGAAAAGTAGGAAATAAGGAAGTATAATGAGAAGGACTTAAGAAAATATGTCCATTATAATAATTAAATCTCAACTTACCTAAAAAGGAGAAGAGCATATTTATGACTAATATGGGTATATTTCACGCTATGGCAAAGATAATTTTTAGGAAAAAAGAAAAGCAAAAGCCGCCTTTAGGTACAATTAGAAATCCTACATGCCTTTTAAATGGAAACAGCCAAACAATTTTTCACTGCATAAAAGAAAAAGCTGAAATAACCCTAACTTCAAGTTACAATTGAGCAAAACAAACACCATATTAAAAGATGACCATTATTGTGTTTCTTGGAATCAACAACTTTTTCTGTAACTAAAATGTCCTTTGCTATTTCTGAAGACTGCTAGAAGGCTGGGATGAGTGGGTAGAAATAGAGAGTCAGGAAGTAATCTACAATTTTTAATCTAATGTAATCAATGTTTCTTGCATATATTTATTTGCTTTTTTGAGACAATAGGCTTTTGCTTTTAGTGTGTGTCAAGCCTTGAAATCCCCTCTCCACAGAGAAATTCCTGGTTCTACGTACGGTGGATCAGAGTGCCCTTGAGCCATAGGTCACTGTTTCTCAAATGTGGGCCAGACAACACAGACCCTAGATAATAGAAGAGTCTCTCAGATGAGGGCATCTGAGACATAGGGGAAATATGATAAGCAGGATGGATTTTAGAATCCATCTCTAAAAGATAAATATGCTTTTCTCCTTTTTAGGTAATTTGAGATTTAATTATTTTAATGGATGTATTTTGTTAAGTCCTTCTCATTGTACTTCCTTATTTCCTACTTTCCTGCCTTTCTAAAGATGACCAATAGGCTGATCTGAGCTAAAGGAAGTGAGGCAATAAGGCAAAAACAAACTAAAGACCCAAAACCTGTCATTTCTTTCCATAACTTCCTTTAGGTCTTAGTCCTATGTTTTTAAAAGAGTTTTTAAAAATATTTTAAGAAATATGTAACAAGAACTGTAAAAGTGCTTATCTCTCTTGCACTAGTAATTCTGCTTCTAGATATTTATCTCAATAATCATAACTGTGTAATCAGAAGTGATGGATGAATAAGCCTGTTTACTGAAGCCTTACTTATAGGAAAACTGGGAAACAAACTCAGTGTACAAAAATAAGAAAATAGTTAAACAAGTTATAGTCCATTCATATGATGGAATGATGTGTAGATGTTTAAAAGTCACATGTTTAGAAACAGTTGTTGAGAAAGGAAAACGCCCAATCTGTTGAGTGAGATAGGCAGATTCACAATCAAATATTTCACATAGTTATAATTTTAAATATATATTATGTCTCTCTCTACACACACACACACACACACACACACACACATGCCTATACAGAAAAAAAAATCAGAACTACACCAAGTGTTAACTCACTGTCTCTAAGCAGCAGGATTATAAGATTACAGGTGATTTTTTCCAGTTATTTATATTTGGCAGTATTTTAAGAATTTTCTGCAACAAACCTGTATTGCTTTTAATGTCAGAAATATTAATTTTAAGGTTCTGTTATTCATGTACGTTCCTTTAAAATGACAAATGTCCTCCTGCCAAATCAAAAATGTGGACACCATGTTTGGTTTTTAAGTAGTGAGGTGCAGAGTTACGACTAAACACTCTATTTTCACACATTAATGACTCAGTCAATGAACAGATATTTACAGTAAGTCCCCTAAGTACCAACTTCCAAGTTGGGAATTTTCAAAGATGGGAAATTGAGTTGTTATATCCAGTCACGTAAGTTAGTTCAAATTTCTGGCGTACACTGTCACGTGCACGCATCCTCTACAAGTGGTTGTGCTTATGTGTACTTTTCTGTACAATTCTGTATAGAATACAGTAGTATCTTTATTTCAAGCCCAGGATGTGTGATACTAAGTTGTTTCAGTTGTGTCCTACTCTTTGCGACCCTGTGGACAGTGATTTGACAGGCTCCTCTGTCCATGGGATTCTCCAGGCAAGAACACTGGAGTGGGTAGCCTTCCCTTCTCCATCGGATCTTCCCAACGCAGGGATCAAACCCGACTCTCCTGCATTGCAGGCAGATTCTTTACCACAGGAACCAGCAGGGAAGAACAAGATGTTCCTAAAGTTTGGGCAAATTTACCCAAGCAAACTGCGAGGAGACTAACTAAGCCTTGCCCAAGCATCTAAGACCCAGGCTCAGCTTCTCAGCTCAGTCTCCACCAAGTGTGGAGGCAAAGTTTCTACAGTTTCCCATCCTGATCTCACAGATATCTTGTCTTCTGCTGTTCTGTCTCAGAAGGAAGTCGTGTTGGTCCATGAAGCTTGGCTTTTTATATAGTTGTACAGCTTTTTTCACTTTTCTACTTCCTCCCTTTAGGGTGTCAGCAGTTTCTTCTCGTTAGCCTGTATGTGTATAGCAAGGCCTCTCCCTACTTCTAATTTTCTATTTCTAAAGTGAGCTGGGCATGAAAGTGAGAAGATCACAATTACGACTGTGTGTACAATAAACTTTACTTTTTGAGTCTGAGCCTAAGAATTATTTCTTCTGTGAGCAAATATAAGAAAAATATTTTTCAGGTTCTGTTCTAATTTTTTAAAATTCCTTGTTTCTAAACTATTTTCTGCATAATTGAGGTGATGCAATGACTCAGTTCTATGTAAATAAAAAACATGTAAAGTATTATTGATCTACCTACTTCCACCCCTGTCAGCTGTATGAGACTGAAGTGAAGTGAAAGTTGCTCGGTTGTGTCCAGCTCTCTGCAACTCTCTGTACAGTCCACGGAATTCTTCAGGCCAGAATACTGGAGTGGGTAGCCTTTCCCTTCTCCAGAGGATCTTCCCAACCCAGGGATCAAACCCAGATCTCCCCCACTGCAGGCAGATTCTTTATCAGCTGAGTCACCAGGGAAGCCCAAGAATACTGGAGTGGGTAGCCTATCCCTTCTCCAGCGGATCTTTCCGACCCAGGAATCCAATGAGGGTCTCCTGCATTGCAGGTGGATTCTTTACCAGTTGAGCTATACCCTGTATGAGACTGGTTAGCAGTTATTCAAATGCTTCTATTCAGATAATATATTTCTTCAATGCCCTGAAATCATGAAAATGTTAATAGCTCTGTGGATTGAACTAACATGAGAGGAAAATATTTCAAGATTCCTTCAGTGATCTTTATGCTCATAAAACTCAATATATCAAAAGTGGTGTTTGATCACAGATAATTAATATTGTCAAAAATCTGTCTCAGGCGCCATTGCCTGATTAGAAACACTTTCTTTTTTTCTCAGTTGGTTTATAAGATGTGTGTCCATGACCAGCTGTTTCTGTTTATGTTCTATTGGTTCAAAAGTGTAATCAAGACAATTGCCAGTTCTTCAAGATTTCCTGGAAGAAGCTGGAATGAGTATGAAAAGTCCCAAAAGTGGGTTGGGAACAGTTGGTCACCAAACACTGTCACATTCAACTGTGAGATGCTTCTGATTTTCCACTTTGGCCTGTTTCCTCCAGTGCAATTTGGGACCTAGAGCAGATGGTGAATGACTGGCTTTCCAGAAGAATCCACACTGGTCCCTGGACCCTGGAAGGCCTCCGCTGCCCCCACTGTTTATATTAGCTATCACGCACAGCACAGTCTTGTGATACCCTCTGCAGTCAGCAAGTTTATCTTGAGTTAAAGTTTTACCAATAGAAATGAAGTCGTGTTTACAGCAGTTTTGTGGCAAGTCATGTGCAAATAGCACCTGCGAACATTTTCAGCACAATGTTCGACTCTCTCTTTCATAGTTCCCATTGCAATGAATGTTGGTGGGAAAACCAGACATTTTCCAATCTTTGGCAAATGTTAAAATGTTAAAATACCGGAAATGATTCACAACCACTGCTGTTAAGATGACTGGGAGTTACTCTTGTCATCCTCAGAGCATGTTCATTGATGTTAGATGTTCATCCTAACATAAGCCCAACTCAGCATGCAGTCGAAAACTCAGAATGCTGCTAACAGCTATTTCCTCCCCGTATCAAGCTTCTATAGGAACTTCCTGGGTGCTCCAGTGGCTAAGACTCTGTGCTCCCAATGCAGGGGGTCCAGGTTTGACCACTGGTCGGGGAACTAGATCCCACATGGTGTAACTAAGACCAGGTAGAGCCAAAACAAATAAAGAAATATATATATTTTTAAATCCTCTATAGTTAGAATTTTTAAAAATATGTTAAAATTTTAAAGGATTTAATAAATTTGATTTCATCATGCTCTCCAACCTCTTTATTTCATATTATGTATCAGATGCAATGTGTTAAGTGCTTTTCAAAGTGCTTAAAACACAAGTTCATTTAATTTTCATAGCAATTTTGTGACGTTGTTGTTTAGTCGCTAAGTCATGTCCAGCTCTAGTAATATATATATTTTTAAATCCTCTATAGTTAGAATTTTTAAAAATATGTTAAAATTTTAAAGGATTTAATAAATTTGATTTCATCATGCTCTCCAACCTCTTTATTTCATATTATGTATCAGATGCAATGTGTTAAGTGCTTTTCAAAGTGCTTAAAACACAAGTTCATTTAATTTTTATAGCAATTTTGTGACGTTGTTGTTTAGTCGCTAAGTCATGTCCAGCTCTTTGGGACTCCATGGACTGCAGCATGCCAGGATTCCCTGTCCTTCACTGTCTCCCTCAGTTTGCTCAAATTCATGTCCACTGAGTTGGTGATGCCATCCAACCATCTCATCTTCTGTCATCATCTTCTCCTGCTCTCAATCTTTCCCAGCATCAGGATCTTTTCCTGTGAGTCAGCTCTTCGCTTCAGGTAGCCAAAGTATTGGAGCTTTCACCATCAGTCCTTCCAATGAATATTCAGTTGATTTCCTTTAGAATTGACTGATTTGATCTTGCAGTTCAAGGGACTCTCAAGAGTCTTCTCCAGCACCACAATTTGAAAGCATCAATTCTTCGGTGCTCAGCCTTTTCTATGGTCTAAATCTCACATCTGTACATGACCCCTGCAAAAACCATACCCTTGACTAGACGGACCTTAGTCAGCAAAGTAATGTCTCTGCTTTTGAATATACTATCTAGGTTGGTCATAACTTTTCTTCCAAGGAGTAAGCGTCTTTTAATTTCATGGCTGCAGTCACCATCTGCAGTGATTTTGGAGCCCCCAAAAATAAAGTCTGACACTGTTTCCACTGTTTCCCCATCTATTTCCCATGAAGTGATGGGACCGGATGCCATGATGTTTGTTTTCTGAATGTTGAGCTTTAAGCCAACTTTTTCACTCTCCTCTTTCACTTTCATCAAGAGGCTTCTTAATTCCTCTTCACTTTCTGCCATAAGGGTGGTGTCATCTGCATATCTGAGGTTATTGATATTTCTCCCGGCAATCTTGATTCCAGCTTGTTTCTTCCAGCACAGCGTTTCTCATGATGTACTCTGCATATAAGTTAAATAAGCAGGGTGACAATATACAGCCTTGACGTCCTCCTTTTCCTATTTGGAACCAGTCTGTTGTTCCATGTCCAGTTCTAACTGTTGCTTCCTGACCTGCATACAGATTTCTCAAGAGGCAGGTCAAGTGGTCTGGTATTCCCATCTCTCTCAGAATTGTCCACAGTTTATTGTGATCCACACAGTCAAAGGCTTTGGCATAGTCAATAAAACAGAAATAGATGTTTTTCTGGAACTCTCTTGCTTTTTCCATGATCCAGTGGATATTGACAATTTGATCTCTGGTTCCTCTCCCTTTTCTAAAACCAGCTTGAACATCAGGAAGTTCACAGTTCACATATTGTTGAAGCCTGGCTTGGAGGATTTTGAGCATTACTTTACTAGCATGTGAGATGAGTGCAATTGTTCGGTAGTTTGAGGATTCTTTGGCATTGCCTTTCTTTGGGATTGGAATGAAAACTGACCTTTTCCAGTCCTGTAGCCACTGCTGAGTTTTCCAAATTTGCTGGCATATTGAGTGCAGCACTTTCACAGCATCATCTTTCAGGATTTGAAATAGCTCCACTGGAATGCCATCACCTCCACTAGCTTTGTTCGTAGTGATGCTTTCTAAGGCCTACTTGACTTCACATTCCAGGATGTCTGGCTCTAGATGAGTGATCACACTAGTCTAGTGTTAGGACTTTATAAATTTGAGGAGGGGCAGGGGGACACAGTTTAGCCTATAACATCTCCTACATAGCCATAGTATGCTAGCCATTATGCAAAATGTCCAAATGAGCTCCATGCTCTTTAAAAAGAGACAATACTCAAAAATGGGCATTTATTTGAATGACAAGGTTGAGATAGTTCTTGTTTTCTTCTGGATGATTGGTTTGACAAGTCTCTCCAGTTTGAAGTGAATACTATGACAATCAGACATAGTGCTAAAACCACTATTTTATCCTGACTACTTCCCTTCCTCCTCTTATATCGAGTGTGAGTGTGGAGGAACTATGCATCTGTCACTTATCTATCCATCCATCCATCATCTTTTCATCCATCCATCAATCCAGCCAGCCAGCCAGCCACCTGTCTATCATCTCAATGGACCACAGATTGAAGAGTGAATAGTCATCTTGTTAGTTAACTATATTTTGGGCAGGTATTTAGGAAGACTTCATTTTAGCGTTCTCATAATAAAACATGAATTTATGCTTACTGTAGAACATATGAAGTCTTACAAAGAGAAAGAGATATATGGCAAGAAATCTAAGGTAAGCCATCTTTTATGACTAGAAGTAAACCCCTGGTTATAGTAAAAAATCAGAGAGATGTGGAAATAATAGGTGTGTACATTAAATGTGAGGTACTCATCTTACAGAGTCTGGCATGTAGCAAGGGGTTAAAAATATTAAGAGAAGGTAGAAAGAAGGGAGGGAAGAAGGAAAGAGAGGGAGGGAAGAAGGGAGGAGAGCTGGGGAAAGAAGACATCAGTTCCCAGTTTTTCTGACAAACGGCATGAATGGATACTGACAATGATGTAAGTCCATACAATGATTAATCACATGGAACACTATGATTTTACTCCTTGTACAAGAGCAAATATTATCCAGCCTTTCCTGGTTCTAATTCAAATTCTCCAAGTACAGCATGTCTGTCTGTGCTGTGTTCATCACTTCTGCAACTACTATTCATAGCAGCGGGAAGTGCTGTCTAAACAAAGTCTAAACCTCCGCACAAGTATCAACATCAGTGTTGGCCATTCCTTTCCCTTTTCTTGGTTTTGCATCCCAGAAAGCTAAAAACAAACCTGTCACTAGTGTTTTATCATCTAGACTCAGAATCCAATATTGTCATTTCTGCCATACCCTGGTGGCCAAAGCAAGGGCTAAGGTCTGCCCCATTTGAAGGGAACAGGGCATAGATCACACAAACCAATGGAAGGTGTGTCAGAGAATTTGCAGATAAATTTTAAAATTGCCAGGTGATGAACTGACGTCACTTACGTGGCATAAGTGCATACGTGTAAGGTGAAAAGTTCCTTAAAACAATTCAGCGTAGCCGAAAAAATTTTAGATCTTATGCTTTGCTTGAATTCACTTTTTTGTGCTATTTTTGGATCAGTTAACATGTATAAATCAATCAACAAATATGTTAGTGAATGTTTTCAGAAGTTTTGGCTAGTAAGGTACACAATTTGAAAACAGATATTCCTAAATACCTTGCCCAGGGCCTTGCTTTCCTTTCCTACTCATTAAAAAATCAAAGGTTCTCTATATCTAGCTCTACCAGTCGCCTTTCAACCTTTTTAAAAACTGCTTCTTGGACTTCTCAGGTGGTCCAGTGGTTCAGACTCTGCCCTATTAATTCAGGGGGCTTGGGTTTGATCCTTGGTTGGGGAACTAAGATCCCACATGCTGTGCAGACAAAAATGAAAAATAGACTCACATATCCTTGGTCTCATGACCTGAAGACCCTGTTAATTTTTTTTTNAGCCTTCTTCACAGTCCAACATGACCATACATGACCACAGGAAAAACCATAGCCTTGACTAGACGGACCTTAGTTGGCAAAGTAATGTCTCTGCTTTTGAATATGCTGTCTAAGTTGGTCACAACTTTTCTTCCAAGGAGTAAGCGTCTTTTAATTTCATGGCTGCAGTCACCATCTGCAGTGATTTTGGAGCCCAAAAAAATAAAGTCTGACACTGTTTCCACTGTTTCCCCATCTATTTTCCATGAAGTGATAGGATCTTAATATTGGGCAAATGAACACCATCTATATTTGCAAATGCCTACTTGTCCACATATCTTCTTCCCAGGCACTAATTATAATAAGACTTTACAATTTCTGACAATTAGGTGAAAAATGGTATCTTGTAGTTTCCAGTGAAATTTTTTATCAGACATTTGCATCACTTTTTAACTGTCCATTCATATCCTTTGCCTTATTTTCTATTGTGTTATTCTGCTTTTTATTTATTGATTTGTGTGAGCTCTTTGTAATTTAAATAAATTAAATTATGTTTCTCATATACACATATTGCAAGTATTTTCTGTTTTGTCATTTTTAAGGTACTTTTTGTCACACAAAATTATGTTTTCTTTTATGGTATGAAATTTATGATTTTTTAATCTATGGCTTTCTTGCTAAAAAGGACTTCTCCAAACAGAGATGAGCAATAAATGCACCCACAGTTTTTAAATTTGTGGTTTCAAATTTTATCTTTGAAGTTTTTATCCACATACAATTTACTGGGAGTGACGAGTAAGGTAAGAATCAGTTTATGTGTTATTCTGCTTTTTATTTATTGATTTGTGTGAGCTCTTTGTAATTTAAATAAATTAAATTATGTTTCTCATATACACATATTGCAAGTATTTTCTGTTTTGTCATTTTTAAGGTACTTTTTGTCACACAAAATTATGTTTTCTTTTATGGTATGAAATTTATGATTTTTTAATCTATGGCTTTCTTGCTAAAAAGGACTTCTCCAAACAGAGATGAGCAATAAATGCACCCACAGTTTTTAAATTTGTGGTTTCAAATTTTATCTTTGAAGTTTTTATCCACATACAATTTACTGGGAGTGACGAGTAAGGTAAGAATCAGTTTAAGTTTATATTTATTTATTTATTTTATTTCTTGGCTACACAAGTGACATGCAGGATCTTAGTTCCTCAACCAGGAGTCAAACTTGTACTCCCTACATTGGGAGCTCCGACTCTTAATCACTGGACCACCAGGGAAGTTCTAAACTTTTTTTTTCCAAATGGCTAGCCAATGATTCCAACACCATTTGTTAAATAATTCCTCTTTTCACTTTCAAGCAAATCTTAAACTGATCCATACTCATTGAGTATCTAGTGCCAGCCATGCTGGTAGCTAATGACTGTGACCTGGATTTAAGGTAGAAGCTACTATTTAGCTGTGGGCAAGGAAAGATAGTTGGGAAGATTCTTCATGCAAGAACCTTCTCGCTACAAGCAGCTATGTGCCTCCCCCAAATCCTGGTCCGTAACCCCACTAACTGTGCACTTCTTGCCTCATTGATAACATGTCTCTTTTGTATGTTTGGCAGTTCTTACCCACATGATCCTTCCTTCAGTGTGCGGAGCAGCACAGTGGTCAGCCACTCTGTAAATTGCTTTTGCAGAGAGCTTTTGGAGACCATTCAGGAAAATCTATCAACGAATAGACTAGAACTTGAAATAAACCATTGGTTTCTGTGAAAGTAAATAACGGAAGGACTGTATACAGCCTTGACCCTGGTCTTTAAGAAGCTGCAAGGCTTCTTTTAAATTGAAGCGGCCTGGTTTCTGTGTCTTACCTGTGCAATTAGAGGTCCTGGGGGTGAGATTTAAAAGAAGCTGCCCGATGTCATTGGTCCATTTGGCGTGGTGGTGTAGGGTAGGTGGGAGGGATCCTCTGGTGGGATAGTCATGTGTTAAGTCGCTTTAATTGCATTTGACTCTTTGACCCCATGAACTGTAGGTCTCCTCCGTCCATAGGATTCTCCAGGCAAGAATACTGGAGTGAGTTGCTACGCCCTCCTCTATTGAGAAGACAGAAGCTAGGATTGAGTGGAAGTTCTCTTTACCTCTCTGGTTTTTCTAATTATCTCATCTAGGCTGCAAGGAAACAGCTGCACTGGTGGGTGCCGGGATTCAGCCTTCACCCAGCAGAGAGGCTGGACATCCGCGCTAGGACTGGCCAAGCCAGGATCCAAATCTGGGTGTCTCCTCCCCACATTTGAAGGGTTCAAGCCCTGTAGGCAGCCTTGTGTGAGACAGCGAAGCCCTCCCTGAGGATGGAACCCATCCCTACCATGCACAGCCAGCGGGGTGGCGGGGGGGAGGGAGGGGGATGTGCCACCCACCCTGTAGCACCTTGCAAGTCCCAGAGAAGGATGCTTGACCTCACCCGGCACCCCCTCGCCTGTGCCAGCCTCCCAGTTCCTGAACTCTGGACCCAGGTTTCCACGGGAGGTTTTGATGCTCAATCTCCAGCCAGGGCGTGGAAGAGAGGGGTCCGGGGAGAGCCCCAGATAAAATCTCACCCCCGGGGCCTCTAACTGCACAGGTTAGACACAGAAACCAGGCCACTTCAATTTAAAAACAATCTAGGATATCATACTAATTACAGGGGTTTGCAAGCACAAGACCCGACAAGATTTAGATTCAGTAGTTAACAAAAATTGGACAGTAGAGAGCAAGAATTTCACATCAATAAAAATATGACCCCACAATGTGCAGTGGAGCTGTTGCAGTAATTTTTTTCCCCAGGCTGCAGGTATTTCCATCATAGATGCCTCATTCCTGACAGAGGAGGGTGTGGGTGGGGCTGCTTTCTGTATTCACTTAAAAATCACTTCAATCTGCTGAAAAAGGTTGAATGACTCCTACCTTTTTGTTTAAAAAAAAAAAAAAAAGAAAAGGCAGCTTTGAAATGAATGGCTTCATTGAATCAAATCACCCAAGAATTCATCTCAGCAAGGCCATCTAGGTCCCCAGCAGCCATTTTTTCTCCTGTTCTGTTTTGAAGGCAGAGTTCAGTCTTGTCATTCTGGGATCCTTATGTTTCTTTAATGATGGTACAGCTCTGTATTCCCAGTGCGTGCCTCCTAAGTCACTTCACTTGTGCCTGACTCTTTGCAACCCCATGGACTGTAGCTTGCCAGGCTCCTCTGTCCATGGGATTCTCCAGCCAAGAGTACTGGAGTCGGTTGCCATTTCCTTCTCCAAGGGATCTTCCCAACCCAGGGATTGAACCCATGTCTCTTATATCTCTTGCATTGCAGGCAGGTTCTTTACCATTAATGTCACCCAAGAAGCCCTGTCATCCCAGGGAAGTCACTTTTCAGGCCACACAGCAGCCCCTACCCCAAGGGCACTGAATACAAGGGCATCAGTACCATCCCTGGGTCTCAGGAGGAGTCCATCCCAGGGCAGGTAAGGCAGGTAAGGCACTCACCTGGGCTGCCGAGGCCACAGTCGGTGCTGCCACAAAGGACTCAAGTGTGTCACAGGACAAAAAAGCATTTTGCCAAAAGGGAACCATAACTCTTAGATCTTGAAAAGTCAAAGTGTCCCCTCTCTCCCCAGGCTGCTCTGAGCATCTGAGGCCGGCGCCTGCGGGCAGGCGGGTCATGGCCGAATCAGGCCCCCATGGTACCATGCTACATTTCCCAATCTAACTTTGTTTAGTTTGTGGAGAACATTTTTTCGATTCTGAAAAAAAAAAAAAAAGAAAGAAAGAAATCACTGTGGTTTCTCTCCTACCCCCACCCTCTATAATGGCCACTTTTAAGAAAGAGTTTCACCATGTTTCCCATAAAACCAAAAAATAATGAGGATGCTGGCCAGACATTCTTTGTTTCTTTTCTTCCATGTCTGTTGGTAACCCCTACCCCAACCTCTTTGCCCCAGGCCTGCCTGTCTGCCCGCTGTCCCCACACACCCCTCATTCACGCTGGGCCCCAGCCAGGCCAAGTCCCGCCTTTCTCCTGGACAGACTTCCCCTTCCAGAACCTAGCTCAGCACTTTCTTGCTAAGTCACCCCAGGCTAGGGCTGGAGGTGACCCAGTGACTCCCCAAGTCACCTGGCTTGTCCTGCCATCACTCCTTCTCCCCCCCCCCCATCCTCATGGGTGCTCATAACCCATCATCACCATCAACCACGGGTACCCAGCTCCGTGTGGCCTGCAGCATCAGACAATGTTAATCTGCACCCTCCCCTTTGTAAGTCTTCTGAAGTTACTTCACTTGTGTGGACATGCGGGTGCTCTCTTCTCAACCCACATACTTTCAGGGATTCCTTGTGTCTTCCAGTCATTTTCTGTCGCTGGTCTACTCCCCACAGTGTGCTCACGACTTGGCACCTGAGTGCTGTTGACTGACCAATTCCCGTCCTTTCTACTTCCTTCAGCAGGGCAGGGTCATGGCTGAGTAGCCGGTTAGTCAAAGCTCCTGGATTCTCTTAAATTGTCCTGCTACTGAGTCACCACGAGAGCGTAGACAAGCCACTTCCCTTCCTCATCCCCCACGTCTGCAATCTTGCCAGGCTCTGTGCACATCCTCAAACAACGCGGCTAGAAGGAACCTAATGTGCTACTCATTGTGGTGGGTTTGTCCCTGGCTGGTTCTAGAATCCCAGGTAAACCCTGGGGCTAGCACAGGTTTTCCTTAGCTTCTCACTTCCTAGCCCGTGAGAGAACCACAGCAGCTCGCTGCAGCCTCTGCCATCAATTGTGCTTAGAGAAGGAGGCGAGAAATTCAGACTCTCTTTTATACATTTCTAACTCATGTGCAAAAGTAATTGGGTCCAACTCTCAGGGAGTGATCTGAGAAATGAGGGGTGAAGCTAAGCAAAGCTGTCACCGTGACAAAGAAGGCTCTTGTCTGCTCATGAGAGGTTCTGGCCTCAAACCTTAAGCCATGCCTTGGCCCACTGGAACTTCGACTACCCTGATGTCAATCACTGGCCGTTTTTGTTCAGTCACTAAGTTGTGTCCAACCCTTAGCGACCTCATGGACTGCAGCATGCCAGGCTTCCCCATCCATCCTTCACTGTCTTCCGGAGTTTGCTCAAATTCATGTCCATTGAGTCAGTGATTCTATCTAACCATCTCATCCTCTGCTGCTCTCTTCTCCTTTTTCCTTCAGTCTTTCCCAACATCTGAGTCTTTTCCAATGTCATCTGTTTGCATCAGGTGGCCAAAGTATTGGCGCTTCAGCTTCAGCATTAGTCCTTCCAATGAATATTCAGGATTGATTTCCTTTAGGATTGACTGGCTTGATCTTCCTGTCCAAGGGACTCTCAAGAGTCTTCTCCAGCACCACAATTTGAAAGCATCAGTTCTTTGGCACTCAGTTTTCTTTATGGTCCAACTCTCACATCTGTACATGACTGCTGGAAAAACCATAGCTTTGACTATATGGACCTTTGTCAGCAAAGTGACATCTCTGCTCTATAATACACTGTCTAGGTTTGTTATAGCTTTCCTTCCAAGGAGCAAACGTCTTTTAATTTCAGGGCTGCACTCACCAGCCACAGCGATCTGGGAGCTCATGAAAATAAAATCTGTCATTGCTTCCACGTTTGCCCCTTCTATTTGACATGAAGTCATGTCATGTCATGGGACTGGATGCCATGATCTTAGTTTTTTTCAATGTTGAATTTCAAGCCAGCTTTTTCACTGTCTTCTTTCACTGACATCAAGAGGTTAGCGTGCCATCATCTGCATATCTGATGTTGTTATTTCTCCCAGCAATCTTGATTCCAGCACTTGCCCATTCGAGGTATTAAACAAGCCCTGGCCAAAACGACTAAGCTGGGTCCAGAGGAAATGCTAACAGGACTCTAGCTTGGCTCTAAAAGGCCTTACTATCTTCTGAGAGTTGGAGTATTTGCATATGAGACCTACGTCTGGGCCGGTAACTCTCAAGCTCCTTGACTGTCCTCCCTCTTCTGGGAAGGAATATACAGGTAAGCCAAGAGAAGCAGTAAGCAGCCTGCAGTCACCCTCAGAGATCAGCAGAAACAGAGCCGCCCATGTTTGGCTCAGAACCCAGATACCAGGCACTGGACAGGAATTTGCCCTTGGGAAGCTGTTGCTTAACCTTCTGGTTCCTCAGGCTCCCTGCCTCCTCGACAGAGGCCAAGCCCAACCAGGAGGCTGGCTGAGGCCAGGCTGGTCAGCCAAGGCCAGCTCGCCGAGGGTTAGGCCAGGCTGGGAGGGGTCTAGCCTAACCTGCAGGAGGCCAGACCCTGGGCAAGATCCTAGAGGACAGGCAGGTCTGTGCAGCTTCCGTTTCCCAGTGGGAAAGGACAAGTTTCCCCAAAGCTGTTTAGGGAAATACTCAACTTGTCTTCAGCCTGGATCTGATGGAGCTGGAAGCACCAAGGACCCAGGAAGAAGCTAGAGCCCATTGCACGCCTTGCCTGAGAGTGAAGCGGGGTCTGTCTGCGATGGGATCTCCAGTTGACACAGTTTCAAGGACAAGCCCTGCCCCACGGGATAGACTTGGGGTCTGTGGCCTTTGTCCCCAAGTGGCCCCACCGACGTCTTCCTCAAAGAGAGAGAAAGGAAGAGAACAGAAGACAGTTGTCTGGGGATATGTATTTTCCCTCATGATGTAAACTGAGTTGGAAATGTCCCTAGGGACACCTAAGGCTGTTTCGACTCTAAGGCCTTTGGGTGGCCAATACATCCAGTCTCCAATCTGCCCTGCAGGCTGTTGGTGCTAGACAGGTGGTTGACAGCACCATCACTGCGGGGCTTCCCTGGTGGCTCAGAGGGTAAAGCGTCTGCCTGCAGTACAGGAGACTCAGGTTCAATCCCTGGGTCAGGAAGATGCCCTGGAGAAGGAAATGGCAACCCATCCCAGTATTCTTGCCTGGGGAATCCCATGGACAGGGCAGCCCGGTAGGCTACAGTCCACGAGGTGGCAAAGAGTCAGACATGACTGAGTGACTTCACTTTTTCACCATCGCTGTGGTCACCTTCACAGGAGTATCTGGGTGGCACCCAGGGCCTCATGGCATTCATTGGAGCTTCCTGCTCATTCAAATGGTGGTGGTGGTTTAGTTGCTAAGTCATATCCAACTCTTGCATTGCGACCCCATGGACTGTAGCCTATGAGGCTCCTCTGTCCATGGGATCTCCCAGGCAAGAACACTGGAGTGGGTTGCCATTTCCTCCTCCAGGGCAGCAGAATTCTGGAAGGATATCACATAGATTAAGTTGCAAACATTTCTTCCTTCTCTGGGAACCCAAACACAATATAGATCTTGGGGGATATGGAGGAGAGAGTGGGCTGAAGGTCAGGGCAGAGAGGGCTGGCCCCAGATTAGGTGTCTCTGATGAAAGATATCCCAGCTGGGGGATTTCCTCCTGGAGTGATTCTGCTCTTATCAATTATGATAAATAACTGAGTCTGCGCATCCCATTCATACACATATGTAGACATTGTGTCTCTGTGCAGGGAAATAAGATTAGGAATCTGGCCCTTTTAATCTCTCTGATTTCCTATCATTTAGCCCCTAGTCCAGGAGCTCTGTGGACAAGGTTTTCCCAGGGGATGACAAATAGCTTGGACATTTCAGGAAGATTACAGTTGGTGATTGTGGGTGTGAGAGGTCAGTGGGGGAGGAAGAGCCTGTTCTGAGGAGGCTCATTTCCACCACTGTCCAGTTGTTGTTGTTGTTTTCAATATTTATTTCTTTGTTTATCTATTTGGCTATGCAGGGTCTTAGTTGTGGCGCATGGGATCTTTTCTGAGTTGTGGCATCAGGGATTGAACCCAGGCCCCCCTGAGCTGGGCTCATGGAGTCTTAGCTACGGGGCGATCAGGAAAGTCCTCACTGTTGAGTTTTAGAATCTCAAGTTTGCTCTCTTAGCTCCCTTGGCTTTAAGGCTGTCCCAATAGATACAGGAAGGCCCAGCACCTGGGAGACAGGCGGCCTGGGCTGGAGCAAAAGAGCTGCAGCTTCTCAGATGAGTTACAATGAGTCACAGCCCAGGCTTCTGTTTGGTTAAGCAAAGGCCATGCCCCAGTTTTGTAACACCCAAAGGTGGAGGGTGAGGAGCACTCCCTGATCTGTATACAATGGGGATGATTTCAGGCCCAGGTTTGAGAACTGAGAACCCACTGCCTTCCAAGTAGCCCTGAGGCCCTGGGGTCCTCGCGCCACAAGCCCACCCTACTTCCTTCTCCTCTAAGCCATGCAAGCCCAGCTTCCCTCAATTCACTCCAAGAAGTCTTACTTACCTGTCCTCAGCTTACCTTACCTTACCCTTCCACACAACCAGTCCTGTCTTCCAGGCTGGGAAGGGCCACTGTTGACATCACCTCCACGGAGGGAGGAGAAACACCAAGAAGGGGTCAGTCAGTGATGTCACTGTGTGTCTGGAGGCCAGAGGAGGTTTGTTCTCTTGCCAAGCTCTCTGCGTTCCTTAGTACTGGCTCAAGCCAGCCCCTCCCCCGCCCCTGGGGACACCAAGCAGGATGTGGTAAAGTCGCTCTGGGGTGCCCAGCACCTTACTGACTAGTAAATCCATAGAACACATAAGATGAAATGTACAACCATCACAAGATGATGAATTAATTTATTTACGCATTTAGTGAGGAATTTCCCATTGCTTTCTAAATGAGTGAAAGGTTCAGGCTGGCTTTGGATGATATCTGATTAATGAGAGGTAGATTTGGATAAAAACATAGTAAAGGTTGCAAATGCCTTGGATGGTATTTCGAGTGGAGTTGCCTGGAAGTTTACAGCAAAAAGGAAAACAAACACAATCTTCTCATTTTGGATGCTTTCTGGTGGATGTTAAGAGTTTGCCTACAGTTTCAGCAGATGCTGGAGTTTCTCGACACATGTGGTGAGTGGTTCTGAGGAGCAGGATGCTGGATGAAGGATGTGGGGGGGCTTTGTTCCTGGTTGAGACGTGGCAGGACCTCTGGCCATCCCTTCATCTGTGTCCTGTGGCAGGAAGTAAGGACGCATGACAGGGCATCTGGGAGAGGCCTCGGGTGACCTAACCTCTCCCTGGGAGGTCCAGGGGACTCCTTCAAAGCAGCTTGTGAGAGAACTGGACCCACAGGTCAGTATCCCCGAAGGGGACACCCAGCATACTCACCTCACTCCACCCAGCATCCTTCATTCAGCAACTTCCACCGAGAGGGCCCATCTGTGTATAAGACATTGGGAGGAGGCTGAGGGCCTGCGATCCATGGCTTGGGCTGGTATTTAAGTTGAGTTAGAGAATTAAGACAAGTGCACAGGAGAAGTTCCAGAAACACTGAAAGATTGTGGCCCTGACTGAGTGTGGTGGTGGACGGGCTTTGAAAGCAACCGGGGCTGGAGCTGGGACTTGAAAGAGAATCAGAAGTACATTAGGACACTGGATACGGGAGGGCACCTTGGGCATGGCCAGAAAAGGAGTGGGTAAACCATGAGTCAAGTACCCTTAAGTACTCAGCACAGCAGCTCTGGGCCCGGTGCGGGGCAGTGACCAAGGCAGGTTCTAATCAGCCTTTGTAGATTCTTGAAACTCAGGCGAGGGGGTTGGACTGAATCGGAGGGACCCACAACAAAGTGTTGTAAGGAAGGAATGGTTCAGTGAGGCAGTATTGACGGAGACCTGACCCTTTTCGGCAGACTGTGATAGATCCCAGAGGTTGAATCATGAATAAGACACGGTTGTTACTCCTAGAGATTTTCTAGTTTGGGAGACAGATGGATAAGAAACACAAACTTCCTGTAGAATGTGATGAGTGCTTCCGGAGCTTAAGGATGAGGCTGGACACCTGGTGGTCTGGAGGTAGGGAAGTCACGGATGGACCTGTGGGTAGCAGTAGGAGTTTGAACTTTGTCCCAAGGGCAGCGGAGGGAGGCATGGGAAAGATTGACCTGGGACAAGGGAGGGGCAGGCAGGACGTGAGAAATGGAGGCGGTAGATGAACAGGTGAGGGCGGAGGCTGGGAAGAGCTCATTAATTGAGGCGGATGAGGCCAGAGGCACTAGGGAAGGATAGGGTAGGAGATACTTGGAGGTCAAAGCATCCACCGGAAGCTCTTGAACTTGGCTTGGTGAGAGGGGATAGAAGCTGGAGCTGCAAAAGAGAGACTCCTAGGCACATTCCAGCTCTTGGATGGTGGAACTTCATCCTGAGTGCAGGGCATGGATCTTCCAGGTGGAAGGCAATTGTGGAACCAGTTATCTCCTTGAGATCAGTCTGTTAATTCTTTATATTCTCTAAAAAGAATGGAATTCCCCCCAACCTCCCAAAGATGACCTCTGCTGACTCTTGGGAAATAATTTCTGTCGAGTCCTTTTCTTTCTGCCTCAGTTTTCATTTGGTTTTCCCATTGTTGTAATGATACCAGGTTTGCAATGTGCTGTCCTACTGCATTGAGTATCCTTGTGTGTCTCTTTGTCTGCTATTAAAATTATTCTGGTTCTTATGAATGTTCGTGTTTTTACATCTGTTTCGTGAAAAGTCTCACTTGCCTGCTATTTCTTCTTCCTTAGCAGCAAACTTTGAAAATGTATCTTCTCTTTCCACCTCTCTTTCCCTCTCTCTCCCCAACTTTTTTCCTTCCTTCCCTTGCTTCCTTATATTGAGTTGGCCAAAAAATTTGTTTGGATTCTCCATAGGATGTGACAGAAAATCCTGAATTTTTGGCCAATACTTTCTCCCTCCCTCCCGCCTACTTTCATCTCAAGCCTCTGTTTCCTAAGACAGAGAGGGACATCTTTTTCGACTCTGCAAAGTATCGTTGTAAGATGCACACCAGAGTGTTTCACAAACACCCAACATCCAAGAAATTTCAAGGCCACTGCTGGGCAGAAAACAGATTTTTAGTACTAGCAAGTCTTACTGGGAGGGGCTGGTTCTGGCGACTGGTTTACTCTAAGCCTGGGACAGTGGTCAAGATGGAGAGGAAGAGGAAGGCAAGACAACTGAGGCATGGAATGGTGTTTGCTGGATTTTTCAAGACCTGTAGAGTCTTCCCCTATGGTTCAGCGGGTGAAGAATCTGCCTGGAATGCAGGAGACACAGAAGACGTGGGTTTGATCCATGGGATGAAAAGATCCCCTGGAGGAGGAAAATGGCAACCCACTCCTGTATTCTTGCCTGGAGAATCCCTGGACAGAGGAACCTGGTGGGCTACAGTCCAAAGGGTTGCAAAGAGTCAGACATGATTGAGCAACTAAGCAAGCACAGAGTCTCAGAGCAAGGGAAGTTTTGAGTTGGCCAAAAGTTTCAGTTTGGGTATTTCAGAGCATCTTATGGAGAAATCTGAATGAATTTTTGGCCAACCAAATAGAATATATTCTATTTAGAGAGGAAAACAATGTGCTATCTGTCAACTACGCCACAAGCCCACACTTGGAAAGAGATGTTTAATATCATATAGTGTTTACAGCAATGTTTCATCAGAACCGGTTTGCCTGTCCATTGCTAGATACCATTTCAAAGTAGGTGTAAACAGCCTTGCTCTCTCTCCCTCTCTTTCTCTCTTCCCTCCCTCTTCCTCTCCCCTCACCCAGTGAAGTTTCCAAAAGAACCTTTGTTTAGTCGTCATACTCACAAGCTCTCTTTGTCCCAAGTGGCTGTCACTGTCCCAGGCCCTTGTGTGTGTGTTTCTCACGACATGGCCAGGAGGGAGCCAGTCTCATCACCCACAGACAGGTTACCTCACTCGTCCAAGGTCACCAGAGTGTGTCGCAGCCTGGGTTTAAACCCGGGTCAGATGACCCTAATCCATTCTCTCAGCGACGGCACCATTCTAGGATTTCCCTCTTACATACTTTTTACTTCACAGGTTTTTTTTCTTTCTTTCTTTTCTTTTTTAAAATATTTATTTGACTATGCCAAATCTTAGTTATGGCACTTGGGACCTTCGATCTTCATTGCAGCGTGTAGGACCTTTAGTTGAGGCATGTGGGATCTAGCTCCCCAATCAGGAACTGAACTCTGACCCCTTTTGTTGAGAGTGCAGAGGAAGTCCCCAGATTTTCAGAGAACAGGATTCCAGTAGGATTTTATTACAGGGATACCTGTGATGTTAAAAGCTCTTTTAATTTAATGATCCTGAGTCTCTACGTCTCCTGCATTGGCAGGAGCGTTCTTTACCACTAGCATCACCTGGGAAGCCCAAGTGAAAGTAAAAGTGTTAGTCACTCAGTCGTGTCCAGCTCTTTGTGACCCCACGGACTGTACGTAGCCTGCCAGGTTCTTCTGTCCATGGAATTCTCCAGGCAAGAATATTGGAGTGGGTAGCCATTCCCTTCTCCAGGGCATCTTCCCGACCTGGGGATTGAACCTGGGTCTCCTTGATGGCAGGCAGATTCTTAACCGTCTGAGCCAGCTGACCTGAAGGGAGATTAAGTACCAAAAATTCTAAATTTTTCTGCATCCGAGTTGTGGGTGACTGCTTTTTCGGGCCAGATATGGAACAACTTGGGAAAATTCCTTGCCTTTTCCTAAAGCATCAGAATTGCTAAGAGCATTGCCTGAGCAGGTCAGCCTGGCCTCAGAGATGCCAAGGCCTTGGGTCCATCTGACATCACAAGCCAGGACTCCAGAACAAGGACAGATCACTTTGCTCTACAAGAAGCCTGCCCCAGCCACTGGTATTTGTCTCCACAGAGTCCATTCCACACTCCCTGAGCCTCTGTTCCTGTCTCTTTATTAACTAGCAGAGGAGGATATTTATGGAGGAGGGAACTCTATGGGGAAGAGGAAGTCACCGGATTGATTTCTGAAGATCCCTCTGTGTGCCTCCCTCTTGTGAGACCCTGGAGGTCTTTAACTCAGTGTCACAGTCCTGCCTGGAGTCCACCCACCCCCGCTCACCACATGCTTCCTGCTCCAAATGTCAAGGTTTTCATTTGACCATGATATCATGAGCCGAATAAAATTGAAAACAGCCAAATACCACTTTATTTACAGTCATTTTTTCCCCCTAATTTCTGAAGTCACAAAGAAAACCTCTCTTTAACAATGCCAACCTCCAGATCATACCAATCACCAAGGAGAAGCTCCATCAGTGCAGGCCCCAACCACAATGTATATCAACTCACAGCCGAGGGAGCTTGCTCACCCTGAGGCTGTCCCTGGCACAGGTGGGGTTTTCCATCACATGATTTTTGGGCAACAGGGATCGTGGGGCAGCGGAAGATCTCAGTTCCTTTTGCCCAAACTGGAGACACTTAAAAAACATTTTCAAGTAAGCCACCAGGGTTCAGAGGAATGCTTATTTACACTTGCAAGAGCCAGACCCTGAAATTCCCTCCCGAGTGCCCTTGATCCTAAGCTTGGGCTGTGGCCGAGCCCCAGCATATAAATATCGCTAGCTGATCCTTCCTGTCCCACTGCTGGATCTTCATAGGGGGGGACAATTTTGCTGCAGCCCTGACTTCGTCAGGCCATCTATTATGGGCTGGTTCAAGCACACCTCTCCATTCATATGCTGACATTCTAAAGCCCAGTACTTTGTTTGGAAATGGACCTTTAAGAAGGTGATTAAAAAGCAGAGACATTACTTTGCCAACAAAGGTCTGTCCAGTCAAAGCTATGGTTTTCCCAGTAGTCATGTATGGATGTGACCATAAAGAAAACCAAGCGCTGAAGAATTGATGTTTTAGAACTATGGTGTTGGAGAAGACTCTTGAGAGTCCCTTAGACTGCAAGGAGATCCAACCAGTCAATCCTAAAGGAAGTAAGTCCTGACTATTCTTTGGAAGGACTGATGCTGAAGCTGAAGCTCCAAAATTTTGGCCACCTGATGCAAAGAACTGACTCATTGGGAAAGACCCTGATGCTGGAAAAGATTGAAGGCAGGAGGAAAAGGGGATGACAGATGATGAGATGGTTGGATGGCATCACTGACTCAATGGACGTGAGTTTGAGCAGTCTCCAGGTGTTGGTGATGGACAGGGAAGTCTGGAGTGCTGCAGTCCATGGGTTTGCAAAGAGTGGGACATGACTGAGCAGCTGAACTGACTGAATGTCAAATAAGGTCATAACAGTGAGGCCCTAATCCTATAGGTCTGTCCTTAAAGGAAGGAGAGAGGCAATACCCATGTACTGGAGGAAGGGCCAGGTGAAGACCCAATAAGAAGGCAGTCATCTGCAAGCCAAGGAGACAGGCTCTGGGAGCAATCCAACCTGCTGACACCTTGACCGTGGACTTCCAGCCTGTATTTTGAAAATACAATTCATTTCATAATTTGGGTACTTACTGGATTTTGCTTTTTTCTTACTCAAGTGTATAACGTAATCCCATATCTCAATAGACCATGGCTATCAAACTTTAGTATGATTTCTAGACATGTTTAAGTCTGGCTTTTTTTCCTTCTAAATTATCTATGCCTACAGTCATTCTTTTATACTTGTTGAGTATAGATTTAATTATTGTCATATGTAGCAAGTCTCTGCTTTTTATCCAGTTTCATTCCTGGAAAATTTATGACAAAGTGAATTGCCTTAAAGTAGATTCTATTTTACCATAGGCACAACGATATAATTCAAAGTTTTATTGTTGATTTAACATCAAATGAATTTTAGATATGACCATAATATGTCACAAAAGCAAAAACACAGCTGTTTGAAATCTCTGTAATCTATTACAAGTCAAATGAATGCCCAAGCCATTTAAGAGGATTAAATGATTGTATATATTTGGTAATAAAAACGGCTGTATGTGTGGATAAAATAGAAAAATTCCTTGTTTTTTTGATGCTTCCTGGACAGTTCATTCTACGCACCAGCACCAGATTAATTTTTATAAATGAGACAGTTGATAGACATTTGCTAGTTCCCCTTCTCTTGTGAGATCAAGTGAAAAATCTTTGAATGTGAAAGTTGCTTACATGGGAGCCCCTGCCACCTCTCCTCCCCAAAATTAGCTCACTGTTCAGCGAACTGGTTAGCAGCTCCAGATCCTTCACACATGGCCCCCATCTTCCAGCTTCGATGCCCTTACTCTCTGCTTGCTCAACTTTGCCCACCTCTCCAGCCATGTAGATCCCTTTCCTCCTTGGAGGTTCTGTCTCAGTCCTTGCACTCGCAGACCTACACAGCCCCTCCCCACCCAGCCTAGGGACTCATCCTGGACCTCAGAGCGTGGTCCCTGGTTGGTGGATCATCTTGCATCTCCCTGGAGCATCACTCTGTGCTACGTCTGCTTGTTGTGCCATCCAGGGTGGACAGCCACCTCCATCCACCACTGTGCATCAGGAAAGAGAAGGGAGAAACACCAACTTTTCCTCAGGACCTTCTATGTACCAGGCATCACATCTGGCATTCTTATATACATTCTCTCATTGAATCCCTACAACTGTCTTAGGCGGTAGGGATTAGTTTTTCCATTCACTACTGACAATACAGAGGCTAAATAATTTCTTCAGCTAACTTCGCTAAGAAGTGATGTGACCGGGATTTAAACCCCAACAGTACACAGCAAGGTTCTCAAGCTAGAAATCAGGAGATCTCTAATTCAATTAACCTCTCTCTGAATCTCATTTTTGCCTATGAACGAAGAGGGCTAACAGCATCCACTGCTTGAAAAAATGTGAATTAATGGAAGACATACTTTTGAAACCCTTCATCAGCTATTGTGGTACCATTGTTCCTGGTTCCTATCACACTCTGATGCTCAGTAAATGTGTGTTGCAAATAACAAACACACAAACAAAAGTGTGTGTTGCTAGATTGTTTTCTATTTCTTCTCGCAGGAGTTGCAGTATCTGTTGGTCTCGTCAGCCTAACCTCTCTTTTCCTGCCCTGATCTAGTGACAGTAATATCCATGTTTTCACCTTTGAAAAAGAAATCATGCCACCATCTGCTGAGAAGTGTTTCTTGGTCCAGAGCAATCAGACAGGCAACAGTTACCTGCACACGTTTGCTAGCATTGCCCAATGTCTTCAGGAGGATTCTTCCAAATATTTTGTAATCTGTGTTGGGGAATACTAATGAACTCTAATACAGGACAACAGTTTGCTTCTTCTTGAAAGATAACAATGGTCAATAATCATGGCCGTGTTTACTACTTGTGAGGCTCACTTAAATGGGCTGAAAATCCTTGAGATGGGGTTAACTACCAGCCTTTTCTCTGCAGACCAAGCTACCTAAGAAAAGCAGTATTATGTGTGATGTCATTTATTTATTTTAAAATTGATTCTTGAAGTACAGTTGATCGACAGTGCTAATTTCTGTTGTATAGCAAAGTGATTCATTCTTTTTCATATCTATTTCCATTCTGATTTATCATAGGATATTGACAGGATATTGTGCTATACAGTAGGTCTTTGTTGTTTATCCATCATGTGTATAATGTTTTGCATCTACTAATTCCAAACTCCCAGTCCACCTTCTCTCTTGGCAACCACCTGTCTGTTCTCTATGAGTTTCTTTCTGCAAAGCCATGCATTTTTGTTCTTGCATTTTGTTCATGCATTTCAGTTCTATTCTTTTGCATGATAATGCTGAATTTTGGCTTCTAACTTATGTTTCCACATTGTCTGAGTGTTTGTGTACTATGTTCAGCATCTTTTACTGGCTGAGTTCTTTTATTTACTGGGGTCTTCAGGTTTCCTTCTTTGTCCTTGTTCTTTCCTTCGTGATTACCCAGCTTAGCTCCTTGCAAACCCGTCTTCTCTATTTATTCTCATCACAGTATGATTTTGACCTTCGGATTTCCTAGTTAACCTTTTAGGAATTTCCCAAAGCGGGCTCATCTTTCCCTGCTGTAATTAGAGTTCTTGTCTCAGGACTTGCTCCTTCTGCAATTTCTCTCCTGCTTGTAACTTTCCTTTCATTGAAAGGAGTAAAATCTATAACTCTTTCCATGTCTTAACTGTAGTTTCAGTAGTTTGGATTTTTTGGTAGAAACTTGCTCACCCTTCAGAGTTCCTTTTCTACCACAACTGGCTGTACAAAATCATACTTATTTTTAAGATGGAATAGTTCACAAAAATAGGCACCAACACTTTTTTGCATAAAGTTAGCATCTTCTAGATATAGATTTTATTTCTCTATCCTACATTCCTGTTCTATAAGATTGCCAAAAACAGTGATCAAAACAGGAGCCTTACCCAAACAAATCCATTCTGCAGTATCTATAGCACGTAACCCTTTCCCCTTGTTGCATTTTCCCCTCTGCCCAATTCAACTGGTCATAAATATTAATCGGCCCCATGGTTTCAGCTTTCCATTTTACATCTGTTAATAGACACCTCTCTGGATAGACATCAGACAGTTAATCCATTTTAACCAGTCTCAGCTCTTCTGTTTTCTGAAGAACGTTTGCTTTAGAGACCTCAGAGGAAATGTATTTCTCTTTCTGCTTTCTTTGGCAGGTCTCCCAAGGAAGAGATGATGGTGAGAAGAGGTTCAGCCCACCAGCCTTTCCTATCTTCCTTCCTGTCCTTTGCTTCAGAAGACTCCCTCCTGTCTTCCCATGGAGCTCATCACCACACCCCTTGTCACCCCTCTTCCAGGGGGCCTGAGTGGCTGTCCCTCTTGGTCTGTGTGTCCTACCAGGAGCCCAGGATGTGATGGGACTGTGGTCACTGGCAGGGTTGCTCATGGATTGCTGTGGAATGCGTGGATGGGAGGCCAGTCTGATCCACTCTTGCTATGAGTCATAGCTGGTCTTCCCTGGTCAAGCAGATCCACTATCCTCATGTGGGGACTCTCTGCCAGGTGGCTGAGTTTCATCAACATGAAAGTTCATCTGCCCTCTTCGTTTGCTGACTCTGATAGACATTTCTCTTGTGCAGAAGGATCCTCCCCTTCTGTAGGGCAGAGAGACTGTTTCTGGACTGCTTGACGATGATCCCTTTGGGAAATGGTTTGCTCAGTGGTTAGTAGAGGTGAGCCTTGTGTGACCTGCAATGTAACTGGGTCACAGGTGTCCGGCAGGCCCACTTGTGCTTGCTGTTCTGGAATGAGAAGCAGACAGGAAGACAGAAGGAAGAGGTGCATACATGGTTACAGAACAGAGATTAGTGGAGACAGTAAGAACTGAAATTCAGATTTCACATAACTAGAGTTCTCCCCCTCTCCCCCAGCCAGAGGAATAATGAATAATAGAGAGTAGTAGTTATAATAATAATAATAGAGTTGCACAGGGTGGAGGAGAGAGCTGTTACCTCCACTTCCAAGGGGGTCTGGGTGCTTGAGGAAGGGCCTGCATGTTCTTTGTTGGGGATGCAGACCGTGGCCATCAGCAGTGGGGTGGGGGTGGGGAAGTCAGTGGAACAAGGACAAGACTGTTAGCACCTATAAGACACAGATCCTTCAAAACAGGAGAAGGAGACTGAGAATCTGCGCTCAGTATGCTGGAGGGGGGATCAGAGCCTGTGAAATCTGGGTCGCTACTATTAAGGGGACTCATAATGTGTGAAAGGTGTTAGTCGCTCAGTCATGTCCAACTCTTTGTGACCCCATGGACTGTATCCTGCCAGGCTCCTCTGTCCATGGGATTCTCCAGGCAAGAATACTGGAGTGGGTTGCCATTTCCTTCTCCAAGGGATCTTCCCCCCCTAGGGGTTGAACCTAGGTCTCCTGCATTGCAGGTAGATTCATTACCATCTGGGGCTCATTGGTATCCACCAATCACTGGAGCCTGGGCTTTATAAGAACAACACCCAATGAGTAGGGTGGTCTGTGAAAACAGGTATGGTGGATCTCCACCACCAGCTAGCCTTCAGAAAGGAAGTAGTTTCACAGTCATGCTTGGGAACACACACAATTACGTGCGAGAGGAATATAGAAATATATATACATATTTCTCTTATAAAAGATCATCTTAGGGCCATCAGTTCCAGAATCATAGATATGACCCAAATTACAGGAGCTCTGAGAATAGAAACCTGTACCTAGCTGACTCAGAGAAATAAAACCTCACCTAGTAAGTCCTGGGAGTAGCAAGGGTCCTGGGAAAGCCAGTCCACCTGGAGGCTGAGACAGGTGGGAGGAGGAAGTGGCACATTCACTGTGGCAGGTGTGATGCATCACTGAGCCCAGGAAGCTCCCATGTTGCCTGGGCATCCAGGGTAGTGTCACAGGCAGCAAATATAGCCACATGTCAAGGACATGGGGTTCAGTCTCCAGGAGCTTAGTCTTTCCAGCTCAACTAACATTGTCCCCCAAACTCCTAAGCAGATATTAGAGCCAGACCTCCATGCAAGCTGGGATGGGATTCTCCCAAACCTTCACTAGTTCGAGGCAGACCACCAGCAGTGCTGGGCACGGCACACATATCTGCTAAGTCTTTCATAGTAATAGTGGTACTTTAATGAAAGGATTCAGAAAGCCCAGTTCCTAAAGGAGACGTATGGCCAGGCCATTATGTAACACCTGGAAATGGAAATAACAACCCACTCAAGTACTCTTGCCTGGAGAATCCCATGGACAGAGAAGCCTGGTGGGCTACAGTCCATGGGGTCTCAAAGAGCTGGACATGACTGAATGACTTTCACTTCACTTATGTAGCACACCTACTTACTGTAAATAAGAAAATCTGAGAAAGATCTTCTACTGGATTGAAATTAGTCTCCACCTTTCCTGCAGTTTGGACCACAGCCTTGAAATAGTCACCTGGAAGGATGATACCATCCTGTGTTAATTATTGTACTCATATGCTTTCTCCCTTTCTGTTCTTTCCCTTCTTACTCAACCTTGAACTCCTCATCTTGGAAGGGAGTAGAGAGATTTTTCCTCAGCATAATCCTCCATAGCAGAACGCTAGGCTATTCCAATATTGGCAGCCTTGGCCACTGCTGAAGCTTTGGGGAATCCAGTAAGAGGCCTTGAGGGCTTACCTAGTGACTCAGAGGGTAAAGAATCTGACTGTAATGCAGGAGACCTAGCTTCGACCCCTGGGTCAAGAAGATCCCTTGGTGAAGGGAATGGCAATCCATTCCAGTATTCTTGCCTGAAGAAGCCCATGGACAGAGGAGCCTGGTAGGCTATAATCATGGTGTCACAAAGACTCCGGATGTGACTGAGCAACTAATACTTTCACTTTCAAGAGGCCTTGATGGTGGGAAGGGAGAAGGTTCTTGACCACCCTTCCGGTCTTTCTACTGCTTTCCCCAAGCCCTCATTAACTTAGTTGGACGGGAAACGATCTTGTACATTTCAGTCACCATCTTCATCTTCTGTTGGGGAAATTAGGAGGGATTTCTATTGAAAATGAGATAAAATTGATTAAAAAAGAGCTACCCTGTCTCATTTTCTGACACTGAGTCCAGTGACTTCCAGACAAGATAGGATGATGGTTACTTTGTCTCATGCCCCCACTTCACACTCTGGGTCAGTAACCCCAAAACCCTACCAGTTGGAAAAAGGAGCCTCTGGTCCCCTATGAGTGGGTTTTGCTTCTTTCAGGAAGTCTGCAAACTGCCCTTCCAACTCTTGCCTTCCTAGCTCTCTCCCCATAATGTTGAGAGATTTCCGTTCCCAGAGAAAAGGCTGGAAATTGCTTCGGGAAGAGGGGAGGCTGATGGCGATGAGAACTCTGGGTGGGGCTCAAGGAGGAAACCATCTGTTAGCAGGACTGGGGATGAAGTCCTCATGTACTCCATGGGGTCAACAAGTTAGGGAAGCAAGCAGAGGAGCCCAGATTGGTACATGTGAGCTGTGTGAGGCGCATGCCTGCTGGGCCCTAGGAGACAGGGCAGCCCAGTCAGTCTACTCCCTGACTCTAAGGCTAACATTAACCCTAATCGAAGACATGGGACATATTCAGCCTCCTTACCCTCATTTATGTTTTGCCACTTGATTTTTTAAGAAACGAGTAAAATGTGTGAGGCTGAAACTGAAGCTCTAATATTTTTGCCACTTGATGCGAAGAGCCAATTCATTGGAAAAGACTCTCATGCTGGGAAAGATTGAAGGCAAAAGAAGAAGAGGGTGACAGAGGATGAAATGGTTAGATAGCATCACCGACTCAATAAACATGAATCTGAGCAAACTCCAGGAGATAGTGAAGGACAAGGAAGCCTGGCATGCTACAATCCAGGGGCTTGCAAAGAGTCAGACATGATTTAGCAACTAAACTAACCAAGATGTCTTAAAATTTCCTATCACTTTTTTCTGTCATTTAATACTTAGACTTTGAATAAGTTCTGTATTCCATATGTCATAGCTATGTTACTTAGGACTTAAAATGTGTGCCTATTAGCTATTTCATTCCAGAAAGTGATGTTCTTCATCAACAAAATACTACCTCCTGTGGCCCATGAATTCTCCCATCTTTGAATTTTACTTTGATATTAATTTTGTGATATTTATTTTCTTTTTGTTTTGTGTTGACCTAATGATTTGGCCAATCTTTTAATTTTTATGAGTTAGTGTGTCTCTTATAGGCAGCATGTAGATGAATTTTTTAAGAAAATATAAATTAAATCAATAGAAAGAAAATATCCTAGTAAATCAGTAGCTATAGAAGGTATGAAACAAGTTGTTGATGAATAATCTTCAACAAAATCAAAAGGCTCAAATGGGTATATGGTTTATGGGTGGCTTTTTTCAAACTTACAAAAAGAAATAATTCCCATACTAAATAAATCATTGCAGAAAACAGCAAAATAGATAAAGCTTTCCAAGTCAATTTATAAATTTGTGTAATCTTGTTACCAAACCTGGGGAACCCAGAACAAAAACAGCAGCTATACACCAATATCATTTATAAATAGAGATAAAAAGCTTTAAAATGTTTTAGCAAATCAAATCCAGAAATATATTAGAAGAATAATATATCATACCAAGGAGATTTTATTCCAGGAGTGCTTCAATGTGAAGAAAATAATAATACAATTTATCACACAAAAAGGCTTGAGAAAAAAATCTCAACAAACACTAAAAAGGCATTTGCTAAAATTCAACATTTATTCCCAGTAAAAGCAATCAATAAACATATACCTAATATCACGGTTAAGAATAAAATAATAAAGATGTGACTGTTAAAAAGTGAATAAGGATGTTTATTACTATAACTGCTATTAAACATTTTCCTAGAAGTTTCCATTAAAAGGCATACAGAGAAAATAATATGATAAAATAAAAATATTTGAAAAAGAGGAAAAATATTGCAAATTATGTGATTGTCTAGAATGACTTGAGTATAAACTACAAAAGAAATTATCTATCAAATATATATCTGAGAAGCAGTAAAGCTTGACTGCAGCCTTGAAATTAAAAAATGCTTGCTCCTTGGAAGGAAAGCTATGATAAACCTAGACAGCCTATTAAAAAGGAGAGACATCATTTGCCGACAAAGGTCCATATAACCAAAACTATGGCTTTTCAAGTGGTCGTGTATGGATGTGAGAGTTGAACCATAAAGAAGGCCAAGCACCGAAGAATTGATGCTTTTGAATTGTGGTGCTGGAGAGGACTCGAGAGTCCCTTGGACTGCAAGGGATCAAACTAATCAATCCTAAAGGAAATCAACCCTGAATATTCATTGAAAGGGCTTTGCTGAAGCTGAAGCTCCAGTATTTTGGCCACCTGATGCTAAGAGCCAACTCATTAGAAAAGACCCTGATGCTGAGAAAGATTGAAGGCAAAAGGAGAAGGGTGGCAGAAGATGAGATGGTTGGATACCATCACTGACTTAACTGCCATGAATGTGCGCAGACTCTGGGAGACAGTGGAGGACAGAGGAACCTGTTGTGCTGTAGTCCATGGGCTTGCAATGAGCCAGACGTGACTTAGTGACTGAGCAACAACAAAAACTTGGTAACCAAGTGCATAAACTCAGGTGCCATTTGAAGTCTGACTATGCCACTTGCCAGCTATGTGACTATGGACAAAGAAATTAAGTCTGTCAATTAAAAAGAAATCAATAAACTTTGGCTTTTATTCTGAATGAAAATTCATTTGAGGGTTTTGAACAGAGATGAGACACCTTAAATTTAATAAATTGGTTTTTTTTGGTATTGTGTGATATGAATAGTTTTCTTTATATTTTTTGACAATAGCTGTATTTTACTTCCTAAAGATAAAACTAAAGACTTTTTGAAATATTGGCTGAGAATTATTTAAATACGTGTGCTAAAAAATTAAATTGAAAATTTAAAAAATCACACAATTATTCTACTATATCAAGACTACACTGGAATTTAAATCAGAGCGTCTAAAAGCAAAGAATAACAGTGGTGAACTACAAGAAAAACGTCCAAATTATTTGCAAGTCAGAGGTCAGTGTTCCCTCTGCCCTCTGATTTGGGAAGAGTGCCCAAAGTTTTTAGGGAAGACAGCATTTCATCCCTTGTCCTCTCCCCTTCCCCACCCTGAATAACTTTTTTCCCAAAAAAAGAATAAAGAATACTCAATGAAAACTATTAAAATGTTTGGCAAAACTACACAGACAGACACAGAGGCCAATTAAGTATAAATAGTTCATACCAAAACTGTCTTTTTGACCCAGCCACTGATATCTACCCAGCCCCAGATTTAACTGTTTGGATGAAAATGACAAAACAGACAAACGACAGGCCAGCCGGCCACAGAGAAGCTCCCATTAGGCGTGTTCCTATTTGTCTGAAGGATGTGCCACGTGTGTCCTAAGGGCACAGGAGGTGATACAGATATCTGACTACCTCCCTAAACCTAGAGAGGATGACTTTTTTCCCTTTCAGATTTAATCTTTCCACCAACTACCACTTTTTTTGGGGTCTAAAACAGAGTCCACTCCCTTCTTTGGATTTTGAAGCTGATACCATTTTTTTTTTTTTTAAACTTTGAAGGCTTAGCTGCTTTATACCTTGAAAGTGAATACACTAATGAACTAATGACCATTATGAGAAGACAGCCTCACCTTTTGGAGGACAAATGCTATGCGATGGTGTAACCCCAAGGGTTCACATTCTGGTCCTGGCATTTAGTGTGTAAGGCTTGCTACATTCCTTCACACTCTTGGGCGTCATTCTTGCCATCTGTAAATGCAAGATGGCAATTCCTGCTTTGTTGTGAACTTGCTGTGAGGGTTCCATGTGGTAATGCTCTGTAACCTCTTATAGTCTATACTTTAAGATGATACTGTCCTCCTGAATTAGCTAAGTGGTATTCACTCATGGTTCTTGAGGTAAAATTGGAGCAAAGTATTTTGTAATACCAAAGAAAAAAAACAAAACAAAACTCTTAGCTTGTTAATGCAAAAATTATTAAAATAGAAAATTTACTTTGAATTATCTTTTTTTTTTTTGTAAGAGTGAGGATAGAGGTTGCTATCATTCATTTAAATTGTCTGAGCACCAATCACGTGTGAACTAATATTTGATAAGGAGATAATCACTTTATAGACTGTATATTAGTCTATAGTCCTATATATTAAATATAGCCCTGTATATTAAAATTCAATTAAAACTATTTCAAATTTGCTATCATTCATTTAAATTGTCTGAGCACCAATCACGTGTGAACTAATATTTGATAAGGAGATAATCACTTTATAGACTGTATATTAGTCTATAGTCCTATATATTAAATATAGCCCTGTATATTAAAATTCAATTAAAACTATTTCAAAAGCACAGCTGAAAACCTCCATTTCCAAAAGTAGGGTGGATTGGATTACCTGAAATCTCTCTTCCTAAGAAACACCTAGAAATACTGAAAACGTATAACACCTTTTAAAGTTATCATTTGAATTCCAAGAATGTAAGAGAAATCCCTGGGGTGAAAAATGAAGGTGCTGGACTTCCCTGGAGATCCAGTGGTTAAGACTGAACTTCCACTCCAGGGGTTGTGGGGTGGATTCTCTGCTCAGGAAACTAAGATATCACAAGTCACGTGGTGTGGCCAAATAAATGAATAAAATAAAATAAACTATTCAACACTAAGAAATACACCAACTAATGAAGGATTAATAAACAATATATGAAAAAATGAAGATGAATGTGAATAGCAGAGTGGTACTTTGCCGACTAAGGTCCGTCTAGTCAAGGCTATGGTTTTTCCTGTGGTCATGTATGGATGTGAGAGTTGTGCCCCATATACCTATGGGGCTTCCCACGTGGCACTAGCAGTAAAGAACCAGCCTGCCAATGTGAGCTGTGGGCTGGATCACTGAGTCAGGAAGATCCCTTGGAAGAGGGCATGGCAACCACTCTAGTATTCTCGCCAGGAGAATCCCATGGACAGAGGAGCCTGGCCGGCTACATTCCATAGGGTCACAAAGAGTCTGACACTACTGAAGTGACTTAACATATATGCACACATAAACCTACCGCCCAAATTTAACAGGTTCAATCAAGATTTTGCAACATTACACTTATTTTCCTTTTTTTACTAACTCAAAGGAAGATTTTATTATTTGTTTCTTTTGCTGCATTGAGTCTTGGGTGTGGAATGTGAGATCTTTCTTCTTCACAGAGGCATGCGGGATCTTCCCTGACAAGGGATGCAACCTGGGCCCCCTGCCTTGGGACCTCAGAGTCTTAGCCACTCAGTTCAGTTCAGTCGCTCCGTCGTGTCCGACTCTTTGCCACCCCATGAATCGCAGCACGCCAGGCCTCCCTGTCCATCACCAACTCCCGGAGTTCACTCAGACTCACGTCCATCGAGTCAGTGATGCCATCCAGCCATCTTATCCTTGGTCGTCCCCTTCTTCTCCTGCCCCCAATCCCTCCCAGCATCAGAGTCTTTTCCAATGAGTCAACTCTTCGCATGAGGTGGCCAAAGTACTGGAGTTTCAGCTTCAGCATCATTCCCTCCAAAGAAATCCCAGGGCTGATCTCCTTCAGAATGGACTGGTTGGATCTCCTTGCAGTCCAAGGGACTCTCAAGAGTCTTCTCCAACACCACATTTCAAAAGCATCAATTCTTCGGCGCTCAGCCTTCTTCACAGTCCAACTTTCACATCCATACATGACTACTGGCCACTAGACCACCACAAAAGTCCCTATGATTTTATTATTCAAAAAGTGGAAGATTCAGAGAAGAAAGCAGGGGACTTGATTTTGGAGTCGGGCAGAAGTCTCAATTTTTGTTTTGCTTTTGTTGTTGCTTAGTCACTAAGTCATGTTCAACTCTTTTGCGACTCCATGGACTGTAGCCCGCCAGGCTTCTCTGGCCATGGAATTTTCCAGGCAAGAATACAGGAATGGGTTGCCATTTCCTTCAACAGAGGATCCTCCTGACCTAGGGACTGAACCCACGTCTCCTGCACAGATCTCCTGCATTGCAGGCAGATTCTTCACTTCTGAGCCACCAGGGAAGCCCTTTATTTTTAAATGCTTTTTTCAAAAACAGCTTTTCCTAGGAGAAAATTTGGCCATCTTTATTTTCTATGAAATGTGTGTGACATTCCTTTCCATACAAAGGTATGTCTCTTAATTTACTTAAAGGAACGGAAATCTGTGGGATTTTCATATTATTTTCCTAAACTTGATCTCTCATAAAGTACTGCAGATTGTGTTCCTTCTGATACTAATTTACATCTACATTTGTGATAAAATAATCTGATAGGAAAAATTTCCAATAAGGAGAGAACTTTTGTAATACTATGAAAAATTAAGTTCTCTTATTTCTGTCTGACACAAGTAATGAGTCTTAATAGCTATAGCTGATTCTAAGTAATAGTTCACTGAAAATTACATATCCTTTGTGGAAAAAATAAACAATATGTTCAATTAGAACTATTTCCTTTGGTAAGAGCATTCCAGAAGTGAAATACATATTATTTTTCTGATGTTAGAATTTCAGTCATTAAACAATGGCTAAAAATCAAAATCATGTTTTAAAAATTTTATTGAAGTATGGTTGATTTACATTATGCTAATTCTGCTATAGAGCAAAGTGATTCATATATATACGTAATGATACAATTATACATATATATTCTTTTCATATTCTTTCCCTATATGGTTTATCATAGAATATTGAATGTAGTTCCCTGTGCTGTACAGTAAGACCTTGTTTATCCATGGAGCTCCATCTTTATTCTGCATGTTAATTGGACTCAGTTCAGTGATTCAGAGAGATAGGGATTCTCAGTGCTGAATGGAGATGCTGGATTCTCCTTAGCACCACATTGAATGAGTTGTATCTGGTTCCTTTTATAATGAGATTAGTTAAAATCCACATAGCTCTGAGATAGTAGGAATTACCTTAAATTGTATTTATTTGCTTAAGGGTGTGTGTCTTGGTTTCCCCGATAGACTGCAAGCTGCCTGAGGATATAAAACAGAGATCATATCTCCTTGTTTCTAGTGGACAGCTACTCTCACAATTAAGCTCTCAATAATTATGTGTTACCTGTACTAATGAGTGAGTGAGTTAGAAAGAGTTCCCTGGTGGCTCAGTGGTAAAGAATCTGCCCACAATGCAGGAGATGCAAGAGATGTAGGTTTGATCTTTCCTAGGTCAGGAACTAGACATGGAACAACAAACTGGTTCCAAATAGGAAAAGGAGT